>CM069137.1:93707467-94074967 GCA_035221665.1 Okamejei kenojei
GTGGACCGTTGTGGTTCGCTTGTGGAGAGATTACAGTTTCCACACGACCGTTGTTTGTCTATACCTGGTCGGTGATCTTCCAAGTTGTATATCGCAACGTCCTTGATAATTGTGGGGGGTACGTATTGCTAACCGACTTTCCTCAGGATTCTATCTCCAGTTTTGCCTATATTGAGAGTTTTGAAAGCTTATCATCTAATGAATCCACTATTTCCTGCGTTACTTGACTTAGGGTCTTACTATGGGAGTTGCATCCTTTCTAGCACTGGGGTTCCCCTTATCGGACTTTTTATTATTCAATTTACCCAAACTCCACTTCACGACTTACCTGGATTTCATCTCAATTCAGCACCTTTGACCCGTTGGTCCCGCTATTTCCGGCAGATTATTTATGTCTTCTTAGTGAAGTCGGAACCAAAGTAGTTATTCAATTGTTCCCGCCATTTCCTTGTTCCCATGTTCATCTCACCTGTTTCTGGACTGCTAGGGACTACATTTGTTTTATCTTAATCTCTTTCTCTTCACATTTCTATAAAAAACTTTTGGCTGTAGTTTTTATGTTCACTACCGTTTTCTTTCATAATTATTTTTTCTTTCCTAATTAAGCCTTTGTCCTCCTCTCGCTGGTCTAGGAAATTTCTCCCAGTCCTCTGGTATTGCTGCTTTTTCTCGGCTACTGTGTACGGCATCATCCTTTGCTTTGATACTATCCCCTGATTTCCCTTGTTATTCCACGGAGCACTTACCTCCCCGATTTATCTTTTGCCAAAACTGGGAATGAACAAGGTTTTTGTAGTTTCATCATCCATGCAGTCTATTAAATGTCAGTCTTCTTCCATGTATAACATCCACACAACGTCAACCCTTTGCGAGAATTTATTTGCCAGTCAATCTTGGCCAATTCACGGTCTCATACCTCAAAATTACCTTTCTTTAAGTTCAGAACCATTGTTTCTGAATTAACAATGTCACTCTCCATCCTAATGAAGAACTCAACCATATTATGGTCACTCTTGCCCTTCTCATCATTACTCAAAACCCAGTCTAAAATTGCTGCTCTCTCCTACCTAGTCCTTGAACTATAGACCTGAGAATTCTCTACCCAAGTAAGAAGACTGTGAGCTTTCAATTTATCCATCCCTCACTCTTTAGCCTCCTACATTTGAAAGAAAATATCCCAGCCTATACAGCCTTTCCCTGTAACTCAGCCCCCAGGTCCCGGTAACATCCTGATGAATCTCCTGTGCAACCTTTTCAACTTAATTGACATCCTTCTTATAGATGAGCGACCAGTATTGAACAAGAACAGATGATTAATGATCGTTTTGGATTCAGTGGGCTGAAGGGCCTATTTTCATGCTACATCTCTAAACTAAACGAAAAAATAAATCTGAAAATTACAGACGCTAGATAATCACACAGGACAATCTTAAAAGTGGCACCTGTCCCATAAAATGTGGCTGGAATTGTCCCTGAACTTCACTTTCTTGATAGTTAATGAAGCCCAGCAATGAATATTTGCCGATCCTCCCTCTTAAGCTGTCACCTCCTGATACTGATGCGTGCCAGCTTAATATTGAATCTATACCCTCTTATACATTGGACCCGTATCTAGCGTCCATCAAGGAATTTACTCATTTCATGTTTAAGGCATGGTTCCCATGAACAAACCAATCAGGGATCTTTTAATTAGCGGGATATTCATTTCTCTAACTTCAAGTCATGCGCCTGTCCCACTTAGGCGATTTTTTCGGCAACTGCCGACGACTGTCATCATCGTAGCAGGTCGCCGAAAAAGCGGTGACTGGACGACCCTACGACAATATCTACGATAATGTCTACAAGAACCTACCACCTAGTTGATGTCAAGCTACGGTAGGCTACCGACAACCGGCGACCCATCAGGACGTCCACTCCTACGACAACCTACGTCCACCCGCAACAAGGTAAGACAATTCAGTCGCCGGTAACTGTCGTAGGTACTCGCCAATGGAATTCACCGAAGTCAGCACCGGCGACAACCTACGTCATCCTGGCGACAACCTACGACAGCAGCTACGTCAGGAGAAGTCAGGAGAAGTCAAGCTATGCTCATTGGCATCAAGCCAACTCTTGCTGAAAAGTTTGAACATTTCAAATTCCAGCGGCGACCAGAAAAACGCTACGATTCTTTGGGCGACTGAAGGGACTACTCACTACCATACAGGCGACCATGTGGCGACAGCCTAGTCGCCTGCAGTCACCTACAAAATTGCCCAAGTGGGACAGGGGCATAACACTTGCATTCCCTCTCTCTCCATTCCACGCCCCTACTCAAACGTAGCCGAAACGCCAACTAACCAAAAGGGTGAGACACCTAAATGCAAACTAACCGAAAGGTCGCTCAGCCAAAAAGCCAAATAACAGACATGACGTCGCCGGGGGGGGCGGGACTTGTCAGCGATTGGTCCAGACCCCCGCGTCCATCACATCACTGGCCGGTGGAGACGGGAGCGTCCGGGTCATTTTCCCACACAAGCCATAGGTGACTGGGCAATCTGAACCCGAGCACCAAGTTGTAAGCGGCCGAAGGAGCGCATCCCTCGGGACAGCCCCCACTCTCCCACGGCCACGGCCACCCTCCGCCTTGTCTTCCCCGTGCGGCCACACTGTGATGGGCCGTGTGTTGGCAGCGCCGAGTGGAGCAGAGGTGTGGGACAGGCTGGTCCCCCCGCCCACCCAGAGTCACTGACCGAGATGCGCCACCATCGGACCCCAACCCCCACAAGGGTGATTCGCCCCCCCCCCCCCCGGTCCCCCGGACCCGGACCGACACACGGGGGGTGATTCACCTACTGACAGGTGGGGGGCGTGGGGGAACCACAACGAATGATTCACTCCACACCCGGCCGCGGGGACAAGATCATACTCACAGCATGGTCGACACAAGGTCCTAGGAGGTCTTTGTAACTCTCCTTCATGCTCGAGAGTAGTCCCCGCGTACTTGAGGCCTCAGCTAGGTCGCGGTGTATTGTTCAACATGCTGAAAAATGCCCTCGAGTCAAAAAAGGTCGCCATGGAAAAAATAGATTTTTGTTACTCATAGCTTTAGTCGTAGTAGGTCGGCATGTTAGTCGTAGTAAATCGAGGATAGTCGAAGGTAATCGAAGGTAGTTGAAGATAGTCGTAGATAATCTTCTTCATAGTCGGAGGTCGAAGGAGATCGAAGGAGGTCATCTTCACTCTCCACTATTCGGTGTCCAATTTTCCCGAAGTTAGTCATAGCCAGTCGTAGCTAGTCGAAGCTGGTCTTCCACATAGTCGAAGGAGGTCTTCAACATGACACTTTTTCAAACTCTCCTGAACTCTTCTAAACTCGGCAATTAGGTCGCTGCGGTGGGACAGCCCCTTAAGGCAGCAACTCTACCGCTGCACCACCGTGGCCGCCCAATTTGTGCACATTTGAAATTGTTATAATAGAAACAAGATAGATCTAAGTCGGTGCCTCGATTAAAAATATATCAAAATTCATCCTTTGTGTTATTTAAACGCTTCATAATTTTTCATTCATCATCATTGTAGCATCTGTTTCTCTTTATTTGTTATTCTCCTGTTATAGAGTGATACAGTGTGGAAACAGGCTCTTCAGCCCAACTCGCCCACACAATGTCCCAGCTACCCTAGTCCCACTTGCTTGCGCTTGTTCCATATTTCTCCGAGCCTGTCCTATCCATGTACCTGTCCAACTGTTTCTTAAACGTTGGGACAGTCCCTGCCTCAACTACCTCCTCTGGCAGCTTGCTCCATACGCCCACCCCCACCCTTTGTGGGAAAAAACTACCCCTCGTGTTCCTATTAAATCTTTTCCCCTTCACCTTGAACCTATGTTCTCTGGTCCTCGATTCCCCTACTCTGGGCAAGAGACTCTGTGCATCTCCCCGATCAATTCCTCTCATGATTTTGTTAGAGGCATCGACTCGTTGCATGAAGGGCCGGTATCAGAGAGTGGATGCGTCTTGTGCTCGGAATGCAGAATATAGTCGGGATGTAAGGCAACACCTCTACCGCTGCGCACTGTGCCATCCTTTCTCCGGAGATGCAGCCTGTTCTTTCTAAGTTACTCCAGCACTTTGTGCCCAGGTTTATCCAACCTCTCCTTGTAGCTGAAATGTTTTAACCTATATACAGCATTCTGATAAATCTTTTCTGTATTGGGGCAACCAGAACTGCACGCAAAATGCAGCCGAACTAATTAAATTGGCACCATGGTCGGTGAAGACATGCCATGTCAAAGCACATATTCCAGCACTGTTTGTTGCGCACCACAATATTTCAGACCACATACCTTCTTCCCATCTTTCTTTCCTTTCTTCTTTGTACTTTTATCCCTGTCCACTGCTATCTTTAAGTTCTTCAGCTCCTGTCTCATGAGTTCATCCACCTGCAACACGTGAAATGAATCAAAATCAGTCCAATCGAGCAAATAAACAGTCAAGATTTCATGCTGGAGTAACTCAGCGGGTGAGGCAGCATCTAAGGAAAGAAGGAAATAGGTAACGTTTCGGGTCGAAACCTTTCTTCAGTCTCCATAGATGCTGCCTCACCCACTGAGTTTCTCCAGCATTTTTGTCTACCTTCGATTTTCCTTCTTAAATAGTCTAGATTTCATTTTCAGCACACATTTATGTGAATATACAGTGAAATGCCAAGCGGAGATGTCTCAAACAAAAATGAATGGTAAAATATAGTGATAAGAAAAATATTTAATTCAATTTTTAATTAAAATCCTTTAAATTGACTGTAGAAAATGAAGACTGGGAAGACCTAACATCAAAAATCACTGAGTACTCAGAATCCTCATCCTTAATAACGGACTCATAAATCTTACCAACTGCTGAGGTCAGGCTAACCACACTCCCTTCCTGAACAGCAGAGTAATATTTACAATTTTCCAGTCCTCTGGAACCACTCCTGACTCCAGTGATTCTTGAAATATCACCACTAATGCCTCCACAATCTCTAGAGCCACCTCTTTCAGAACCCTGGGATGCAGTCCATCTGATCCAGGTGACTTATCCACCTTCAGCCTTAACAACTTCCTAAGCACTTTCTCCTTAGTAAGAGAAACTCCACTAACTTCTGGCCCCGTGACTCACTTGAATTTCTGGCACTTTGCTGGTGTCTTTCACGGTGAGGATTGACTTAAAAAACGTATTCATTTCGTCCACCATTTTTTCTCCATTACTAATGTTTTTCATTACTAATTATCAGGCGTCATTATCCAGCAATCTAGTGTCCACTCTTGCCTCTCTTTTAGTCTTTATATATCTGAAGAAACTTTTAGAGTCGCAGAGTGATACAGTGCGGAAACAGGCCCTTTGGCTCAACTTGACCACTCCAGCCAACATGTCCCAGCTACACTAGCCCCACCCGCCTGCACTTGGTCCATATCCCTCCAAACCTGTCCTATCCATGTACCTGTCTAACTGTTTCTAAAACGTTGGGATAGTCCCGGCCTCTGGCAGCTTGTTTCAGACACGCACCACCCTTTGGTAACCCTTTGGTTACAATATTATTGTCTTGCTTTCCTTCATATTTCATCTTAACCTCCTGATTCCCTTCTTAAGTATGCTGATCAGTTCCCAAAACTCCTCCAGGGATGCACTTAATCCCAGCTACCTCTACCTGCCCCATGCGCCATCCTGATCAATGCCATTTCTCTCATCGTCCAAGCATCTTTGGATGCCTTTAAAAATGTGATAATAGTTCAAGGCACGCATCCCAACTTCCAGATGTTCCTTACACTGCAGATAACCTATTCCAATCAAATATAGCAAGCTTCTGTCTCAGACTATCAAAGTTGGTCTTGCCCCAATTCAGAATTGTAACACTTTGGCCTGTCCTGGTTTTATCCAGAAATATATTACAGCTGATTGAACAGCGGTCGCTGGTCCCGAAAGGCTTGCCCATGTACACTTCAGTCACTTCCCCGTCCCAATTTCCTAAGAACAGATCAAGCTTTGGCCCCTCCCCTGTAGGGGCCTCTGCATATTGCCCGAGGAAACCTTTGGCAAATTCCACCCCGTCTAAGCCCTTGGCACCATGACAGTGCCAGACTGTGTTGGGAAAGTTAAAGTCCCCTACTTTGACAACTCCGGGAATAGGAGTGGGCTGATGCATACCTCACTTAGATGGCTGCTGATTAACATCTGGTCACACGTGTTGTTGTTTGTATGTCACCAATTTTCCATGAGCTGCAACATTTAAAAAGATTCTTACAAAGCAGAGTCTTGTAGTGGCACCAAACGTGGTGAACAAGCAGTTGCTTTATTCAGACATCACATGGTTGATGTACATGCAAGTTTGGTCCGCTAACATACTACGTCATTGCTGCTGCTGCTGAACGAGGGTGTTGACTCGAGCTCAGCTACCTGTCGACTCATGGTCTCAAGGTGAGATCTGCTTATGTAGCAGGACACAGCCCTCGTAACCACTGACGAGGGTTCGACCATAAGTGGTCTGAACATCAGCTGACGCCACAGTCTATTTAAATGCTGCAGCTCATGGAAAATTGATGACATATATAACCAACAATATGTTTGACCAAATGTTCTTCAGCAGCCATCTAAATGAGGTATGTATTAGCCCACTCTTGTTCCAAGACAGGCACTGGGAACTGACGTTGATGGGTTTCTTTTAATATCATCTACCTATGGACTCTCCTTCAAGTCCCCATTCCTGTAAGGTGCTGCCACCATCCTCCCCAGGCCTTTGACTCTCACCCATCAGCTGGATGCCAATTTGCTCCTGTATATGGACCATTCCCACAACACCCACAGTCCCAACCCACCTATAACTGGGGATCACAAGCTTAACTCCGAACCTTTATTACAATCCAAGACCCACCTGACCTTTAAGCACTGTGGTCCATCCCCACTCGACTGGTCAATAAATAATAGGTTCAGGAGTAGGCCATTCGGGCCTGTGAGCCAGCACCGCCATTCACTGTAAGCATGGCTGATCATCCACATTCAGTAGCCCGTTCCTGCCTCCTCACCATATCCCTGACACCGCTATCTCTAAGACAGACCTCCCAACATTTGATTGTCAAAATTCATAATATTTCCCCTCAAAATTCATATTTTTAGATGAAAATTCATAATATGTCGCGGCGCCCTATTCGGGGTCCCATGTCACAAATTCTAAATTGTGAAGAAGTATTTTAAATGCCAAAATGTGAAAAAGGTACATGTATGCTGAAACATTTATAATTCTTTGTTAAACTTTGATAAACTTGGCAATTAGTTCAACTCAAGGGCATAAAGGAAACATACCTGGAAGATATGAGATCTATAAATTAGGTAATTAATGGTTGTATTCAAATACTTAGCACAAAAGGATGCAGAATATATTGTACGTAATGTATTTCAATTCAAATTTTAAACAAATATAATCTGTGTAGTTCCAGTCATCATTGCAAAATGCATTTCATTTTTTTGATGGGTAATTAGTGATAATTACTATTTCATGGGTATCTGTGTCCTCTTTTACCCCACCAGAATAAAAAAACAATGCAAATTATGTAAAACAGTCATTACAAAGTCATCTGTACTTTGTTCTATGTTTCCGTGTTGTGGAAGAACGTTGGGAAAATGAATTCCACAAGCGAAACGAAGAAAGGGTTATGCATAAATCTGTTTGTTTTATAAATTGTAAGTATCTGTGCCTAGTCTGGTATAAATTACTGAAGGAGCATACGACTCTTTACTCTTGCTAAATTCTATTGTTAAATGTCACGCTACTTTAACATTCAGATAGAATTCATGTATTAAAATAAATATGTTTTATATTTCTATTCACAAAGAACACAGAGACTCGATTATACACTGACAAGTGTCCTGCGGACACTACAAGTTATAAGTTGGGTCTAGTTGGGATTAGTTTTCAAGAGTGCAATGTTTACTTTCTATTACGCAAGCCGATTCCCGCTGACGGATCGTAGATTTTGATTATTGTATTAAACAGTTAATATTTCGTGGTGGTGATGATTGTTGGGGTCTACAGAATTTACCTGCATGTTTACAATAGTTCTTGGCTCCCGTGACACAATGAAGAGCAGCAAAAAATCCGGAACAACTCATTCGGTCTATTTGTTTTTGTCAAGCACAAGCGTTTACAATCGCTTACAAAGAAACTAAAACAAGCTACAATGCAAAAGGGGAGGGAAATCACGATCAGCGAGATCAGAACGTAGACCTTGTAAGCAGTGATGACCTGGGTGGCAAAATAAGAAACAAAAAGCACTCGGAGAGGGCGGGCAGACGGGGCAAGGAGCGGCGCCCTGCCTCCGCCGAGTGTGCCCGGCGGCGGCGACCCCCGCGGGCAGAGTTTCAGGAAGAAGCCAAGTGACACTGCCTTACCTCTTCTGAAATGGCTTTCGCCGCTTACGGCTGGCGTAAATACTGCTGGAGTTCATGCTCGTCGTTGACCTCCAAAGAAAAAGAGGTGCAGGAACCGCCTGCTCGTTTGCTCGATCTCTGCCCGTGCCCGTGTCCGTGTCCGTGTGTGAGAGTGAGCGCCGCTCGCTTCGCTGCCCGTCTTTGTCTCCCTTCCTCGCCGGCTGCTTCAGCGCGGCAGTCGGCGGGCCAGAGCACCGATTAATCCAAAAGAGGGAAGGGAGGCGAGCGGAACGCTCTTATTCTCCACTTCTACGTTTTTGTTGTTGCGCTCTCTCTCTCTCACTCACTCACACACAACCAACGATCACCTTGCTCTAGTATATTTGCACACAAGCTCGCTTCTTCCTTATTAGACGGAGCCGGGGGAGTGGGCGGGGTTGCAGAGGTGTCTGCGGCCTAAAAAGCGGGATAGTTGGGAGGTCGGTACATGGTATCGGAAATGTCAATTTAGCGGGATAATTAGGTTACAAATCGGAATGGCGGGAAGGGAACCTAAAAAGCGGGAATATCCCGCCAAAAGCGGGATAGTTGGGAGGTCTGCTAAGAGCTCCATCTAACTCTCTCTTGAAAGCATCCAGAGAATTGGCCTCCACTGCCTTCTGAGACAGAGAATTCCGCAGATTCACAACTCTCTGGGTGAAAACGTTTTTCCTCATCTCCGTTCCAATAAAATTGACTTTGACTTTGACTAAATGGTCTACCCCTTATTCTTAATGAGGCCTGATTCTGGACTCCCACAACATCGGGAACATGTTTCCTGCCTCAAGCATGTCCAATCCTTTAACAATCTTATATGTTTCAATAACATCCCCTCATCCTTCTAAATTCCAGAGAATACAAGCCCAGCCGCTCCATTCTATCAACATATGCTGTCCTAACCTCAAATGAATTAATTTCCATGCTTTACAATTCTGATATGTGCAATTGATTCAAACGCACCCAATGGCATGTCCACGACTGAACAGTCTGAAGAAGTCTCGACACGAAACGTCACCCATTCCTTCTCTCCAGAGTTGCTGCCTGTCCCTCTGAGTTCAAGAGGCATTTATTGTCACGTGCACCAATTGGTACAGTGAAATGTGGGTTACTCCAGCATTTTGTGTCTATGTACACTACTGAAGTTCCATGACCAAAATGCACGCTGACCAGCTAGTTAATTTGAATCTGTGGGGCCCAAGAAAACTGGGGGCATTTGCTCATTTGTTTTTGAATTCAAAATGGACAATATGTGTATATTGAAATTCAGTTGTCGTGGTTTGCCCATTTCATTGAGTTCAACATGTCTTTGAAACTAAATGAATCAATCAAAACTTAGATATGTGGCTTATCCTGTCATCCAACTCACTTTTTGTTTTATTTAGAGAAACAGGTCCTTCGGCCCACCAAGTCTACACCGACCAGCAGAGTAATGCTACCCTAAACACTCTCGGGACAATTTACAATTATACCAAGCCAATTAGCCGACAAACCTATCTGTCTTTGGAGTGTGGGAGGAAACCGAAGATCTCGGAAAAAACCCACGCGGTCACGGGGAGAACGTACAAACTCCGTACAGACAGCACCCGTAGTCGGGATCGAACCCGGGTCACTGGCGCTGCAAGCGTTGTAAGGCAGCAACCCTACCGCTGCACCGTGCTGCCTACTTACAAAGATGTCGAATAGTTGCAGCCCTATTACAGATTTTGTCAGACACTGCTAGTTACAACTTGCTGATTTGAGGATCCCTGCACCATGACACCTGGTGTTAATCATAAGAACATGAGATATAACCATATAACCATATAACAATTACAGCACGGAAACAGGCCCTCTCGGCCCTTCCAGTCCGTGCCAACCATTTGTTTTCCCCTAGTCCCATCATAAGTGATAGAAGTAGAATTAGGGCATTAGGCCCATCGAATCTACTTAAGGACAAAGGACAAGGACAACGGACATTTATTGTCACATACACCAATTGGTGTAGTGAAATTTGACGCCATGCAGCACACAGATAAAGATAAGACACAACACTAAAGAATTAACAATGAACATAAAAACATCCCCCCACAATGGTTCCCGTGGGGGAAGGCACAAAGTCCAGTCCCATCCCCATGACCACCCATAGTCGGGCCTATTGAGGCCTCCGCAGTCGGCGCTACAGCAGCCTGATGTTTTAGACCTTCTCGCCGGGTGATGGTGCTCCGACGTCGGGAGAGTCTTCACAGCGGCTTGGGACACCTGGAACGGCCGCTTCCTTACCGGAGTGCGTGGTTTCCGAAGCCGACAAGGCCGCGCTGGATGGAGCTCCACCACTGGTGATCTCGCCGAGAGATCCCAGGCTCCCGATGTTGAAGTTCTGCGTTGCCGCCCACAGCTGGCCGCTCCACAGTCCCGCAGCTCCACAATGTTCACCTGCGGTCTCAGCATTCTGGAGCTCCAGCGGGGCGACCCAGGCAAGGCATCGCCCGCTCCCCTCCACGATGGTGCTCCAGCGCTGCGCCGCCTCTGAAGCCGAGGTTCTGGGCGGTCCCCTCAGGAAACGCCGCTCCAGGCCCGCCGGTTGGCCGCGAGGACGGTGGAAAGCAATCAGATTTTTATGCAGCGTTAAGATTTAAAAAGACTCTTCTACATTTGGTATGTTTCTCCGCAAGTGCCCTTTAAAGCTTGTGTAAAGCTTGCATACATCGACAACTTCCCTTAAAAAAAAAATCAATCCGGTTTATCCTTTACCAATCGATGTGATTCATTTGAATTTTTAACGTATTTATCCACTCTACCCAACCACATATGTTGTGAACAGGCAAAATCTTGAATAAATGCATTTTATAGGGTGTGCGTTGGTGATGCCACCATGTTGGTATTCACAGTAGGGTGAACTCATGCGATGTATTGTATTTACAGTGGTATGAAAGTCCAGGACCACCAGGGGGTGCTGTCCCTCGCTGCCAGAGCACATGTTCGATGTTGCTGGCAACCTCAGGGTTGCCCCGGCGGCTCTGTTCTGGTCATCAAAGGAGGAGGTGTGGGATCTCAGGCATCTGCCTACAGTTCACCCTTACCCAGAGTGGAGGCGCGGGCGGTCTCAGGTTTCTTCCTGGCGGCTCAGGTTTGGGCTTGAAGAGGCACTGCTGGCAGTCTGCATTATCCTGGCAACCTGTCTTTTCCTCCGCGTGCATGTGGGTGCAGTCTGTGGGCAGGAAGAAGGTCTGGCATCTCAGGCTTTGCCCCAGCCACTCATCCTTAGCCTCTGTAGAGGTGCTGAGTGTCCAAGGTTCCTAGCCGACAACCCAGTCCAAACCACACAGTGGCACTGGTGGTCTCAGGTTTGTCCTAGTGGCTCAATCATTCTCGAACCTGCAACAGGGAACACAGCTAGCAGGAAGGTTTTCGTCATTGGCCCTTGGCCTCTGGCCTCTGGCCCTTCCCCTCTGGCCAGAATGCCTGGATTTTGTGGGGAGTAGGCTGACAAGGTTCAAATGTTGATTCCGGATCTATTACTCTCTCCCAAGTCTGGTTCAGTAAACCACTGAGTCGAACACTGGAGTCCAAACCCTTCTTTATTTGTTTTCAACTCCACGGGGCCGGCCTCGGATCTACTCACTCCAGCCCTCAGCAGCCTCGCGCAAACAGAACAGAAGGAAAGACAACCGACAGGCCCAAACGAAATGACCGCCCATATAGGTGGCGGGTAAACTAATGGCGCACAAGTACAGGGGGAGGCAACCCCTACAAACTAATCATGGCACCTATTCAGTACCCAGAAACAAGGTAAAAACATATTCAGTGAGGTAACCCCTCTAGACGAATCACCAACACGGAACAAGCGTCAGTGTATTGAAACATAACAGAAAGCTCTTTGGGAACCCAGACTTAGTGGCAACAGGTGGGTCACATGGGCAGAAGCTTCCTGGAGCTTCTCCAGAGGTCCAGACTTACTGGCGACAGCTAGGTCACATGGGTTTCCAGCACCTTGCAATGTATTGTCACTATTAGTGAAGCCCAGTCTTTCAGACTCCTGCCATTTCCCAAAGTCCCCAAATCCTTGCCTATCCACTCAAGTGGTCAACCAACGTCAACTAATTGGACACAAAATGCTGGAGTAACTCAGACTGGGACACGCAGCATCTCTGGAGAGAAGGAATGGGTGATGTTTCGGGTCGAGACCCTTCTTCAGACATTTCTTCAGAAATTGGACGCGGCTGTCAGCAATAATGCTGGGGGTTGGCCTCTCCTGGTCTGTCAGCCAGTGATAGGGATCAAAGCAACATCCAAGGGAATGGGCGCTGTCCCAAGGGGTAAGGCAATTGCCAAATAATGCCTCCGAATTTATTAACTAATCACAAAACCACTGCCAATGATCTTAGAAATATAATTTGCATTGGTTGCAGTTTGACATGAAGATTCTGCCTTCAGAATATTCCAAAAGAGCAGTGCAATTGAGCAAAAAAAATGAGGCACATGTTTCTTAAAAGATTCACTTTGAATTGATTGCAAGGCAAACTAAAACTGCAGTTGACATGTTAATACAGAGAATGGATTCTGATTTCCTTTCTAGTGTTTGCTGAATCTGAGCATGAATACATTTGAAATTTACTCACACTTTAATAGTGAGTACATTACATTAAACAATTTAGTTTAGTTTAGAGATGCAGCGCAGAAACAGCTTCGGCCCACCGACTCTGCGCCGACCAGCGATCTCCGCACGTTGACATGCCCGACACACACAAGGGACAATTCTAGTTCTATTCTGCACACTAGGGACAATTTACAGAAGCTAATTAACCTACAAACCTCCATGTCTTTGAGATGTGGAAGGAAACAAAAGCACCTGGAGAAACTTTCAATGATTCAATAATTCGATTATACTTTATTGGCACACGTACTAAAGTACGGAAAACTTCTTTGCTTTTGCACACAATCCGGTAAAATCATACAGCAGACCTCGCCCAGCCAGTACACAGGCCATGTGTACGCGCTGACAAAGTTACAAAAATTTAATCGAACAGTCTATTTTTGCTCATGGCAGCGAACCAGGCCTGCTGCCGCACTTGGCAGCAGATGCGTCACCCCCCCACCGGGTCCCCCCTTTGATCGCAGCGGCCCCTCGCCAGGTCCCCTTCGTTCTCGGTGGCCTCCCAACGGGTTGGTCTCGACAGCCCTCCTCTCTCTCCGACGGCCCTCCTCTCTCTCTGACGGCCCCCCTCACTCTTGGTGGCACGAGTCCCCCTATGCTCACAGCAGCCACATCTCAAAGGCAGGCCTGGCTCGCGCGCCACAGAACCCGAGATGTATTGCGTAGCTGCAGAAGGCTCCCGAGATGCAGGTGGGTCACAGGGAATGAGGCGCGACCCGCACCGTCACGAGTAATCCAGCAGGGGGCGCCAAGAGCGAGGAGGGACCTGTGCCGCCATGAAGGAACTCAGTGGTGGGGTGGGGGGGGGGGGGGCTGCCGAGAGTGAGGACGGCCATCAACCCGGCAGCGGTTGCTGTGAGGGGGGCCCGTGAGATTCTTGAGACGTGATCTACCATGTACAAAACCATGCTGACTATCCCTAATCAGCCCGTGGCCACCATCTAAATGCATGTATATCCCTTGGAATACTGTCCAGTGACTTTCCGACCACAGATGTTAGACACACTGGCCTGAAGATCCCAGGCTTTGCCCTGCAGACCTTCGTAAATAGAGACCTAGTTACAGCACAAACACTTCATCCACTTGCCCCATCTCAACTTCCCAAGACTAGATCAAGCGTTGCCCTCTCCCATGTGGTGCCCTCTACATAATGCTGGAGGAAACCTTTCTGAATACATTTGACAAATTCTGCCCCCGTCTAAACCTTTTGCACTATGACATTCCCAGTCAATATGGGAAAAGTTAAGATGAACTACTACTACTATTACTACTACCACTATTACCACTACTACTACTATTAATTACTATTACTACTATTACTATTACTACTACTGAGGTGACAAACGAGATTGATGAAGGTAAGGCGGTGGATGTTGTCCACATGGATTTTATTAAAGCTTTTGTTAAGGTCCTTCATGGTAAGCTGATCCAGAAGATTAAAATGAATGGGATTCGCAATGTCTTGGTCGTATGGATTCAGAATTGGCTTATTCAAAGCCAGAGGGTTGCGGTGAAAGGTAGATATTCTGGATGTGGAGCTCGGCAGGGATCAGTGCTGGAACCTCTTTTGCCTGAGATTTATATAAATGACCTAGATGCAAATGTAGATGGATTGGTGAGCAAGTTTGCAGATGACACCAAAGTTGGAGGAGTTGCAGACAGCGAGACTGGCTGTCAGAAGATGCAGTGGAGTATAGATCAGCTGCAAAACGGGTGGAGAAATGGCCAGTGGAGTTTAACCCGACCAAGTGTAAAGTGTTTATGAAGGAACTGCAGATGCTAGAAAATCGAAGGAAGACAAAAATGCTGGAGAAACTCACTGGGTGAGGCAGCATCTAGGTAGCGAATGAAATAGGCAATGTTTCGGGTCGAAAAGGTGGTGCTCTTTTGAGGTTGAATGGAAGGAGAATACAGTTAATAGCAAGATCCTTAAAAACATTGATGTGCAGAGGGATCTTGGAGTTCAAGTTCACAGGTCACTGAAGGTAGCAGCAGATGTAGACAGGGTGGTTCAGAAGGCTATGGTACATTTGCCATCATTGCTAGGGGCATTGAATGTAAGAGTCAGGAAGTCATGACACAGCTCGAAAGGATTTTAGGCCACGTTTGGATTATAGCATGCAGTTCTGGTCTCCCCATACACAAAATATGTGGAGGCTTTGGAGAGGGTGCAGAGGAGCTTTACCAGAATGCAGACTGGATTAGAGGGTTTCAGCTGCAAGGAAAGGTTGGATAGTCTTGGATTGTTTTCTCTGGAACGCCAGAGGTTGAAAGGAGACTTGGTAGAAGTATATGAAATTATGAGAGGCATAGGCGGGGCAGAGACAGAAAATGTTCAACACCGGGAGGGTACAGCAAAAGGATGAGAGGTGGAAAGTTTACAGTTTAAAGGCTAGTTTCTTACACAGATGGTAGCGGGGCCTGGATTGCATTGCCGGGGTGGTGGTGGAGGCAGATATGATAGTGGTGTTTAAGATGTTTTTGGATAGGCACATGAAAGTGCAGGGAATAGAGGGATATGGATCACGTGCAGCAGATGAGATCAGTTCAGTGTGTCATCGTGTTTGGCACAAACATTGTGGGCTGAAGGGCCCGTTCCTGTGCTGTACTGCTGTATGTTCTAGTACTGGCAACAACAGCTTGAATTTTTACTGCACCCTCCCGGTCTGAATCTCATCCTACCTACAACAGGGCGACCAAAGTTTCCACAATGCAATATTCCAACTACAGCCCCTTCAGCATCCTGTACAGTTGTAACATGATATCTCAACTTAATTACTTTTTGCCCCAACCAATGCCAAGGGAAGGGACTTGAACTTTATTTCGCCTTCCATCACAGTGAAGAATGTGTAGGAGTCACTGTGGTGGATGTTCATGTTAAAATGTGTTTTGGATGATCTGTTGTTTTTTATTTGTATGACTGACTTGGCAAATGAAATTCCTTGTATGTTGCAAAACATACTTGGCTAATAAAGTATTATTCTATTCTATTGTATTCTGTACACTTTCTTCACTATCCTGTCTATCTATGCCGCCATTTTCATGGAATGGCGTACTTATATCCCGAGGTCTCTCTGTTCTACAACACTCCCCAGGGCCTGACCATTCCCTGTGTCTGTCTTTCCCGGTTCAACTTACCTTAATGCGTTGCTTCGTCTTGTCTGAGTTGGATTCCACCTGCCATGGGTGTACCCACTTTCCCAGTCGATCTAGATTCTGTTGTAACCCGAGACAATGATTTCTACTATCCAATACACCACCAATTTTGACGCCATCCACACTCTAAGAGCCTGTCCCACTTAGGTGATTTTTTTGGCGATAACCATAAAATAGGCTGTTGTCACATGGTCGCGGCGTGACGCAGGGTGATGGCTGTATTGTCGTTACTTATTTCTTGTCGCTCAAAACCTCTCGGCGACAGTGGGCTTGACGTTGCCTGTCTTCTCCTGTCGTAGGTTGTCGCCAGGATGACGCCAGGTGATGTTGGTTGTCGCCGGGTCATGACCTCGGTGAATTCCATTGGCGACAACCTACGTCAACCGGCGACAGTTCCGGCATCAAGAGAAGTCTTCAGCAATCTTCATTTGTTGCCGACAGGGTTGGAGCTTGTCGCTAGTGGAGGTAGGTTGACTTCGGGTGTCGTAGGTTGTCGCCTGTGTGGTCGACGGTTGTCGTAGGTTGTGGTAGGTGTGGTCGTAGGTGGACGTCCCGAGTCGCGAGGAATTGTGTCGCCGGTTGGCATGGCTTGTCGTAGCTTGACGTCGACTAGTGGACGTTGTCATGGAGTGGGTGCATTTCCGGCGTCACGTCGCGACAGTGACTGTCGCCACAGTTGCCTAAAAAAATCACCTAGTGGGACAGGCCCCTTTACTAATTACGCTGCCTCTTTTTTAATCCAAATCCTTAATGTAGATGACAAATAACAGGCCATCTAGCACTGATCCCTATGGTATACCATTGGTCACAGGAATCCAAAAACCTTGCTGAAGGTCTTTGACAAGGTTCTTCATCGTTCTAATCCATTCAGAGTATTTTGCGGAGATGGCCAAACTGGCATTTTATTAGTGCCTTGAGAGAGGTGGGAGATTGCAACCTTCACGTGGTCCACCCTGTTTCGACTAATGCAATCAACCCGACGTGCACAAACAAAATCAAATAGAACAAGTTGACCTGCAACTTTAGGCTGTGCACGGCATCAGCAAGAAGAAGTGCCTTGAGAAGTCTGCTGTGGCTAGTCCGGATATTTTCAATCTAATTTGTGAGACATGATCTCCCACGAGTAAATCCATACTGATTAATGTTGTG
Organism: Okamejei kenojei; assembly: GCA_035221665.1. Classification (NCBI taxonomy): domain Eukaryota; kingdom Metazoa; phylum Chordata; class Chondrichthyes; order Rajiformes; family Rajidae; genus Okamejei; species Okamejei kenojei. Next base: position 93,724,823 of record CM069137.1, read on the forward strand.
GTGATGGGTAAAGCCAATTTATCAAAGTCAATGGCCAGAATGAAAAACAGTAGGAGAAAATAATATGATCGTGATAAACTTAGGAGATAGCAACACAAGCTTGAGTTTGAAAAAGTCAAAGCACTGCAGAAGGGAATAAAGACTGAAATGGCAAAAGACTAATAAAAATCAAGAAGTTACAATGGAAAGTGAAAGAATGATTCAGGAATTAACATGGGAAATAGACAAAGGAATATCAAAGAATATCCAGGACAAGGGGTCACAGCTTAAGGATAAGGGGGAAATCCTTTAAGACCGAGATGAGAAAGACTTTCTTCACACAGAGAGTGGTGAGTCTCTGGAACTCTCTGCCACGGAGGGTAGTTGAGGCCAGTTCATTGGCTATATTTAAGAGTGAGTTGGATGTGGCCCTTGTGGCTAAGGGGATCAGAGGGTATGGAGAGAGGGCAGGTACGGGATACTGAGTTGGATGATCAGCCATGATCATATTGAATGGCGGTGCAGGCTCGAAGGGCTGAATGGCCTACTCCTGCACCTAATTTCTATGTTTCTATGTTTCTAGGATCAAACTAAAGCAATCTATAAGCTCAAAATGTTCATGACTGTATCTGTTATATTCATGATCTAAATGATTGCGGTCATGTTTGTACACTGCGCTGTGTAACAGGCCACAGCTTTTTACCTGTACTCTGATTTCATCCTCCACCTCTTGCCGTTTATCTTCCTTGATGAGTTCAGCAACATACTTCTGAGACAGGTTTGTGTGCTCATCTCGGTTCTGCCAAACTCCTGGCGTTCAGAGAGAAGGGAAACAAAAACAGATGCGTTACTCTCAATAAAAGACGCTCGTCATTGTGACCATCACTACCAGAAATTCAATTTATTTGTGCATTTTCTAAGCATAAAGCTGGGTAAAGTGAGACAATGATCGTCACCCGTAATACATTGCACAGTAGGGGATGCAACAGAATGTCCTGGGACTCACTGTTTGAGGAGATTCCGTATCATTTGAAGGAATGAAGGAAACGTTAGGCAGCAGGTCACCCTAGCCTTTCGTACACATCCCCAACTCTCCTTCGCTTTTTATGTCAGTCAGGCCAATTTTATGGGTTTTGAAGTGGCGACTAAGGCCAATGAGGGAACTGCTGACTCATCCGCAGATGTAGAAGGAGGGGTTGACAGAGCAGATGGGTGCGTGGTGAGACAAGATCATGAGAGGAATAGATAGGGTTGATAGTTTAGTTTAGTTTTATCTTAGAGATACAGTGTGGAAAGCCCTTTGGCCCACCGAGTCTCGACCGACCAGCAATCACCCATACACCAGTTCGATTCTACACGCGAGGGACTATTTACAGAAACCAATCCACCTACAAACCTGGACATCTTTGGAATGTGGGAAGAAACCAGAGCACCAGGAGAAAGCCCACGCGGTCACAGGGAGAACGTACAAACTCCGTATAGACAGCACCCATAGTCAGGATCAAACCAGGGGTCAGAAGTGTCAGCACTCATCTCTGCAACTGGTCCCTTGACTCCCTGACCAACAGACCCCAATCAGTGAGGCTAGGGGACAAATCATCCTCTACGCTAATCCCCAACACTGGTGCTCTGCAAGGTTGCGTTCTCTGCCCCCTTCTTTACTCCTTGTGCACCCACGACTGTGCAGTCATGTACAAATCTAATTTAATTTTGAAATTCGCAGATTACACCACCATTGTGGGCCGGGTATCAAGCAATGATGAGACGGGAGTACAGGAAGGAAATTGAGAACCTCGTGTCCTGGTGTCGAGACAACAACCTTTCTCTCAATGTCAGCAAGACAAAGGAGATAGTGATGGACTTCAGGAAGTGAAGCGGTCCACATACCCCAGTTTGCATTGATGGAGCTGAGTAGAGATTTCCGAGAAGTAAATATCACCAACAACTTCTCCTGGAACATGTATACTGAAGCAAACATTTTATCGGGATGCATCACGGCTCGGTTTGGGAACAGCTCCATCCAAGACCGTAAGAAATTGCAGCAAATTGTGGACGCAGCCCGGACCATCACACAAACCAACCTCCCTTCTATTGACTCCATTTATACCTCAAAACAGCACAATCAAGGATGAATCATACCCTGGCCACTCCCTCTTCTCCCCTAGCCAATCGGGCAAAAGGTACAGAAGTGTGAAAACGAACACCTCCAATTTCAGGGATAGTTTCTTCCCAGCTGTTATTGGGCAACTGACATCCTACCACAACCAGAGAGTAGTCCTGAACTACTATCTAACTCATTGGTGACCCTTGGACTATCCTTGATCAGACTGCTGGCTTTACCTTGCACGCAACGTTACTCCCTTATGTGTCTATACACAGTGAATGGTTCGATTGTAATCATATATTGTTTTTCAATTGACCGGATGGCACGCAACGAAAGCCTTTCACTATACCTCGGTACACAAAACTAAACGCTTCAGCCCATGCTGACCAAGATGCCTCATGTACACTAGTCCCACCTGCCATGTTTGGCCCATATGGCTCTAAACCTTTCCTATCCCTGTATCTGTTCAAATGTATTTTAAATGTTATTATAGTGCCTGCATCAACTACTTCCTCAGGCAGCTCGTCCTATATACCCAACCCCCACTGTGAGAAAATATTGCTCATCTGGTTCCTATTAAATCATTCATCTTTCACTTTAAACCTATGTCCTCGGGTTTTTGGTACTGAACATATATCTATTCCCCTCATCTATCTATCTATCTTCTATCTATACATAATAAAGCTCTGATCTTGTTTTCCTCCGTTTGCGCGGTCACTCTATTTGCGCAAAAATGTTACGCAATAGCGCTACAAATTTTCACCATCTCACTCACCGTTCTCCTGCGCTGCGATTGCACCAACTTTCATTCTGATCGGTGGTCTAATTCAAACTTTAGCCAGGTGTAAAAATCTTAAAAACCGCGTGTGCGCAGATCGATCTCTCCTGTCGGTCAGCGCAGTCCTTCACTGGAGTCTTTTCTCCTGTCACTCCGCGGGGCGATCCGGGCGATCTGGACGCTACAGCCAGTCCCGGGGCACACAACCTGACCTGGGCATTACAGCCTGACTTGGGGCAGGAGAATTAGGGGAGGGGACCTGGGACTGGCTGTAGCGCCCAGGTCACAAAACATGGGGGGGGGGGGGGGGGGGGGGGGAAATTGTCCTCCACCTCTCAAAACATGGGGCGGACAGGCCCGCTCCCCACCCCACCACGATTTCTGCCATGTCATCGTTAATAGCAAAAAATGAAAAATGTTTTCAATTACCAGAAATCTGAAACAGAACAGGAAAGACTCAGCATTGGGCAGGCAGAAGGGTCATCAAAGGTAAAACGTTCACTGTTTTCCTTTCCGAAGTTACTGCCTGACCGGCTGAATTTTCCATTTTTTTACAAGCACAAACTGGGCGATTCCCATCTGCTGGCATTTGGCCCATAGCCCTTTAAACCCTTCCTGTCTGAAGAGGAGTCTCGACCCGCAACATCGCCCATTTGAGTCTGACGAAGGGTCTCGACCTGAAACGTCACACATTCCTTCTCTCCAGAGTTGCTGAGTCACTCCAAAATTTTGTGTCTACCTTCCTGTCCAAATGTCTTTTAAAAGTTGAAATTATATCTGCTGTAAAGTTTTTGTAATCATCTTTCTGACACTCCTCCAGCAAGTGTTGCAAAAATTCGTAACCACCCTGAACAATGGGAACAACAGGCCCTTCAGTTCACAATCTTTGCCCAAAATGATGGCAAGTTAAACTAATCTCCTCTGCCTTCACATAATCAATATTCCTCCATTTCCTAAATATCCATTTCTATATTCTATTTCTATTAGTGACTGAACTTCCTTTTCCTTATGCTTTCCTTATTCTTTCCACGGACAAAGATCTTTTGTAAATCCTATTAGTGGTTCATAATCTGAACAGATCCCTGTTTACTTTGCTCTTTTATAGGAGGGCACCAGTAAATGGAGAATTAGGGGAGGGCACCAGTAAATGGGGAATTAGGGGAGGGCACCAGTAAATGGGGAATTAGGGGAGGGCACCAGTAAATGGAGAATTAGGGGAGGGCACCAGTAAATGGGGAATTAGGGGAGGGCACCAGTAAATGGGGAATTAGGGGAGGGCACCAGTAAATGGAGAATTAGGGGAGGGCACCAGTAAATGGGGAATTAGGGGAGGGCACCAGTAAATGGGGAATTAGGGGAGGGCACCAGTAAATGGAGAATTAGGGGAGGGCACCAGTAAATGGAGGAATTAGGGGAGGGCACCAGTAAATGGGGAATTAGGGGAGGGCACCAGTAAATGGGGAATTAGGGGAGGGCACCAGTAAATGGGGAATTAGGGGAGGGCACCAGTAAATGGGGAATTAGGGGAGGGCACCAGTAAATGGGGAATTAGGGGAGGGCACCAGTAAATGGTGAATTAGGGGAGGGCACCAGTAAATGGGGAATTAGGGGAGGGCACCAGTACATGGGGAATTAGGGGAGGGCACCAGTAAATGGAGAATTAGGGGAGGGCACCAGTAAATGGGGAATTAGGGGAGGGCACCAGTAAATGGGGAATTAGGGGAGGGCACCAGTAAATGGGGAATTAGGGGAGGGCACCAGTAAATGGGGAATTAGGGGAGGGCACCAGTAAAGGGGAAATAGTGGAGGGCACCAGTAAATGGAGAATTAGGGGAGGGCACCAGTAAATGGGGAATTAGTGGAGGGCACCAGTAAATGGGGAATTAGGGGAGGGCACCAGTAAATGGAGAATTAGGGGAGGGCACCAGTAAATGGGGAATTAGGGGAGGGCACCAGTAAATGGGGAATTAGGGGAGGGCACCAGTAAATGACAATAAGGGGAGGGCACCAGTAAATGGGGAATTAGTGGAGGGCACCAGTAAATGATAATAAGGGGCCGACTCCTGTACCTATTGTCTGTTGACACTGAGTGTCTGGAGAAAACCCACATGGTCACAGAGAGAACGTACAAAATCCATACAAACAGCACTGTGGTCAGGATTGAACCCGGTCTCCAGTGTTGTAAGGCAGCAACTCTACCAATGTGCCACTGTGCCAACCCCTGAGGCAAGCAGATTCTAATGTCATTACGCAGAAGCTCAAGACGGTAGATTGGGAGCAGTTGTTATTGGGGAAGTCCACAAATGACACATGGGAGTTGTTTAAAGGGCAGCTGATCAAAGTGCAGGCTCAGCATGTTCCAGTAAGGAGGAGAGGGATAAGGACGGCAAAGTAAGGGAACAGTGGGTGACCAAGGAGGTCGTAAACTTGATCAGGAAGAAAATGGAAGCCATGTGTCAGGTTTATGGAGGTGGTGTCACACAGTGCTTATGAGGAATATAAAGCAAGTAGTTAAGAACTAAAGCAGGCAATTAGAAATGCCAAAGGGGGTCGTGAAATGTCACTGGCGGGATGGATTAAGAAGAAGGGTTTCAACCCGAAACGTCATCCATTCCTTCTCTCCAGAGTTGCTGCATGTACTAAACACATGGATATTCTTAAGGCTTTTGATGAGGTTCCCCGTGGTGGGCTGATCCAGAAGATTAAGATGTATGGAATGATTTGGTTGTATGGATTCAGAACTGGCTTATTCCTACAGGACAGAGGGTTGTGGCGTGAGGCAGATATTCTGGCTGGAGGCCTGTGACCAGTGGAGTTCTGCAGGGCTCTGTGCTGACGGTGAGGAATGCTGTTGAAGAAACGGCAAGTACAGTAAATCAGCTGCAGAATCAGACAGACAACTTTGCTAACTGATTTATTCTCCTTCCCCTCTGTAAAAGGAAACACATAACATCTGCTTGATATTACTCACTAATACATGGCTAATATATAGTCATACAGCACAGAAACAGGCTTTTTGGCCCAATTTGCCCGTGCCGCACAAGATGACCTATCTATACGTCCCATCTATCTGCCCGTGTTTGGCCCACATCCCTCAGAACCTTTCCTATCCATATATCTGTCCAAATGTCTATTTAAATGTTGTTATAATACCAGTCTGAAGTACCATCTCTGGCTGCTTATTCCTTATAGCCATCATCCTCTGTGCAAAAAAGCTGCCTCTCAGGCTCATATTAAATATTTAACATCTCACCTTAAACCTATGTCCTCTGGTTCTTGATTCCCCGACACAAAAGACTCTGTACATTTACCCTATTCATCCCCCTCATGATTTTGCACACCTCTATAAAATCATCTCATCCTCATGCGTTCCTAGGAATAAAATCCTAATCTGCTCATCCTCTCCCAGTTCCTCAGGCACGAGTCTTGGCAACATCCTCTTGAATCTTCTCTGCACCCTTTCCAACTTAACAACATCTTTCCTAAAACATGGTGCTCAGAACTGAACACAATACTTCAAATGCAGCCTCAGCAATGTCTTGTACAAGTGTAACATAACATCCCAACATACTCCATACCCTGACTGATGAACACTAATGTGCCAAAAGCCTTCTTGACCACCCTATCTACCTGTGACTCCACTTTTAAGAAACTATGTACCTGCACTCCTGGACTCTGCTGCACAACACTACCCAGAGCCCTGCCATTTACTGTGAAGATCCTGCCCTAGTCTGACTATGCAACATCTCGTACTTATCTGCATTAAACTCCATTAATCATTCCTTAGCCTACTTGCCCAACTGATCAAGATACTGATGTAATTTCTGAAAACTGTCTTCAAAACCACCCACTTTAATGTCATTTGCAAATTTACCAAACATTCGTTGTACATTCTCATCTAAATCATTGATATAAACTACAAACAGCAATGGGCCCAGCAATGATCCCCGAATCACACAACTAGTTACAGGCCTCCAGTCCGATAAACAACCTTCCATCTTCACCCTCTGCTTCCTTCCATGAAGCCACTTTTCTATTCAGTCAGCTGGCTCTCCCTGGATCGCATGCAATCTAATCTTCCAGAGCAGCCTAACATGCGGAACCTTATCACATGCCTTGCTGAAGTTCATATAGACAATGCCTTCCGCTTTGCCCTCATCAACCTTTTTGGTTATCTCCTCATGCGTGGAGTTTTTACTGACGAAACAGCAACCGTATAAATATCCAGAGTAATGTGAATGTGGTACACAGTATTATTACCCAAAAAGGCCTCCTGAGGCTAAGGTCACCAGATAGATTCAATGATTTGCAGCTGAGAAGCAAATTAAAATCTTTAAAGCAGTTGTGTTTCGCAACTACAGCTTTCAGCGGAAATATTTGTTACTGCATCCTACTACTTTCGCCCTCTTATTTTAAAATGGAAATATACGTTACTGCATTAGCAAAATGTTGGCTGTGACTGATAAGTATCACAAGTTTTCTACCAATCATAAAATCGTCAGGCAAACAGTACAATACAGTCCATTGTGCGCACGCTAGCCAAATAAGAACTATTTAAACTTATCTTCCAGATCACGATCACTGGCTCCTAAGGCCATGACGCAAATACTTTCTGTTTTCATCATCCTTCCAGGGAGCAAGTTCCAGGCTCACACCACTTTTCCATCTAACAATTTCTTGCAATTAACTTAAATTTATATCTCCTAGTTAAGGATCTACTTCTTCAGGAAAAGGGTATCTTTCATTCACCCTCTCTGGGCCGTCTAGTGTTTTGTACAGTTCATCGTGCTCTTACATATTATGCTCCTGACATTTAAGACAAGATGCCATCTTAACTACTTTAAAATCCTGGACTATCTTCAGAAATTTGAAGGCATGCTCTTAAAAAATCGTGTTGTTCCTCTCCATGTCTCTGAACTATATTGCACATTTCTTTGCCTTATTTATCGTCTTAAATGCATTCCCTCTTACCGAATGTATTCCTGTTGGTGCATTTTTCAAAGATTACTTTAATAACATTGTCAATAAAATAACATTAATGGTCGCAGAATTGGGGTCAAATATGACATTAATGCTTATCATGCTTAGAATTCCTAATTTCCTACCTTCATATATTCTTTGACCTTCGACCACTGTTGAAAGGAATTGACTTGGTGCCATTTTCCAACCTTCCTCTTCTTCCTGCGTTAACAAAAAATGTTTTTATTAGTTTTGAAAGTCAAATATTTTATATAAGAATGCATTGTCTATTTTACTTTATAAATTTCATTTCTAGAAATTCCAACTTATCAAGAAAAGAACATTTTAAAATTGAGCTTAAGGTCATTATCAAGTCAGCAAACTTGGGGTCTGCCAAATGGAATGCAGACCCAATGTGCTGGCTGGTTTGAGCCTCATGACAAAGAGAGCCAACGTTTTTTGGAAAGTTCCATGCAGATAATAAATACCAGCTAAGATTTATTAGTTCAGTTTGGTTTAGTTTATAGAGATACAGAGTGGAAACAGGCCCTTCGGCCCACCGATTCCGTGCTGACCCGCGATCCCCGCATACTAACACTATCCTACACACACTAGGGACAATTTACAATTTACAACCGAAAAAACCTACACAGGTCATGGGGAGAACGTGCAAACTCGGTACAGACAGCACCCATTTTCAGGATTGAACCCGGACCTCTGGCGCTGTTAGGCAGTAACTCTACCGCTGTGCCACCGTTAAGATTTATTTTAAATGCCAAGTTTATGAAAAAAATGATTCACTTGCACTTTCCTCTCAGTAATTGGATTTAACTACAGGGAAAAAAAAAAAAATTAGATATAAATGTGCTTGAAATAAATGGTGGCGTGATTTACAGAAAAAAAACATGCATTGAAACGGGATTCACGCAGTTCCAATGGAACATCACTCTTGTTAGTGCCAGCATTCTGTGTGTACCAAACAGAAGGGACCAAGTGTAAGGTGAGGAGACTCTAATCCTTTCCTACCCATGTACCTGTCCAAATATCTTTTAAATGTTGTTATAGTATCCACCTCAACTACTCCCTCTGGCAGCTCCTTCCATCAACCCACCACTCCATGTGTGTAAAAGCTCCCCCTCAGATTCATATTAAATCTTTCCCCGCTTACCTTAAGCCATTGTCCTATAGTTCTTGATTCCCATATTTTGGATAAAGGACTCTGTACATTTAATTCCCCTCGTGATCTTATACACCTCTTATATGCCTCTTATACATCTCTTTAAGTTTACCTGGCATCCTCCTGCGCTCCGAGGAATAAAGTACCAGTCTGCCCAACCTTTCCCTAGAACTCAGACCCTCAAGTCCTTGTAGCATGGCAACAGCCTCATAAATCATCTCTGCAGCCTAACCAGCTTAACAACATTCTTCCTATAGCAGGATGAATAAAACTGAACACAATACTCCAAATGCAACTTCAGCAACTGGAACATAACATCCCCAATTCCTACTCAAAGCCCGGACTGATGGAGGCCAATGTCCCGAAAGCCTTCTTGATCAGCCTGTCTACTTGTGATGCCACTTTCAAGGAGGGACCTGCATTCCATGATCCCCCTGCTCTACAAAATCCCCCAGAGCCCTGCCATGCACAGTGAAGGTCCTGCCCTGGTTTAATTTCCCAAAATGATGCATGCAACATCTATCTGCTGAGAAGGCATCCTTGCAGAGCACCAGTGTTGAGGGTTATCAGAGAGGATGTTTTCTCTCCTATCCTCACTGATTGTGGTCTGTTTGTCAGGAAGTCGGGATCCAGTTGCAGAGATGAATGCTGACCTCCGTCCCGCGGGTTTGGTGATAAGATTGGATGGTACAATGCTGTTAAAGGCATCACTGTAGTCTATGAATGCAGTCTGACATCTCCTTTATCCAGGTGTTCCAGGGATGAGTGTGGGGCCAGAGAGATGGCATCTACCATGGACCCGTTGTGGTGGTAGGCGAACTGCAGTAGCTCAAGGCTGCTTGATTTAATGCGTTCCATAACTAGCCTATGAAAAACATTTCCTGGTGAATGTCAAGGCCACTGGTCCTTGTTGTCTTATCACCAGGTCACGAGGTTCTCAATCTCCTTCCTGTTCTCTATCTCGCCTTTATTTTATATCTGGCCCACTATGGTGGTGACGTAAACAAACTTGTAAATTGCTCTGTCCCTTGTAGGGGCCTCTACATATTGCCTGAGGAAACTATCCTGAGTCCCCCCTGTTGCCTATCCTTGCCCTCCAGAGATGCTGGCTGACCCGCTGGGTTACTCTAGCACTTTGTGCTCTAACTGGATTCAGAATTGGCTTCATGATAGGAAACAGAGGGACAAGCAGCAAGGTTGTTTTATTACATGAGGCTTACGACCGGATGTGTGCCACAGGAGTTGGTGCAGGGCCTATTGCTGTTTGCCATCCATATCAGATTTAATGAAAATGTGCAACACACGGTTAGTAAATTTGCAGATGACACTGTGGCGTTGCAATTTTCACCTTGGACGCCGACAACCCGGTGGTGGTGGAGCAGCCTCGGCGTAGGGGCCGTCCGTTGGCCGATCCGGAGGCATCTGTTGTGCCTATTTCCCCCGCTCCGGTTACTTCTGTTCCTTCCACTCTGCTACGGTCCCCTGGCTTTGTTCCGCCAGCCCTCTCTGTTACACCCGCCCCGTCTCCAGTTACCACACGTTCCGGTCGCAGTGTCCGGCCCCCTGCTCAGTTCTGTACCTCGGGTTCTGGGGGGGTGGGGAGGGGGGGGATTCCTGTAGCGACACCTGGTGGTGGCTCTGTGTAATCGAACCCTCGTGATTGGCTGGAGAAGTCACATGCGCGCAGGTGTTTTATGCGCGGGGTTTTTTTTCGGTAACGGGTGATTCTAGCGCCACGCGTGTAGTACCAACACCGTTGTATTTGGCTGTCTTTAGCGACTCGGGTAACTTCTCCGAAATAAATAATTTTTGCATATCCACCGTCTCAACTCGCCCAAACACTGTATTTATACCTGTCCCTTGCCTCCTTTTCCCTGACCAGAGCCCCAATATCTTTTGTCATCAAAGTTTCCTTACTCCCAGCGACCTTGCCCTTCACTCTTAACAGGAACATGCAGGCGGCCCTCAACTCTTGCCATCAGATTTTTAAAAGCATCCCACTTTCCGAACTTTCCTGTTCCCAAGAACAACATAATCCAATCAACCTGAGCAACTTCTTGTCAAATACCTTCAAAATTGGCTTGCCACAATTCAGACTGTTAACTTGTGGGTCTGGCCAGTCTTTATTCACTCTGCCTGACATTACCCTTCCATGCTATGCCTCAGAACCAGGCTCAGTGCCTCAGACCTGACTGTTGCTGCTGCTCACCCCTGAGGGGTCATCCCCCTCAACAGTATTGAAAGGGGTGAAAGGAAGAACTGCAGATGCTGGCTTAAATCAAAGGTAGACACAAAATGCTGGAGTAACTCAGCGGGTGAGGCAGCATCTCTGGAGAGAAGGAATGGGCGACATTTCGGGTTGAGACCCTTCTTCAGACTTGAAAGGTCTTAGTATTGAAAGGAGTATGGCTGTTTTGGCCACAGTGGTCACCGACACTCTCTGGAAGCTCCCTTTCCTCAAGGTCACCCACCTTTCTGCACTTTAGGTGTGATCATGTCTCTGTAACTCCTGTCTCTGAGGTTCTCATTCTCCTGGATGATCCAGAAGTCCAGCCGCATCTCTGGTTCCCTTGGGGGGTGCACCTGGACACACATTCCACAGGTGCAGTCAACAGGGTCACCAGCAGTTTCCCTGACTTCGCACATCCTGCAGGGAGAACATTGCACCTGCCAACTCCACTGCACAAAAACCAAGAGAAATAAAAAGCGCAAAAATCACACTTTGCCTCCTTTAGATATCCTGCTCAATTAGCCTATTTTGATCACTCAACCAATACAACGGCTGCCTTATGAAATATCCCGCTGATATTCCGACACTGAAATGGACTACCACAACCAATCCATCTGTTGCCCTTTCAAAACAAGACCCAAAATGTTGGAGTAACTCAGCTGGTCAGGCAGCATCTCTGGAGAACATGGATAGGTGACGTTTTGGATCAGGGCACCTTGTCGGACTGATTATGGAGGAGAGGTGGGATAAAACTGGAAGAGGAGAGGGGCAGGACAAAGGCTTGGAAGTAATAGGAAGATACATATGTAGGGAGTTTTTGATAGGCTGATGGTTGGACAAAGGCCAGAGATGAAAAGGCAGAAGTTGTGAGACTAAAGGATCAAAGAATTGTGAAGTGTGAAGCTAGAGGAAGGAATGTAGGTGGAAGGGGTGGAGGAGGGGAGAAAGTCCAGGTGGGGAACAGGGGAGAGAGGGAATAGAAAAGGGAGGGAAGAAGTAGGAGGATGGTGGAGGGGGTTGATGTTATCTTGAATTGGAGAGTCCAATGTTCATGCCGTTGGGTTGTTAGTTAACCCAAGTGGAATATTAGGTTTTGTTCCTTCAGTTTACTTGTGGCCTGACTCTGGTCAGGGGAGGTGTTCCCCCCAGCTACGGGTACCATGTAATCCCATGCTACCATGGTCAGATAGTCGGTGGCTAAACCGTCTCCCCACCTGGTTTGCCAGGTGAGGAGGGGGCTGTGGATCCCCAGCAGGACCAAAAGCAAGACCTGTCAAAAGGCGGATGAGCTTCTAGCGAGCCAACGGCCATCCACACTTCAGTAGAAGTTGCAATCACTGTCGTACACAGCATTGTAAGGTACCGTGCCCGTTGATGTTTTCAATTATGATGATGATGATGATGATGCTGACTCTGGCAGTGGAGGAGGACCCTGTACCCCACCTAGATACATTGAATTCTCCAATCATAAGCAATTACGACCCTTCCATCCCTCTTCTTACACCACTCCCCCTTTATTTTCCCCCTCTCCCTCGTGCCCCACCTGTATTCGCACCTATTTCTCCCCTCCCCTTTCACCTACATTTCCTACTCAGCAAGGTCATCAATAATGCTGGTGCCACGAAGAGCAAGGTGACATGCCTCAATGACTACTGACTGGTGGCACTAACATCCATACTTTCCTTCCCAGCTCTCCCACAGCCTACTGTCCCCGCCTCTTCCTTTCTTCTTCCCGCCCTCACCCCCCATCAGTCTGAAGAAGGGTCTCGACCAGAAACATCACCCATTCCTTCGCTCCATAGATGCTGCCTCACTCGCTGAGTTTCGCCAGCTTTTTGTCTACCTTCCATGCTTTGAGAGGTTGCTCATGCTGTGAGAGGCTGCTTATGATGCCTGTAAACTCCTGCCTTAGTAAAGACCTGAGCTCAGTGCAATTAGCTACCACCACAAGAGATGTATAGGAGATGAGACCTTGCTGGCTCTTCAATATGCCCTGGACCATTTTGATATTAAAAACTGTTATTAGGCTGTTGTTCATTGACTATAACTCAGCATTCAACACCATCATTCCCTCTAAATTTATTCTCAAGAGGACACAAGGAACTGCAGATGCAGGAATTTTGAGCAAAATATAAAGGGAATTTAAATATATAGCAAGTCCACATCCCTTGGCGATCAGTGTAAGTGTTCGTCAAAACAGCCAACTAAGTCTGCTAACACTTTAACTCCCCCTCCCATTCACATACCGACCTTTCTGTCCTGGGCACAGAATTGATGGCAAGTGTAATATGACACTGATAAAACAGCACAACTAAGGACATAAAAGGACACAAGATCTAGGGATTTCTATTAAGTTTGATTGCAAATCTAGAATGCGATTACAATATAGTTGATCTCACAACACTCATAGAAGGACAGTACCACATGCTGTTATGTAATCAACAGTCTATTGTACAACAAACAAGGCCTTTATATTTAGTTTCGTATAGTTTATTGTCTTGTGTGCCGCAGATGCTGATTTACACCGAAAATACATTAAAAATGCTTGAGTAACTCAGCGGGCCAGGCAGCATTGCACCAATGATAGACACAGTAGGGTCTAGGCCTGAAAACTAGGCCATCACCTGTTCCTTCTCTCCAGGTGCTACCTGTCCCACTGAGCAGTCAAAATGTGCAAGAAAGAACTGCAGATGCTGGTTTAAACCGAAGACAGACACAAAATGCTGGAGTAACTCAGCGGGACAGGCAGCATCTCTGGAGAGAAGGAATGGGTGATGTTTCGGGTCGAGACCCTTCTTCAGTCTATCCACTGATCAGTCAAACAGGACACGTTTAGATGGGACATCTTTACTCCAGGATTTTGTGTCTATTCTCATGCTTTTATGGCCTAAAATTAAAGTGCAAGCTTTTGTCTTTAAACATTGAGCATTTTCTTTTTGCCCCATGCAAGTTTAATTTAGTTTAGCGGTACAGCGTGGAAACAGGCCTTTTGGTCCACCAAATCCGTGCCAACCAGCTACCCCCGCACATTAACACTACCTTCCACACACTAGGGATAATTTTTAATTTTTCTTTCACTAGGGATGATTAAAAAAAAAAATTTCCATACCAAGGTGGAGGCTACTTTTTGTAAAGCACCTGGCCCTCTGAGCTAATAATCAGTTCGAAGATCTGCCTTCAGAACTGGGAAAGGTTAAAGATTAACGGATGAGAAGGGGAAAAGAGAGGAATGAAGAATATATGTATGTTTTATTGGAGAGTGGAAATAGCAGAGGTTAAATAATAAAATGAATGAAGGGTTCATGGTTGTGGATGGTGTCTGGGAGAGCAAAACGGTTGAGTAGCAAAGAATGTCTGCACTGAACTATATCTTTCCTCATAAGGAAAAGAATCCAACAACCCAGGGTTGCTGGCAAGGATTAGAAAGTCTGCATTTAGCAACGTTCTGAAATTGCATGTAAAAAATAGACTTCAATCAGCTGCATACTTGCGTGGGAGTATGCTCCCCGTTGGGTTCCAGCATCACACGGGACGGCTCCTCCCACAACACAATATTTCACCTCTCCACTAACAACTCTTTTATTTTTCATTGATGGGAAAAATCCTCCGCACCTGATAAGCAGAGGGGGACTCGGAGTAAAATGGCCAAAAATCACAGCCATACGTGGTAGTGTTTTTTCTAAAATCAATATAAAGCGCAAACAGACTTTTAATGAAATGGTCAAGATCAGACTTTTAATTATATAAAAGGCAAGGCAAATTTAATTAGGCAAGACAACTTTAATTAGGTAAGGCAACTTTAATTAGGCAACACAGCTTTAGCATTTCCAAACCAAAGGCAACACAGCTTTAGCATTTCCAAACCAAAGGCAACACAGCTTTAGCATTTCCAAACCAAAGGCAACACAGCTTTAGCATTTCCAAAACAAAGGCAACATAGCTTTAGCATTTCCAAACCAAAACATCACCCATTCCTTCTCTCCAGAGATGCTACCTATCTCGATGAGTTACTCCAGCATTTTGTGCCTATCTTTACTTTGCTGTACTCTCTTCCTGGTTCCATGACCAAATTGTCTCACGTCCCGGAGCCAGTTATCTGGTTCCAGTGCCTGGTATCTTGCTTCCCTCTACGTTTTACCTTCACCTCATGGTACAAACAGCCATAGGCATCTGCCCTACACACAGATATTGCATTCCTCTCTAACATGGAGGCTCACACCTCCACTTTTAGCAAAATTTGAAACTTTGTACTGATGGTACCCTGGCTTTTCCAGAATATTTCTTGCTGCATGGTATATGTTTGCCACCACCACATGTTCGGGCATGCTCACAACCTTTTCTTGAACCCGTTTGAAAAGGGCTGTTCCTCTCTCCAATATCAGCTGATAAAGAGATGCGTGATGGTTACAATCTCCTCTGGCTGTTCCTCCACAATTCTAAGCTCTGTCCAGGGCGATCAAATATGATGTCAACAGGCGTGCAACCAGGGTGTCGTTTTTTGGTTTCATCCAAACTCCAAAAGGCTTTGTGGACTGTGTGATCTCTGGTCCTTGACACTCCAAGGTAGACACAAAATGCTGGAGTAACTCAGCAGGACAGGCAAGCATTTCTGGAGAGAAAGAATAGGTGACGTTTCGGGTGGTGACCCTTCTTCAGACCCACACATTCTCTCCCTTGAAATCCAGGCTTTAGACACCTGTCCCGCTAAGTTACTCCAGCTTTTGTATCTATCTTCGGTTTAAACCAGCATCTGCATCCCACACATCTCGCTTGCTTTAACTTCTATCTTGGTCTAAACTTTCAGATCAGTGAGGTGAACTGCAGATATAAATTCACAGCCATATCTCCCATATCTGGGAAGAGAAGGATATGCCAGCTGACATCAGAGACATGGTCATCTAGAAGAGAGAACGTAAATCCACATTCCATGCTCATCAGATATTATTTGGGTGCCTGAGGAAGGTCACTACTTCCAAAAAGAAAGATGCTGATATCAACTGAGAATATTGTGCATACATAAAATGTGATATTTAATATAAACACAGTGATACAACGCTAATCATGTCCTCCTGCTGTTTCGTCATTTTCTCAATTTTTCCTCCATACCTTTGTAACAGTGATCTTCCGGTCTATGCAAAAAAAGTGTTCTTTTATGTGTTCCAAAATCCCTAACTTGGAGACACACGACACTGCAGATGCTGGAATATCCCCCATCCCCTCCGATGCAGGAGCTGATCGCACCGGTGCGGAGGGAGTCTGAGGAAAGTCAAGATCGTCCCGTCAACGGAGGGCTTGAGGCCCCCGACCGCGGGAGAGCAAAGCAGAGATTTGAACTTTCTTGGCAAATGAAATTCCTCGTATGTTGCAAAACATACTTTGCTAATAAAGAATGATTGTGATTATAATTGTGAAGCAACCAACAATCGGCTGGAGGAATTCTGCAGATCGAGCAGCATCTGTACATGGAAAGGAATGGTCAACGTTTTGGGCTGGCGCATGGGGTTTAAGAGTCAGGTTCATGGAATTTTAGTTAATTTGGAGAATTTTGTGCAGTTCTGGTGCATTTTCAACGTTCTGAATCTTCTGCCGAAATGGGAACAGGGTGAACTAAGAATAACCTGGGTGGAACAAGATTTGAAAGTGTGCAGCACCCGCCTCAGGAACGGCTTCTTCCCCTCTATCATCAGGCTTCTGAACAGTCCTTCCATAAGCTAGGGTACTGTCCGATTCACCTCTACTTTACGCTGTAAGACCATGCTATAGATACTGTATAACATCCTGTCACAAAGACCATAACATTAGATATTGAACAGCACTAATCAAACCTGACTGCAAGAGAACAAAATGCGAAAAACAAAAATTGCAACAATACCTCTTTATCTGCTTTTCCTTTCTTCTTCTTCTTCTTCTCCTTTTTGCCCTTAGCACTCTTTTTTTCCTTCTTTTCCGCAGCCTTCTGTTTCTTTTTTTCTTCTTTGGCAGCAAGTTCTTGAAGCACCTGTGGAGAAAGTTATTTTTATTCCTGCAGTGATGAACTTCCTCAATCATTTGCAGTATATATTATGGACCTACCAAAAATTCAGATCCCATTGGCCCATATTTGAACTTGGGTATAAAAGTGCTTTAACCAAAATGTATTGTAGACAAATCTCCCAGACCGGATCAGATATATCCGAGGACACTGTGGGAAACTAGAGAGGAAATTGCAGAAGCCCTGGCTGACATCTACAATTCGTCATTAAATATAGGCGAGGTGTCGGAAGACTGGAGGGAGGCAAAAGTTGTGCCTCTATTCAAG
This sequence comes from Okamejei kenojei, assembly GCA_035221665.1. NCBI lineage: Eukaryota > Metazoa > Chordata > Chondrichthyes > Rajiformes > Rajidae > Okamejei > Okamejei kenojei. The sequence goes on from CM069137.1 coordinate 93,742,348, forward strand.
AAGGGCTGCAGGGATAAGGTTGCGAACTACAAGCCAGTAAACTCAATATTGGTTGTCAGAAAGTTCCTGGAGAGTATTCTGAGGGACAGGATATACATGCATTTAGATGGGCGAGAGTTGATTAAGGATAATGAGCATGGTTTTCGTTTGCTCGATAGATGCTGCCTCACCCGCAGAGTTTCTCCAACATTTTTTGTCTACCTTCGATTTTCCAGCTTCTGCAGTTCCTTCTAAACAAATGGTTTACGAGGGGACCAAAAAGGTTGACATGGGCAGAGCTGTAGATGTTGCATGTACGAAGTCCACAAAGCATTTGACCAGGTTCCACATGGTAGGCTGCTCTGGAAGGTCAGATCGCAAGGATGCAAGGAGAGATAGCTCAATGGATAGAAAACTGGCTTCATGGAAGGAAGCAGAGGATGATTGTGTAAGATTGCTTCTCAGACTGTTACTGCTTGTCATCTATATCCATGATTTGGATGAGAATGTAAATGGCAAGATTGGAGATGATACAAAAGTAGGAGCTTTTGCAGATAGTGAAGATGGTTGTGAAAAATTGCAGCAGGATCTTAATCGATTGGCCAGGTGGGCTGAGGAATGGTTGATGGAATTTAATACAGAGAAGTGTGAGGTGTTGCAATTTGGAAAGTCTTACATGGCAATGACATACACAGTGATTGATAGGAGTCTGGGGAGCGTTGTAGAGCAGAGGGATCTAGGAGTGCAGGTACATAGTTCCTTGAAGGTGGTATCAGAGGTGAATGGGGCTGGTCAAAAAGGCTTTTGGCACATAGGCCTTCATTAGTCAGAGTATTGAGTGTAGAAGTTGGGAGGTCATGGTGCAGATATACAAGACGTGGTGAAGCCACATTTAAAGTATTATGTTCAGTTCTGGGTACCATGTTATAGTAACATGCTGTCAAGGGTGCAGGGAAAATTTACAAGGATGTTGCCAGGACTCGAGGTTCTGAGCTATAGATAGATGTTGGTCAGAAGACTAAGGGGTGATCTTATAGGTATAAAATCATGAGAAGAATAGATCGGGTAGACACACGAGTCTCTTGCCAAGAGTAGGGGAATCCATATCAGAGGGCATAGGTTTAAAGTGAAGGGAGAAAGATTGAATAGGAATCTGCTGGGTAACTTATTCAAACAAAGGGTGATGGGTGCATGGAACGAGCTACCAGAGAAGATAGTTGAGGCAGGGACTATCGCAATAGTTACAAACCAATTAGACAGGACATGGATGGGACAGGTTTAGAGGGGTATGGGCCAAGCACAGGCAAGTGGGACTAGTGTAGATGGGACATATTGATCGGTGTTAGGCCAAATGGCCTGCTTGCACACTGTATGACTTTATAATTGGCCTCTGCAAACTGCACCCAGTGCGTTAGGAATGGATAAGTGGGATAACATAGAACTAGAATGAATGAGTGATCATTGGCTGATGTAGACTCGATGGGCAGTGGGGCTGCTTCCATGCTATATTTTCAATCAATCAAAATGTTGGCACCGTACAATGGCTGCCTCGCTAACAGTCTGTCTCATCCTTTTCTCTCTTTGTTGTTCTTTAGTCTGTAGTTAAATGTTGTTTTAGTGTATGTTTAGTTTGGTATTATGTGGGGGGTGGAGGGGGGGGGGGGGGGGGGGTGAGGGAAACATTTTTTATCTCTTTCCTCAACGGAAATGCAACTTTTTCCTTATCTTATCTCCGTCTGCACTGCGGCCTAACATCGTGGAGCTGGCAGCCTCTTGCTGGGGATCGATCTTGGGAGCACAAACCGCGGGAGCCTGCGGACTTAATATCATGGAGTAGCCGGTCCCTTTCCCAGGGATCGACCTCGGAAGCTCCAACCAGGGGAGCCTGCGGACTTTAACATCACGGAGCTCTTGGTCCCTGGTTAGGGACTGGCTTCGGGAGCTCCAGGCCGCAGGGGCTTTAATCGCCCCGACATGGGACCTTCAATCTCCCTGACGCAGGGAGCTTCAACTCACCCAACCGTGGGAGAAAAAGGAGGAAAGAAGATAAGACTTTATTGCCTTCCATCACAGTGGGGAATGGTGAGGAGCCACTGTGATGGATGTTTATGTTAAATGTTTATGTGGTTGCGTGTTTTTCTTGCTTTTTTGGTACGACTGTATGGCAAATCAAATTCCTTGTATGATTTACATACTTGTCTTGTTTTCATACTTGGCTAATAACATCAATTACAATTATAAAAAATTATTTAAAAGGCATCTGTATGGGCATTTAGATAGGAATGGCTAGAAACGGATTTGGTCCTAAGGCAGGAAAATACAGTGGCCAGATAGGGTCTGTTTCTATTCTGTTTATTTTGATGATTCTAGTAGTAGGTAAGCCCCACTCGGTCATGACTGACCATGGGTGATGCATCCTAGTTTGCAGGTGATGTGTGGTCGGATGCAAGCCTGGGCGATGTCATATGCAGGACAGGCTGTTGCCCATGCAGCACGTCCCCCCTCTCCACGTCGCTGATCGATCCAAAGGAACAGCAGGGCCGTTACAGTTTGCCACCAGCGCCATCGCAGGAGCTGCCAGAGCAGGAGCTTCTCGTGCAGAGTATACAACGATGAACTGCCGTAGGGTTTCCGACTCCGGATTTTCTCAAGGTTTACTCCTGGAGCCTTTTCCATGACTGGATATGGCCACAAGGCAGCGGAGGTTTTAAATCAGTTTTACCTCTCCTAGATGGACTGCCTTCCCAGGTCTATAGCACCTGCCCACTGCGCAATTTCTATGATTCTATGATTATGATTATCCTGGATACACTTGCCAATCTAAACAATAAAGTAGCATTGACATTAAGGTTAACAAACAACAGATATTTTATAGAAACAAGGAACTGTTGATGCTGATTTACAAAATAAAACGGAAAAACAAGAGACAGAGAAGACTGCTGGGATCATTGGAATGAGGTGATGGAGGAAGTATAGGGACAGGTGATTGCAGGGTAAAGTACCCGGGGAGGGAGAGGTTTGGGTGGGAAGGGATGGCTGAACCAAAGTGTTGCACAGGGATCGATCTCTGCGCAAGGCAGAAAGGGATGGAAATGGGAAGACGTGACTGGTGGTGAGAAGACATTGGAGGTGATGCAAACATCGGAGGATGCTTTGTTGGGTACAGAGGCTGGTGGGGGTGAAAGGTGAGGACCAAGGGAACTCTATTCTCGTTCTGTCTGGGGGAAGGAGGAGCGAGAGCTGAACTATGGGGCATAGGAGACACGGGTGAGGGGTCCATTTATGATAGCGGGGGGGGGAAACAAGGTTTACCAAAGAAAGAGGACACCTCGCTGTCCTAGAATGGATAGCCCTCATCTTGGGACCAGACGTGCTGAAGGCAGAGGAATTAAGAGTAGGGGCTAGCTTCTTTACAAGGCTCAGGGTGAGAGGAAGTGTAGTCCAGATTACTGTGTGAATCTGTAGGTTTGTAGTAGATGTCCGTCGATAGTCTGTCCTCAATGATGGACTGGGAGAGATCAAAAAAGGAGAGATATTCCAGGTGAATATTTATCCTGGCTTTGGAAAATTAGGGAGCATTACATGTTCATAGGTGTGTGAATTAAGGCACCTCAGATTTCCAGGTTTATTGGGCAACCACAAGGGTTGGGAACATTTTGGGAAATGTTCCTTATTCTTTGAACAAGCAAACATAGTTATATTTTATTCACAGAAGAAGGATTTGGAGGATGCGAGATCAGTGTGGAGAATAAAAACATGCTAGGGCTGTTTGAGATTGAGGAGGTGGTGAGGCTCTTGAAGAGCATTAAGGTGGATGGCCCCAAGATATGGAATCTATCCCAGGTTATTGAGGGAGGCAAGAAGAGAGGTCATAGGGACCTTGACGAGGTTCTTTGCTATGTCTCCAGCTACAGGTGAGATCTAGAGGACTGGGGCATGGCCGGTGTTGTCCCTTTGCTTAAGGGTAGTAGAGAATCCAGGAGACAAGGCCAGTGACCCTCACGTCAGTGGTAGGAACATTGGAGAGATAGGATTTACTCCCATTTGGAAGAGAATGGCTAATTATGGATAGGCAGCATGGCTTTACACACAGCACGTTGTATCTTCCTAACTTGATTGAGTTTTTGAAGGAAGTGATGAGGGAGAATAATCTTCTTCTTGCGTATGGCGTGCACAGCCTAAAGTTGAAGGACAGCATGTTCTATTTGATTTATTTGATTGTATACGCCGGGTTGATTGCATTCATCGAAACAGGGCGGACCACGTGATGGTTGCAATATTCCACCCCAAGGGAGATTGATGAAGGCGGGGCAGTGGGTGTTATATTATATATATAAAGTCCCTGAAGGAAGGCTGATCCACAAAATTACGGTGTACCGAATTCAAATGAGATTGGCTTATTCAGGGAATACAGAAGGTTGCGGTGGAAGGAACATATTGTGGCTAGTGGTCTGGAGGCTGAAGTTCCACAGTGATCTGTGCTGGGACCTGCTGTTTGTGTTTGGGCGCAGGTTGGGGTGACAAGTTGGGCCAGAGGGCCTGTTTCCACTATGACTCATGGTCAGCCAGGAGCTGCAGCTGGGGACACTGCAATTCTCCCAGATCTCTACATTGTACAGGAGGGTCACACCATTGCTATCAGAAAGAATTATATCCACACTGGTAGACAATAAAGTTGGAGTAACTCAGCGGGTGAGGCAGCATCTATGGAGCTAAGGAATAGGCGACGTTTTCCTTCACTCCATAGATGCTGCCTCTCCTATTCCTTTGTTCCACAGGTGATGCCTCACCCGCTGAGTTTCTCCAGCTTTTTTGTCTACCCTCGATTTTTCCAGCGTCTGCAGTTCTTTCTTAAGCATATCCACACTGGTGTGCTTCTACTGGTTAAAAAAAAAAAAAGTACAGCTGGCATCATGAGGAAGTGCAGGTAGCTCTGCTATAAATGTATGTTTTCATAATGCTAATTGGATAAAGCATGGCTGACCAATTAGGAAAAAAAAGTGTTTTATTATGCATGCCAAATTGATTATAACATACAAATTCAATCAGGAACTAGGGGAACCAGCTACTTTGGAAAATGACAAGCAGAAAAAGGCTATCTTGGTTAAAAAGAAGTCTTGGTGAAAACTTCCCACAGACAGTATTGATACATCTGCTAGTTTTATCGCCAGTGGTTATTGAAATAAAGAAGCATTTGCTTCTTATGTCAATTATATAATGATACTCTATCAAACACAGCCTTTAGTGTTTTCAGCCTGCAGTTACAAAAATAAATTTGTTGTTGTTAAAGACTGTTTAATATTTGCAAATCTTGTGTGAAAATAACTTTGTTGATGAGAGTCTGAAACTCTAGCTTCTAGTGACGCCTCCTCCCGCTGACACAAAGCTATTTCCTTAATGGTGTGAGGTTTCTTAGCAATACAATCATCGTGTTTCACCAGTATTAGAACAAGGAGTTGAGCTAATTGGAATATATAATACTGGAGCCCTGCGTTACCATCTAGCTCACCCTACTGTCATTGTAGCATGGTTTTGTGTGGTAAAAGATCTCTCAAATTTGTTTGGCTTTTTTGAAGTAGCGGCCAAAAAGGTTAATCGTTCGACTGTAGTAGTAACGGCTGCAAAAGCAGTGGTATGCTCCTCCTGAAGGATATGAGAAATCAAAAGAACTCCCAGTGTGTCTAACATGGCCAGGACCTACATAACAAGTAGCATGGCTGTGGAGTGCTGTAGAGCAGAGTGCTCTAGGGGTGTGGGTGCATAGTTCCTTGAAAATGCCGTTAAAGGTGGATAGGGTGGTCACGAAGGCTTTTGGAAAATTGGACTTCATCAGTATAGAAGTTGGGAGGTCAAGTTGCAGTTATATAAGACTTTGGAGAGGCCACATTTAGAGTATTGTGTTCAGTTTTTGTCACCATGTTATAGGAAAGATGGCATCAAGCTTGAAAGGGTGCAGAGAAGATTTACCAGGATGTTGCCAGCACTCGAGGGCCTGAGCTATATGGAGAGGTTGAGCAGTCTAGGACTTTATTCCTTGGCACGCAGGAGGATAATGGCTGATCTTATAGGGGTGTACAATATTATGAGAGGAATAGATCAGGTAAAAGCACAGTCTTTTGCATGGAGTAGCGGAATAGGGAACAAGAGGACATAGGTTTAGGATTTGGGGCGTGCATGGAAGATTTAATGGGAAACTTCTTTTTTTACACGAAGGATGGTGGGTGCATGAAACAAGCTGCTGGAGGAGGTAGTTGAGGTAGGTGTTATCACAATCAAGAACCATTACTATCAAGAACCATTTAGACAGGTGCATGGATAGGATAGGTCTTGAAAGACATGGCCCAAAAGCAGGCAGGTGGGAATAATGTAGATAGGGCATGTTGGTTGGCATGGGCAAGTTGGGCAGAAGGACCTTTTTCCACGCTGCTTGACTCCAGTATAGATTGGGCATCTTTGTTGGCATGGGCAGGTTTACCCCTTGAGTAACAATGACACTACATGAGAGAGGGCAGAACTTGACCTACTCTGGGGAATTTGCGAAATGCAAGTGACTGAAATGCAGGTAGATGAGCATTTTGGGACCTCAGAAATCCTGGCCCCATTGCTATTTGTGGTTTATATCAACGATTTGGATAAGAATGTACAAGGTATGGTTAGTGAGTTAGTAAATGATGCTAAAGTAAATGGTATCTTACACAGTGACGATAGTTATCAAATATCACAGGAGGAACTTAATCAGCTGGGCAAGTGGGCTGAGGAATGGCTAATGAGGTTTAATGTAGATAAGTACAAGGTGTTGTATTTTGGGAAGTCAAACCACGGCAGGATCTTCACAATGGTACGGCCCGGGGGAGTGTTGTAGAGCTGTTGACTCTAGGTGTAGAGCTACTCAGTACCCAGAAAGTGGTGTCACAAGTAGATAGTATGGTAAATGTGGCTTTTGGTACATTAGCCTTAATCCACCAGGATATTGAGTCAAGAAGTTGGTACATTATGTTACAGTGCTGTATGAGTGGCCTATTGGTATGGCCGATTGTGAGTTACTGTGTTCAGTTTTGGTCACTTTGCTACAAGGATGTCATTACGCTAGAAAAAGATCAGCGAAGATTTACTAGGATGTTGCCAGGACTCAAGGTTCCTGAACGGTTGGCAGGCTCGGACTATCTGTAGTTTCTTGCCTTTTTAGTGCCTGGGATGGACTAGGATAAAAATCACTAAAGGGCCTGTCCCACTTAGGCTATTTTTTAGGCGACCGCCACACGGTCGCCGGGGTGTCGCCTGTGTGGTCGTGAGTAGTCTCCTCAGTCGCCCAAAGTGTCGTAGCGTTTTTCTGGTCGCCGCTGGATTTTGAAATGTTCGTAGCTTGACTTCTCCTGACGTAGGTGCTGTTGTAGGAGATCGCCAGGTTGTCATCAAGAGAAGTCAAGTAGCGACTTTGGAAAAACACATGATCAGGTAAAATTAAAGTGCATGGACTTCCTGAATCTTTTGTTGGAGACCTTGAGCATTGTAAAATGGCTCCAAGGAGAAGGAAGGAACAACCCAGTGGCAAGACCTAAGCCCCATCCCCATCCACCAGGCAGGTGGAAACTGAGGAGCCCTCTTCTTGGGCTTCTTCTTCACCATTCTTCTTGTCCTTCTGTCTTGCAGATCTTTCAGCAAGAGGGCTACTGCAAGCAGCAGGGCTGCTTCTTGTAATAAGAGCAATGCCCTCTGATGTTGCTCCATGGTAGTCATGATGCAGAATGCACCCTACAACCCGTTTTATAGAAAAACGGTGATTCCATCGTTTTAGAGGCCAAAATGACGTCACATGTGTTCAGTTGTCCTCAGTTGTTGTCGACAGGGTCGTAGCTTGGACGTAGGTGTGGTCGTAGGTGGACATCCTAAGTTGCGACGATTGGGTCGCCGGTAGCTTACCGTAGCTTGACGTTGACTAGGTGGTGGGTTGTTGTAGCTTGTTGTAGACATTGTCGTTGGGGGGGGGGGGGTCTAGTCGCCGGTTTTTCGGCGACCTGCTACGACTATGACAGTCGCCGGCAGTCACCAGAAAAATCGCCTAAGTGGGACAGGCCCTTTAGTCCTTCAAGGACTTTTCAGGTTCTCCACCTCACTGAACATGGGATTTCTCTCCCGGAATAGATCTTCAGTCTTCACCTAATATAGTCACAATCTTTCCAACTGTAAAGCGCAAGGTTTCATTAATTGCTCATCCAGCCCCAAAGCTGTAAACTATCAATTTATGATATCACAAGAAACTGCAGACGCTGAAATCTAGAGCAAAACAAACCGCTGGAGGAAGTCAATAGGCCCGGCAGAATCTGTGGAGAGAACGGGGCAGGCGATGTTTCAGGTCAGGACCCTTCTTCAGATTACAATTAATGATGTCTACCCTCCTCATTATCCATCAATTTATGACCGATGAACCTCAATCAGTCCTCTAGGGTAGAATGACCGTCACCAAGCCAGGAACGCCAACCTTCTTTCCCACTGTACCAACATCTCTTACCCTCTTCCATATTAACTGGTTGGTTAATAGGCGGAAGGCAATTAGGCAAAATGGAAAATAATGCAGTCCTGCCACCAAGTTGTGTTTGACTTTTGAATCCCCAGCCTTTTAATGTAGATACGTGCAAGGTGTTGTACTTTGGGAAGTCAGTCATTTCCAGCTTCAATTACAACCCATGCATATCTGAAGAAGGATCTCGAACCAAAATGTTACCCATTCCTTCCCTCCAGAGATACTTCCTGTCCCGCTGAGTTACTCCAGCTTTTTGAGTCTATCTTACGCATATCCCCCAGTTGGTTTCAATTTCAAGGTGCAATATCAGGACTCCCAGATTGATATCACATTTGTCATACTTGTCTAATTTAACTGAAATATTAAATATTTTAATATTTTCGGGTGGTCACAGTGGCACAGCGGTACAGTTGCTGCCTTATAGCGAATGCAGTGCCGGAGACCCGGGTTCGATCCCGACTACGGGTGTTGGCTGTACGGAGTTTGTACATTCTCCCCGTGACCCGAGTGGGTTTTCTTCGGTTCTTCGGATTACTCCCACACTCCAAAGAAGTACAGGATTGTAGGTTAATTGGCTTGGTAAATGTAAAAATTGTCCCCAGTGGGTGTAGGATGGTGTTAATGTGCGGGGATCGCTGGTCGGTGCAGACTCGGTGGGCCGAAGGACCTGTTTCCGCGGTGTATCTCTAAACTAAACTAAAGCAATATCAGAAATGGCAAGGTAGACAAAAATGCTGGAGAAATATGCTGAATAATCCAACCACATTTTTGTTTGGAAGTGGAAAGCACTAATAGAAATTGCATTCATTGCAATGTGTAAAAAGAGTTGAGATATTGTATTATAATTTTGCTGCATGTCATTGTGGTATATATCATGTCTTGATTGGTGAATATGTTTAGTTTGTGAGTTATTTGAAGCAGAAATAATATGTGAATGTAGACAAAAGTGCTGGAGAAAGTCAGCGGATGCGGCAGCATCTATGGAGCGAAGGGAATAGGCAACGTTTCGGGTTGAAAGGGTACACAAAAAGCTGGAGAAACTCAGCGGGTGCAGCAGCATCTAAGGAGCGAAGGAGAAAGGCGACGTTTCGGGTCGAGACCCTTCTTCAGAGTTGAAACGTTGCCCATTTCCTTCGCTCCACAGATGCTGCCTCACCCGCTGAGTTTCTCCAGCATTTTTGTCTACCTTCGATTTTCCAGCATCTGCAGTTCCTTCTTAACATCAGAAATGGCAATATTAGAAATAACAATATTAGAAAACAAAGCAGACCAAACAGAACAAAGCCCCAGTTAGAACATAAGGGCACAGGTTCCAACCTACCATTCACAAGTATCAGGGCAAACACAATTTTCACAACAATTGTATAATTGGAACTAGGTCCAACTGGGAGCAAGGAACCTAGATGATTTAATCACTTCTCAAGTTCACTTACTTAAAGAATGCTGCTCCTGCTGCTGCTGCACTTTTTTCACTAGTCTAAATACATTTAGGTAGTTAGTTACAGAATATGGAATTAACTGGGGATGGTTGAAACAATCTTAAATGGACATTTTGAGAGCTGTGTGCCTCGACTGATATTTGAATTACACAGAGCCCATGGGGATGGTTGAAACCATCTTAAATGGACCAGAGCCCATGTTTACCTCTTGTGGAGTCTTTGAAGCAAACAGCGTTGCAGAGCCCCCATTCTCTGCATCAGGATAGTCAGGGAACTTCCCAGTTACGTTTCTGGATTGGAGAACAAAACAACAACATTTAAATTATGCCTGCAAACTATTGCCCGCTTAACTGGATTTAATTTTCTGATTAGGTAATGGAAAAGGCTGAACATGATACTGGCTTGGCTAATGCACATGGGTTATGAAAAAGCATGAAACATGTCACAGTATAGCTTTATTGGGATATAAAAATGGAAAATGCTGGAAATGCACAAGTCAGGGAATATCTTTGGATATGGAAACATGTCCATGCTGGACATGGAAATGCTGGACGTACAGGTGTGCAGGTAAATTGGTAAATGTTAAAATTGTCCCTAATGTGTGTAGGATAGTGTTAATGTCCGTGGATCTCTGGTCGGCGCGGACCCGATTGGGCCGAAGGGCCTGTTTCCATGCTGTATCTCTAAAACTAAAATCAAAAACATGTGGGAGTCGTTTAAAAGCCAGCTTATGAGGATTCAGTTTAGGAAGGAACTGCAGATGTGGGTTTTAACCGAAGATAGACACAAAATGCTGGAGTAACTCAGCGGGTCAGACAGCATCTCTGGAGAAAAGGAATAGGTGACGTTTCGGGTTGAGACCCTTCTTCAGACTGAGTGTCAGGAGAAAGGGATATAGATATAGACAGTGATGTAGAGATATATAGAACAAATGAATGAAAGATATGCAAAAAGTAACAATGATAAGGGAAACAGGCCATTGTTACCTGTGGGCTAGATGAAAAAGAGTTACGGACAATGAGACTCAACAAGACGACTTTGAAGCTAGTTCGACTAGGGTGAGGGAGGGATGGAGGGAGAGGGGACGCAAGGGTTAATTGAAGTTCGTGAAATCAAAGTTCATACTGCTGGGTTGTAAACTGCCCAACAAAATATGAGGTGCTATTCCTCAAATTTGCGTTGGGCCTCACACTGATAATGGAGGAGGCCCAGGACAGAAAGGTCAGTGGGAACGGGAAGGGAAATTATCAGTGTGGGAATGGGAAGGGAAATTACTGGCAAGACTGGCATGTTCCAGTAAGGAGAAGGGATAAGGAAAGCATGGTAAGGCAACTTTGGATGACCAGAAGGGTTGTAAATATGGTCAAAAAGGAAAAGAACATATAAAGTTTAAGAAGTTGAAATCATGCATGGTCTTTGAGGAATATAAAACAAACATGAATGAACTCACGGAGGTCAAATAAGTAGGGCCTTAAGGGGCCATAAAACATCATTGGTATGTTGTATTAAAGAAAATCCCAGGGCTTTTAATATGTACATAAAAAAGAGGGTAAAAGCCCCGTCCCACTGTACGAGTTCATTCAAGAGTTCCCCGAGTTAAAAAAAAAAAAAAATCAAACTCGTGGAAGCACGTAGAATATACGTTGCGGGCACGTCGGAGCTCGGGACGTCTCTTAGCGGCTCGTAACGCTAACAGCAGGTACTTGGGAAACGCGGTAAGCTCGGGAAGACTCGTGAAGATTTTTCAACATGTTGAAAAATGTCCACGAGAGCCCCGAGTACCTACGAGCGGCCATTACCATAATTCTCTGAGTTTGAATCAAGGCAAACTCGGGAGAGCTCTTGGAATTAACTCGTACAGTGGGACAGGGCTTTAACCATGGAGAAGGTAGGACCACTCAAGAATAAAGGAAGCAATTTATACTTGGATTCAGAGAATGTAAGTGAGGTACAAAACAGTTTACATCAGGGTTCATCAAGGTGGAGGACACGGAGGATAGTGGGATCAGTGTGGGTATACTAATTTGGGAGGGAAGCTTGAGATCACAAAGGTCTCTATGGCATTAAGATGGATAAATCCTCAGGGCCTGATGGGATCTGCCCAAGATTGAGAGGGGTAAAAGAGGAGATCGAAGGTGCTTTGCAGCTGATTGTTATGTCTTTTCAAGATACATGCATGGACACGGAGGACTGGGGAGTAGCCAATGTTGTACCTTTGTTTAAGGAGGGAAGTCAAGATACTCCAGTAAATTATTGAGCTGTGAGCCTCGTGTCAATGGTAAGGATGCTATTGGAGAGGATTCTTCAGAATAGTGTTTATGTACGTGGCAGAGAATGGGATGATTAGGGAGAGCTAGCATGACTTTGTCCATTACAGGTCATGTCTTACTAATCTGATTGCATTTTTCAACATGGGGACAGTGACGAGGGTAAGGCAGTGGATGTCATCGACGTGGATTTTAGAAAGGCATGTGATAATGTCCCTCGTGGTAGACTGGTCCAGAGGATGAAGATACATGGATTGGTAGTTTGGATTCAGAACTGCCTTCATCATTGAAGACCAGAGGGTTGAGGTGGAAGGGTGATATTCTGGATGGAGGTCTTAAACCATAGGCACCTCACAAAGATTTGTGTTGGGATCTATGTTGTTTTTGACTAGAATATAAATGTGTTGGTTGGTAAGTTTGCAGACGACAGCAAGATCGGTGTCAAGTGAGCAGCTGTGGGGAGCAGCAGCGTGGAACATTTAAACAGTAGCCAGGAACACAAAGCCAGGCCAATATCACGGTCCAGGGAACAGCTGAGAGGAGGAAAACTGCAGATTTTAAAAATAACCCATTAGTTTGCAGGAGAGGCTGCTCCAGGTGGTGTTTAAAGGAAGGCAGGCAGTAGTGGAGCAGCCATTTAGGAGCAGCCCAGATGGGCAAGGCTGTAAAATTATAAAAGGACTAGACAAGCTACAAGCAGGAAAAATGTTCCCAATGTTGGGCATCCAGAACCAGGGGCCACAGTCTTAGAATAAAGGGGAGGCCATTTCAGACTGAGGTGAGAAAAAACTTTTTCACCCAAAGAGTTGTGAATTTGTGGAATTCCCTGCCACAGAGGGCAGTGGAGGCAAAATCACTGGATGGATTTAAGAGACAGTTAGATAGAGCTCTAGGGGCTAGTGGAATCAAGGGATATGTGAAGAAGGCAGGCACGAGTTATTGATTGGGGACGATCAGCCATGATCACAATGAATGGCGGTGCTGGCTCGAAGGGCTGAATGACCTCCTCCTGCGCCTATTTTCTATGTTTCTATGTACTGTGGTGGAGGGTTTGAGGGCAGGTATGAAGGCTTTAGCTCGAGAGGCATCGGCAAGTTGAAGCAGAGAGTAACAGCAAGGTAAATCAAGCTCCTTTTTTTTGTAACTTTCTTTTTTCACCTAAGTGTAGTCGGGAAGGCAAGTAGGGCACTGGTGGACTCCTCCTGCAGCATGTGGAAAGTCAGGGAAGCCTGCCGGGTCCCTGTGGGAGATGCATCCAACTGCAGCTCCTGACTGACTACGTGAAGGAACTGAAGCTGCAGCTTGATGACCTCAAGATCATCCGGGAGACTGAGAGCATTGATAGGATTATAGAGAGATGGTCATACCCAAAGTTACAGGCACAAACTAGATGCATGGCATGGCGACACAGTAGTGTAGCCGTAAAGTTGCTGCCTCACAGCAGTAGAGACCCAGGTTCGACCTTGACCTTACAGCAAGAGAACATACAAACTCCATACAGGCAGCACCCGGAAAACATGAGAGATGCTAAAATAGTTTTTCAAAATGGTAAATCTTTAACTACTGGGTCTCAACAGCAACTAATCTACGGGGACAGCGAGAAAGAAAATCTGTCCAAAAAGACAATTGTCAATATCGGGAAAAGTTTACTTCCAAAGGCGAGGAAAGATGATTCCACATATTTAAAAATGAAGTTTAACAGATACTTGAGGTTGAAGGTTTACAGGATTACTGACAAATGTTGGGATTACATAACAACTGTTTTATCATACAATTCAACAGTGTCAACTAGGGCACATCAGGCTGCATGTTTCATTGAGTCTTTGACTATTATTGCAAACTGCATTTAGAAGCAAGCGAAGATATGGCTGTTCTACCAAATCCTCTTTCCCTTACCGACACTCGACAAACCATTGCCTGATCTGTTCCCGCAAGGTTTCTTTGATATCTGGTCCCTCAACTGAATGCAGTTGCTCTTTTATCGTGACCAAGGCTTGCTGGTATTCCACCTCATGCACTTCTTGTACTACCTGTCGCTGTTGGTGCATTTTCTGAGTTTGTAGTTGAGTAGCGCTGGGTTTCTGAAAATCAGGAGAAGGTTCCTGAAAAACAACGGCCCAAAGAAAACATGTAAGCAGGTGAAATCGCCGGGGAGGAATAAACTGAAAACTATCATTTATCCCCGACCAGCCTTTGCCTCAACACTTCCTCCTTCATTTTCCTTACCTGGCTTTTTATGCCCATCACCACACGAGCCCATCACTATAACTAATCCACCTATCACCTTCCATCTTTGGTCTAAACCCTCCCTCGTACTTCAACATAGCCATCTTCACCGGGTGGCACGTCGATGGCAGCCTTGCCTACAGTCTGTCTGCCCTTTTTGTCTTTCTTTTGTTATTTAAATAGTATGTGTCAATGTTCTCTGGTTTGTTTGATGGCCAGGGGTGGGGTGGGCAGGGCAATCGGAGGAAACTTTGTTTCATCTCTCACCTTGCCGGAGCTGCGATTGTTTTCCGGATCGTATCTCCGGTCGCTCTGCAGCTTAACATCGTGGAGCTGGAGGCCTTGATTGGGACTGACCCGTCTACATTATGTCTACGTCATTTATATTCCAAGTCATTTATTTTTGCTCACAGACAGCTCTATATATTTAATCTAGTAGAAAGTGGTTTGATACCATTGTTGTTACAACTTGAAATTAGTAATAAGACAATATTAATTCTATTTTTTGACCTTCATTTAGACACCATTGGAGACTTTATTTAAACTTTCTTTGAACTATCTTTAATCGGATTTTATCTTGCACTAAACGTTACACCTTTTATCCTGTATCTGTACCCTGGGGATAGCTTGATTGTGATCACGTATAGTCTTTTCGCTGACTGGATAGCATGCAACTAAGAAGCTTTTCACTGTACCTCGGTACGTGTAACACCAATAAATAAACTAAAAATGCAGCATTGTGTCTTTTTTTGTGAAGCAGCATCTGCAGTTCCTTGTTTCTGCATTCTACTTTTAGGGGCTTGTAACTTTGTCTTATCAAAAATCTAATTATTTTATAGTTCATCTATGAGAAAGCAATTCATCTTGACAGTAAATGACAATATTTGACTGCTCCAATCAAATATTTTGACTCACCATGTCAAGAAATATCATTTCTTCTGTCCGTTCCTTCTTGGTCTTTTTCCTTTGACGATATCCCTGCCAAACCTGTAAAATTAAACAAAAGAGCAGAAAATGAATGGATTTGTGCTAACTTTGATTAAATTGAGTGAACTTAGATATATTTGGGCACCACACGAAGCTCGTAGAGCTACAACCTCTCAGCAGCTGAAATAATCCTGGTATAATCCTGATCTTGGGTGCTGTCTGTGTGGACTTTCACCATTCTCCCTGTGACCAGGTGGGTTCAATCCTGGTCCTCTGGCTTCCTCCCACATCCCAAAGAAGTGTGGGTTTGTACATCAATTTGCCTCTGCAAATTGACCCTAGTGTGTAGGAGGAGGTGGATACGAAAGTGGAACAACATAGAACTAGTGTGGACTCTGTGGGCTGAAAGGCCTGTTTTTCTGCTGTATATTTCACTTGATAAATATTCACTTTTCAAATATTTAAATTATTGCAATAAAAATAAGGTCAATAATGCTGCAATATTTCCAAAACTTGCAAAACTTCAAAGCTGAATACACAGCAATTTTGAATATACATTTCCAAATTTTAAATATATACTTCCAAAGAATTCTTACTGGAGAGCTAAATTTGAATCCGAGACATGAATAATGGAGTGAATTTCATCATCCATTCCTTCCAACCAGAGATGCTACCCCAGCATTTTGCATCTATCTTCACGCAAATAGTGGATTTTATTTGAAAAGGGTTGGAAAACAAATGGACAGCATAGAATGCCTATCCAGAACCTTGTGCCATTCAAAACAAACGGAATAGCTCTTTTGCAATGATTCTAATCTTGGATTGAATATGGAAATTTGGACTAGCATCCAGGAAAACATTTCCACTATCACAAATTGCATCTGACTTGGAATGACATTCATCAACATTATGGTGAAGTTAGAAGGGTCTTGTTCTCATCCATGGGATGGCTTTTCAATTTAATTTCATGAACTTCTTTATTTTTGTTTAAAGAGATAGAGCAAATCCATCAGACGGAAAACCATAATCAGTACACTGAATTTACTTCTGCAGTCTTCCGTGAATTCTCAGGTCTCATTTTATTTTTTCTGAGTCTCATCTGTGAATGGACTTGTATGCTCAACACTTGCTGTTGAGGGTCCAGGGACCTGTATATACAATTTGGGCTGTCACTTCAGTGCACTTGCTGAGATTAAGTTAAATCAATACCTAGTCTTGATCCAGCATGTCTAGGTAAGATACATCAGCATCATTTAAACAAAAGCAGGGAGTTTCCACAGCGTCCCAGCTATATTTATCCCTCAATACCATTGATCTTGTTATTACTTAGTCATAGTCGCAGTCATAGAGTTATACAGTATGGAAACAGATTTCACTGCCCAATTCATCCATGCTAACCAAAATTCCTGATTAAGCTAGTCCCATTTGACTGTGGTTAACCTGTATCCCTCCAAAACTTTCCCCAAGTCCAAATGTGTTTGAAATGTTGTCATTACCACTTCATCCGACAGCTCATTCATATACCCACCACTCTGTGAAAACTTTGAGCTTCAGAATCCCTTTAAATCTTTCCTCTTCTCGCCTTAAACTCGGGCTCCCCTGATTTTAACCTCACCCACACTCGGATAAAGACAGGCTGCCCACCCCATCTTCACCTCTCAAGATGTTATAATCTGCTACAAGGTCAATTCTCAGCCTCCTTCACTCCAGGGAAATAATCCCATCGCTTCCAGTTTCTCCATATGACTCGATTTATGACCTGTACAGCAACATCAACGTGACTCTGTTGTATTTCCTTATATCAGTAATTATTAGGCAGGTGGACTGTAAAATGGTTTTGACATCCATTAACATTCGAAAGGCAAGATGTTCAAGAGTGGCAAGATGAAAGCTGGCAGCAACAAAAGCCAACTGTGAACAGATACCTAGGTCAGTAATCATCTGCTATATTTAGTTTAGTTTAGAGATACAGTGCGGAAACAGGGCCTTCGGCCCATAGAATCCAACCGAGCAGCGATCCCTGCACATTAACACTATCCTACACACACACTAGGGACAATTTACATTTATACCAAGCCAATTAACCTACAAACTTGTATGTCTTTGGAGTGTGGGAGGAAACTGAAGATCTCGGAGAAAACCCACGCGGTCACGGGGAGAACGTACCAACTCCGTACAGAGAGCACCTGTCGTCAGGATCGAACCCGGGTCTCTGGCGCTGCAAGGCAGCAACTCTACCACTGAGTCACCCTTAATTTTATTCTCATTTATCCATATCTTCCCTTTCATAACCAAGCTACTCAAAAGACGAATTGCCAAGGCAGGATAAAGAAAAGCCATTCTGGAAAAATGGACAAATAAATGCCTTCTATGTGATGGCATGAGACAACAAAAACATCACAATTTAGTATTTCAACCTTTTCACTACTGTGAATAGTATTGTGCAGCAAAAACATTTTCATCATCATTGACAGAGGCAGGGTGCTCACACCCTCACTTTCACCCCCAAATGCTTTCCACTGCTTTTCAACAAAAGCCTTTCACTGTACCTCAATACACGTGACCATAATCTAAACTCAAACTCCACCCAAATGCTGCTCTTGGCTGATGTTTCAGGAACAGCTTCTTCTCTACAGCCATTTGGCTATTAAACACTACAAGCTCCTATAAGCTGTGTTTATTGTTGCACTATTATTGTTTGTTTGTTTTTATGTGTATGTCATACCTGCCAACTTGTGAGATTGAAAAATCGGAATCCTATTAGTCTGACGTCAGTGAGGGCGGGGCACGTGACGTCAGTAAAGGGCGGGGCAAGTGACGTCAGTAAGGGGCGGGGCACGTGACGTCAGTAAGGGGCGGGGCACGTGACGTCAGTGAGGGCGGGAAAGTGACCTCAGGGGGGTTACACAAAATGCTGGAGAAACTCAGTGGGTGCAGCAGCATCTAAGGAGCGAAGGAGATAGGCGACGTTTCGGGTCGAGACCCTTCTTCAGACTTTCTGCTGCACCCGCTGAGTTTCTCCAGCATTTTGTGTATCTCCTTCGCTCCTTAGATGCTGCTGCACCCGCTGAGTTTCTCCAGCATTTTGTGTAACCCTCGATTCTCCAGCATCTGCAGTTTCTTCGTTAACAAAGTGACCTCAGTGCGGGGGGGGGGGGGGGGGGCAAGTGACGCCGAACGCCACCGTGGCGGGGCGGGGTCATGCGGCTGCGTGCTGACGTACACCCGTGCATGTCCCCATAAGCGGCGCAGGCGCGGTGCGCTCTCTCGCTGTCTCCTCGCCGCCGCCGCCGCCATGGGTCGCATGCACGCTTCCATCCCAATTCCGAATTCCAATTTTTTTCGGAATATTGAGGAAAAAAATCGGAATTCGGAATTGGGATGGAAAAATCGGAAGAATTCCGCCCAAATCGGAATAGTTGGCAGGTATGGTATGTATGCGTGTGCATATATAATATATATATATATATATATATATATATATATATATATATATATATATATAGTGTGTGTGTGTGTGTGTGTGTGTGTGTGTGTGTGTGTGTGTGTGTGTGTGTGTGTGTGTGTGTGTGTGTGTGTGTGTGTGTGTGTATGTATATATATATATATATATATATATATATACACACACACACACACACATATACACACACACACATATATATATATATATATATATTAAAAAGTTCAGTGTGTGTGTGTGTGTATGTATATTTTTGACACACATACACACACAGAACTTTTTTTTCTCATTTATTATACTGTTTACAGTGTTTACATATTCGGTTGTGCTGCTGCAAGTAAGAATTTCATTGTTCCATCTGGGACATATGACAATCAAACACTCTTGACTCTTTTAAAGTTCAAAGGATATAATGAAAGATTGCTCCAGAAAAGATATGAGCAGATAAAACAAGGCAGCAGGCGTGCTTCTTGCTGGTGGGGAGGTGGTAGAGAGGGTTGAGTGAAGGGTGGAGTTTAATTGAGTTCATCCCAATTCCTTACCCCTTTTTGGTAGTGTTGTTCCCATGACATACATTTACTTCACAACACCTGAAGCAGTTCAGTGTGATGCTTTAAAACCAAGCCTTGATTGTAATGAATAGCTGGAAGAAGCAAATGACAACTGGCTATTCTTGCTTCTATTGCTTATGTTCTTATCCAATATGATTCACCATCCAAAGTCTAATTGGGTCATGCAATCACTGCCTGCATGGTAGCTGGATACATGGTATGATTCAAAACGCTGGAGTAACTCAGCAGGACAGGCAGCATCTCTGGAGAGAAGGAATGGGTGATGTTTCGTGTTCGAGTAAGTAAGTAAGTTTATTGGCCAAGTATTCATATACAAGGAATTTGCCTTGGTGCTCCACCCACAAGTAACAACATGACATACAGTGAAAGTTACAAATGACTCAGAAAACACTAAACATTAATAATAATAAAACATTAATGATAAAACACCATTGATTAAGCATGTGAACCAACAAAATACCAATCTTCAGACTGGGCTGAAAGAAGAGTCTGAAGAAGGGTCCCGATCCAAAACGTCACCCTTTACTTCTCTCCAGAGGTGCTGCCTGACCCACTGAGTCACTCGAGCATTTTGTGTCTACCTTCGGTGTAAACCAGCATCTGCACTTCCTTCCTACACATGGTGTGATTGCTCTAAGTGCTACCACATGCAGCTATGTCCTGTTTGCAGCAGTGACCCAATATAATTGCTCTGTGATTGTAACGTACAAGTTCTGTGTTACACACTTTTTATGATCAAATTATGATACTGGATAAAGCATTGTTACAAATTCACTTTGAATTACCTTGAAGTTACCCATATGACATAAATCTCACACATTTGGCACTACTTTTTACTCGCCTTGCAAATGATTGCTTAGTGAAATGGGAACTCTTTGGAATTAATGAATATTCAAATATATGAGCTTTTGTACAGCACTTCTTAATAAAAAAATGATTTTCCGGGAACATTTGCCAAGGAAAATAACAATTATCCTCAAGAGATGATGAGAACACTGGATATCAGTGGGATGAGTAGGAAGGAAGGCAGGAAGGTGAGTGATGACATAGGTCTGAAGAAGGGTCTCGACCCGAAACGTCACCCGTTCCTTCTCTCTGGGGACGCTGCCCGTCTCGCTGAGTTACTCCAGCATTTTGTGTCTATCTATCAGTGGAATTTCGGGACAGATTAAATTACCTTTTGTAGATAAAAGTGCTGGAGAAACTCAGCGGGTGCGGCAGCATCTATGGAGCGAAGGAAATGGGCAATGTTTCGGGCCGAAACCCTTCTGCAGACTTCAGAAATAATCTTTTCTCGACTTTGAATTATTCAATTGCGTTCATACGTGAAGTACAAAGTGAAAATAAAACCTTTTTGATTAACGTAGCTGCCATGTCAGTAGACATTGTGCTTGTCGACCGTTGTTTAGCCATGTTCTCCCTTTCTTCTTCCATTCGGATTTCCAACATAAATTTCGACCGTAGTCGGCCCTGCCGAGTACGCTCAGCAACTTGAATGATATGGATGGCTTCATCCAGCGACAATATTCTTATACTGGCTTCCTAAAATAATTAAAACAAATATTACAGATTCATCTTTGGGAAGAGGTTTCTAAAAAAAGGGAGTTCAAAATTGATTTAAGACCATCAAACATCTTAATTCTACCAGTATATATCCAATTATTTGGACCTTGATTTCGTAACTCCTCCCATAATCCTGTTTAAAAGACTCACAGCAGTAAGTGTATCATATAAACAAGGAAGTAAAGACTTGAAATATATGCAGCAGCAGAGAATGATAAACCTCCTTATGCCAATTCATTTGTTGTATTCTCAGCAGAGTGGATAATAAACAAACAAACAATTATCACAGTTTTGAGTTTTTTTTAGGAATACAGCGTGGAAACAGGCCCTTCGGCCCTCGCCGACCAGCGATACCCACACACTATCCCCACAAAAATGATACCTTTTTGTGGAGATAGTACCTTTACAAAAAGTAAAACTACGACGGACATGCGAGATGTTTAAAGGGGCTGTCCCACTTGGGCGACCTAATCCGCGAGTTCTGGCGAGTTTGCCCCATACTCACAGCATGGTCGATACGAGGTCATAGGAGGTCTTTGTAACTCTCCTTCATGCTCGTGAGTAGTCCCCGTGTACTCAAGGCCTCAGCTAGGTCACGGTGTATTTTTCAACATGTTGAAAAATGTCAGCGAGTAAAAAAAAGGTCGCCATGGAAAAAAATCGATACTTTTTTTACTCGTAGGTTTAGTCATTGTAGGTCATAGTAGGTCGGCATGTTAGGTAATCAAGGGTAGTCGAAGGTAGTCGTAGATAGTCTTCATCATAGTCGAAGGAGATCGAAGGAGGTCGTCTTCACTCTCCACTATTCGGTGTCCAATTTTCCAGAAATTAGTCATAGCTAGTCTTCAACATAGTCGAAGGAGGTTGAAGGAGGTCGAAGGAGGTCGAAGGAGGTCTTCAACATGACATTTTTTCAAACTCTCCTAAACTCGCCAATTAGGTCGCCCAGGTGGGACAGCCCCTTAAGAAGGAAAGTGTAGATGCTGGAAAACCAAAGGTAGACAAAAATGCTGGAGAAACTCAGCGGGTGAGGCAACATCTATGGAGCAAAGGAAATAGGCAATGTTTCGGGTCGAGACTGAAGAAGGGTCTCGACCCAAAACGTTGCCTATTTCCTTCGATCCATAGATGCTGCCTCACCCGCTGAGTTTCTCCAGTATTTTTGTCTACCATGGACATACGAGAGATCTTTTTCAAATCTATCAGAGTCCGTGCTGAAGAAGGTCCATCATAGATCAGAAGAAACTTGCAAGTGCCTGTGTGTGCGCGAGTATGTGTGCACTTAGGGAGTGTGCGGGTGCACAGTGGGAGTGTGCATGGGTGTATGCAAAGTGGGAGTGTGCATGTGCGGTGTGAGTGCGTGTGTACGCAAAGTGGGAGTTTGTGTGTGTACACGTATAAAATGGGTGATATTGTAGATAGTGAAGATGATTGTCAGAAATTGCAGCAGGATCTTGATCGATTGACGAATAAAACTGACTTGACTTGTTTGAACAGAGTGGTTGATGGAATTTAATACAGAGTAATGCGAGGTGTTGCATTTTTTGGAAGTCTAGTACGGGCGTGACCTCAGGGAGTGTTGGAGGGCAGAAGGATAGACTGTAGAAGTGCAGGTGCATGGTTCCTTGAAAATGGCATCACAGGCGGATAAAGTGGTCACAAAGGCTTTTTTCACATTGAGCTGCAGGGAGGCTCAGGCTTTTCTTCCTAGGAGCACTGGAGGATGAGGAGTGATCTTATAAAGTTGTACAAAATCATGGGAGTAATACATTGGGTAGGCATACATTATCTTTTGCCCAGAGTAGGGGAATCAATAATCAGAGGACATAGGTTTAAGGTGAGGGGGTGAAGATTTCATGCAAACCTGAGGGTTTACTATTTTTTTTTAACACAAAGGGTAGTGGGTGTATGGAACAAGCTGCCAGAGGAGGTACTTAAGGCAGGTACAATCGCAACATTCAAGAAACATTTAGACAGACTCTGATTCTTTTTCGAGTTATCTGTAAATAAAAGTATTGGAATGAGAAAAATAATTCATGATTCCAGAGGTAGTGACGTGAAATTGTTCTACACGAGTGGAATATGTAAAATTAGTAGTCAGATGCATACAAGAGAGAGATCGATAGAATTTTGGATATGGAAAAGGAAGAATGGACACTGGAAGAGTAAAGTGGCATTGAGGTAAAAGATTTACGACGATCTTATTGAACAGTATTGCAGGTGAACCAGATCATCTATTAAGGTGCTCCATATTTTGTGCCAATTAAATATCATTTTGTGGTATGAGAAAGGTAGGTTGTGTTGAAACATTTTTGTTCAACTTCTTGCAGGACAAGGCTGATTCAATTTCCCGAGAAGAAATTATTTTTTATATTAAAAGATACCACCTTTAGCATTCTAGATAATGGAAGACACAAATACATTTCATTTGCACAACTAACCTTTTCCACTTGGATTGAGCTTTTGGATAATATTCGAGACAGAATCTTCTCTCTGTCCTTCATAACTTTTACTTTATCCTTCATGAAGTATCTTGGAATAGGAATCTCCAAGGCTTCCTGTGAAATTTAATTTAAAATGTAATAATCTCGAAATTAAAACAGATCAATAAATATTATACATTCACTTGGATTTCTTGTGAGTAATGAAGGCCTAAATCGTGAATAATAAATACATAACACTATAACTGGCAGGCAGTTCTAATTACTGCGGTTCATTTAGGCAGCTCACAACCACCTTCTCAGGGATGTTAGGGGGATGGGCAATTCAAAGCTGGCTCAGCCCATCCCCTAACATCCCTCAAGCCCACATCCCATGAATGAACTAACAGTTGCTTATATTCTGACATAGTAGGCAGCACAGTGGTGAAGCGGCAGAGTTGCTGCCTTACAACACCAGAGGCCCAGGTTCAATCCTAACTACGGGTGCTCTCTGTATTGAGTTTGTACGTTCTCCCCGTGACTGCCTGCATTTTTTTCTGGGTGCTCCGATTTCCTCCCACAATCCAAAGACGTACAGGTTTGTAGATTAATTGGCATTGGTAAAAGATTTAAATTGTCCCCAGTATGTAAGATGGTGCTAGTGCCTGGGGATACACAATACTCCAGGTATGGTCTCACTAGGGCGCTGTACAACTGTGAGACCACACCTGGAGTATTGTGTGCTGTTCTGGTCTCCAAATTTGAGGAAGGACATTCTTGCTATTGAGGGAGTGCAGCGTAGGTTCACGAGGTTAATTCCCGGGATGGCAGGACTGTCATATGTTGAAAGAATGGACTGACTGGGCGTGTATACACTGGAATTTAGAAGGATGAAAGGGGATCTTATTGAAACATATAAGAATATTAAGGGATTGGACACGCTAGAGGCAGGAAACATGTTCCCGATGTTGACCAACAAATAACATTTTATCCTGTGATATTTTATTGATAGTGGAGGAAGCGGTGAGGTACAGTACATACATATAATAAAACTCAACTCACAGATGGTGACACAAGTGTGAAGCGAGGCTGGCACAGACCCAGTGGGCTGTTGAGTTTTAACATCATTGAAATCAGTAATGGCTCAGCAGAAAATATAAATGCAATAACTGCAATTGATTTGAAATGAGGGTGAAATGCAACAGCACTTCAGGGTGTGTAAAAACAAAATACAGACGATGTAGGAAGCCGGAAATAACTACGGCTGGAAATGCTTAGCAGGTCAGGCAGCATCTGTGGAGACAGAAACAGAGTCCATGCTTGGAGTCAGAGGACAATAGTTAGAGAACATTAGTCAGAGGGCTTAATTAGGAAAGGAAAAATAGATTATGAAAGAAAACTGGCAGGGAACATAAAAACTGACTGCAAAAGTTTTTATAGATATGTGAAGAGAAAGAGATTAGTTAAAACAAATGTAGGTCCCTTGCAGTCAGAAACAGGTGAGTTGATCATGGGGAACAAGGATATGGCGGACCAATTGAATAACTTCTTTGGTTCCGTCTTCACTAAGGAAGACATAAATAATCTGTTGGAAATAGCAGGGGACCACGGTTCAAAGGAGGAATTGAGTGAAATCCAGGTTAGTCGGGAAGTGGTGTTGGGTAAATTGAATGGATTAAAGGCCGATAAATCCCCAGGGCCAGATAGGCTGCATCCCAAAGTACTTAAGGAAGTAGCTCCGGAAATAGTGGATGCATTAGTGATAATCTTTCAAAACTCTTTAGATTTTTGAGTAGTTCCTGAGGATTGGCGTAACGTAACCCCTCTTTTTAAGAAGGGAGGGAGAGAGAAAACGGGGAATTACAGACCAGTTAGCCTAACATCGGTAATGGGGAAACTGCTAGAGTCAGTTATTAAAGATGGGATAGCAGCACATTTGGAAAGTGGTGAAATCATTGGACAAAGTCAGCATGGATTTACGAAAGGTAAATCATGTCTGACGAATCGAGGATGTAACTAGTAGCGTGGATAGGGGAGAACCAGTGGATGTGGTGTATCTGGATTTCCAGAAGGCTTTCGACAAGAGAGCCACATAAGAGATTAGTATACAAACTTAAAGCATACAACATTGGGGGTTCAGTATTGATGTGGATAGAGAACTGGCTGGCAAACAGGAAGCAAAGAGTAGGAGTAAACGGGTCCTTTTCACAATGGCAGGCAGTGACTAGTGGGGTACCGCAAGGCTCAGTGCTGGGACCCCAGCTATTTACAATATATATTAATGATCTGGATGAGGGAATTGAAGGCAATATCTCCAGGTTTGCGGATGACACTAAGCTGGGGGGTAGTGTTAGCTGTGAGGAGGATGCTAGGAGACTGCAAGGTGACTTGGATAGGCTGGGTGAGTGGGCAAATGTTTGGGCAGATGCAGTATAATGTGGATAAATGTGAGGTTATCCACTTTGGTGGCAAAAACAGGAAAGCATACTTATCTAAATGGTGGCCGATTAGGAAAAGGGGAGATGCAGCGAGTCCTGGGTGTCATGGTACACCAGTCATTGAAGTAGGCATGCGGGTGCAGCAGGCAGTGAAGAAAGCGAATGGTATGTTAGCTTTCATAGCAAAAGGATTTGAGTATAGGAGCAGGGAGGTTCTACTTCAGTTGTACAGGGTCTTGGTGAGACCACACCTGGAGTATTGCGTACAGTTCTGCTCTCCAAATCTGAGGAAGGACATTATTGCCATAGAGGGAGTGCAGAGAAGGTTCACCAGACTGATTCCTGGGATGTCAGGACTGTCTTATGAAGAAAGACTGGATAGACTCGGTTTATACTCTCTAGAATATAGGAGATTGAGAGGGGATCTTATAGAAACTTACAAAATTCTTAAGGGGTTGGGCAGGCTAGATGCAGGAAGATTGTTCCCGATGTTGGGGAAGTCCAGGACAAGGGGGAAATCCTTTAAGACCGAGATGAGAAAGACTTTTTTCACACAGAGAGTGGTGTGTCTCTGGAACTCTCTGTCACAGAGGGTAGTTGAGGCCAGTTTCATTGGCTATATTTAATAGGGAGTTAGATGTGACCCTTGTGGCGAAGGGGATCAGGGGGTATGGAGAGAAGGCAGGTGCGGGATACTGAGTTGGATGATCAGCCATGATCATATTGAATTGCGGTGCAGGCTCGTAGGGCCGAATGGCCTACTCCTGCACCTAATTTCTATGTTTCTATGTTTCTATGACATCGGCAAGCTACTAAACGTCCTCGTTGAATCTATATTCACCAAGGAACAACATGGAGGATAGTGAGATCTGTGCAAGGTATTCTAATATGCAAGGACGGATTGAGATCAAGGGGGTGGTGGCATTGGTCTCTTGATAAACAATAGGGCGACATGGTGGCGTAGCGGCAAAGTTGCTGCCTTACAGCTCATGCAGCTCCAGAGATCTCGGGTCGATCCTGGCTATGGGTGCTGTCTGCACGGAATTTGTACGTTCTCCGAGATCTTCGGTTTCCTCGCACATTCCAAAGATCTACAGGTTTGTAGGGTTCATTGGCTTTGTAAAAGTGTAAATTTTCACTAGTGTGTGCGTGCAGAACTGTGTTAATGTGCAGGGACTGCTAGTCGATGCGGACTCGGTGGGGCGAAGGTCCATTTCCGCGCTGTATCTCAAAACTAAATCAAAGTAAATAAGATGAACAAATCCCCAGGGATCTGGAGGGATGTTCGGGGTGGACTCCATAACGCCTTGAAAGTGGTAAAACAAGTAGATGGGGGGGGTAAAAACGGCACATGGTACTCTGCCTTCATCCGTAGGGATATTGAGTACAGGAGTCAGGAAGCCATGCACAGGTTTATAAGATTTTGGTTAGGCCACATTTGGAGCAGTTCTGTTTGCCCCATTACAGGAAGGATGTGAAGCTTTATGGAGCTTGCAAAAGAGGTTTACCATGAATGCTGCTTGAATTAGAGGGTATAAACTATAACGTGAAGATGGGCAAACTTGGATTATTTTTTTGCATCATTGGAAGTTGAGGAGAGACCTGATAGTACAGTTTAGTTTAACAATACAGCATGGAAGCAAGCCCTCGGCCCACCGAGTCCCCGCTCACACTGGTTCTCTTCATCTCACTTTTGCATCCAAACACTAGAGGCAATTTACAGAGCCAATCAACCTACACATCTTTGATGTGTGGAGGAAATTGGAGCACCCGGAGGAAGCCCACAAGCAGAACATGTAAACTAGATAGAAGTATATAAAATGATAACAGTCATAGACAGGGTAGATCAGTCAAAACCTTTCTCCCTAGGATGGAAATGTCAAAGACCTAGAGGGCATCGCTTCAAGACCAGAGGGGAAAAATATAAAGGAGATGTGCAGGGCAAGTTGTTTTATTACAGAATGGTGGTGCCTGCAACAGCCTGCAAGGAATATTGGTGGAAGCAGATAAGATAGTCACATTTAAGAGACACATGGATAAGTAGGAATGACAGGATAAGGTACCGTACAGGCAGAAGAGATCAGTTTAACACGGCATCATGATAGTTGTAATCACTATCCCCAAAATGCTCTACCACTGGATCACCAGTGGCCTGGCCACGCTCATTCTCCAATACAAAGTCCTTCTCAGGTGGGACTAACCACATACTGCTTCAAGAATCCTCTTGGAACCTCTGAATTTCTACCCTATCTAAACCTGTGGGACTGAGCAGGTCCTAGTCAATTCCAGGGATGTTAAACATAAGATAGACACAAAGTGCTGGAGTAACCCAGCGGGACAGCAGCACATCTAAAGAGAAGGAACGGGTGACGTTTCGGGTCAAGACCCTTCTTCAGACGGAGAGTCAGGGGAAAGGGAAACGAGAGATAGAGATGGTGATATAGAGAGATATAGAACAAATGAATTAAATATATGCAAAAAACGAATGAACGGTGTTACTTGAAGTTAGAGAAATCAGTATTCATACCACTGTGTTGCAAGCTGCCCAAGCAAAATATGAGATCATACCACTGGGTTGTAATTCGCCCACTAAGCCAACCCTGTTGCTTTGGCATCTGTTATTAATCTGCCTGCACATGTTCTATGTTCTTACATTTCAGGTAAAACAGAGCTGGCACTGGTGTGAGAGTGTTAATACCTAATGGATAACAAGAAGTATTTCTGAGGCAATTATAGGAAGAAAAGAATGGAACTTTAAATTTTAAGAAGCAAAATAAATGCTGGAAATGTGAAATAAGATTGGAATAGCTAATTATCTGAAATTGTTAAATTCAATATTGAATATGAAGGGTTATAATGTTCCTGATCGGAAGATATGGTATTGCTCCTCAAGCTCATTGGAATGGAGCCAGGCAGATGAAGACGGAATGGTCTCAGTTGCAGGGTGATGGAAAATTAAAATGACTGGCAACTTGAAGGTCACTGTTGCCTTTAGTGTCAGAATGACATTATAAAGCGGTAGATGGCCTGATTCTCATTTGGTTTCTGTAGAAACATAGCAAAATAGGTGGAGGAATCATAGCTAAACTGACTACCCCTTTCCTGCTTTTCCCCCATTTCCCTTGATTCCTTCAGCCCTAAGAGCTAAATCTAATGAAAACATCGTGTAGAATATATCAAATACTGTACATTGCATTAGAAGAAATATAAGTAAATCACAACTTCACCTGGAAAGAAAATATTATTCCTGGTTGGTGAGAGATGATAATAAAATAAATTATCTAATAAAAGATTATAAAAGAAAGAGATGATGTATTTCCTGTACTTGCATGGGAAAGTGGCATGGGAAGAGGTGTGGGAATTAGTGGAGGTGAGTGAAGTAGAGAGTTTCCCTTCACCGTTCTGAAAGTGGAGGGGAAATGTGTGATGGCAGCATCAAACTGGAGATGACAGAAATTAAGAATGTGATGAGGTGCACGTATATCCTCTGCAGGATGCATTTGGCAATTTCAACAGCAGAAATGTGTCAAGAAGGGAAAGAACACCATGCATCCTCATATGGGCTGCACAGAACACAGAGCAGTACAGCACAATGTTTGTGCCAAATCTGATGCCAAGTTAAACTAACCTCATCTACCCTAAACATGAGCCATATCCCTCTTTTCCCCGCACTTCCACGTGCCTATCTAAAAGCCTCTTAAATGCAATTCTCGTATCCGCCATGCGTTCCAGGCCCCCAGCGTCTGTTTTTAAACCACGGGCAGGCCCACTTCAGTTTCCTTCCTTTGCCTTTAAATCAATGATGGAACCACACTCACTGGGGTTAGCTTGAGATCCTGCAGTATGTCATCGTAGTAGTGAAACTCCGAGAACTCCAACTTCACCATTTCATTCTTCAGCTCAAGGATTCTGCCCATGACACCCTCCAGTACATGGTGGACAATCCTTCTCTTCTGAGGATGCACAATCTGTTCATAGAGGTCTTCCATATTGCGGAAAATCTTTACATACTTAATGTAGAAAGCTGACAGCATCTGGAAGATCATCGTGCGGTCTGCGAGTGGTTTGGTTTCATGAGAAGGAAGCTCCTCCTCGAGAAGATGGTGAAGTACCTCATGGGAGTCAGCCCATATCTTACTGTAGGTTCTGTAATGCAATAGTTATGGACAACAACATGAACACCTACCAAGAGCTTAAAGTATAGCTGCTTTCTATAGTGAATGTGTTAAGTACATATTATAGAGTCATGGAATAGTAGAGACAATGCAATTCATACTTTTCATTCGTGCTGTCTCTATCACACCACAACCTAATTGATCATTGTCCCTTCCTCACCCTCCTCAATCTGCAACTATTTTTCATTCAATGCTCTTATCCAAGAACCAGCCGATATCCAATACAGATCCCAGACACCGAAGATATTTACCTCATGTTGTCTCTTATTCTAATGCCAGAGACAGTCACCTTGAATCTGTATCGTCCACTTATAGATCCTTGAATGACTTCAAACATGTTTTTCTTTATTAACTTGGTCTTAACATTTTAAGCCAAAATTAAAATGGCATTCATTTCTAATGTGTCATTTTACAATACTGGAGAGATTTTGAGGAACAAAAATATTATTCCGGTTTTTTTTACACCAATACACTGTTCTTAACAAAAATCTACCCATCCTGTAAAACCTTATAAATAGCAGATATAAATTATTTAAGAAGGAACTGCAGATGCTGGAAAATCGAAGGTACACAAAAATGCTGGAGAAACTCAGCAGGTGCAGCAGCATCTATGGAGCGAAGGAAATAGGCAACGTTTCGGGCCGAAACCCTTCTTCAGACATAAATTCAGATATAAATTAGATACCTTCAAGACCGAAAGTCAAAAACTTTTTTTCATGACAGACAAATCTTCATCGTTTTACCACCAATTTGGACACTAAAAGTGTGACATTAAAAACGCTGCCACATTTAGTCATGTATATTTAATTCATAAATAAACTTCATATGGCCCCTCATACATATACGTTTTGATGATGATCTGGGGAAATATCTTCATCAACACCAGGAGAAAAATACAGTAACATAATGATAATACAGTACAGTAATGATCCCGTAACGGTCGATGTGCTTGGTGTCCATTGTCACAAAAACCGTTATCGGGGTCGGTACCTCCATAAGTTACTTACAAAAAAAAAAATCAGCCCAAATCAAACAATCTGATGGATCATCGGCCATCGATATAGCTCAAATCCATAAGGTAATATACTATTTAGATCACATTGGTGAAAATGTTTGGTTGTCGCTAATAATGTAACGTTCATTTTCTGGGACACCAAACCTTTTAGTGTCCACCGTAACGTCCGTTTGTGTGTATGATGTGTAACGCAAGTTGCGGTGTCCACTCAGATGGATGCATATTCTACTACATGATCAGGTGAATGAAGTGGAAACAGTGTTTGCAATTTGATTGTTCCATGTGGTATTCATAAACATTAGAAAGGAATAATAAATACGTGCACTTACTGTGCCAACCAGGTCACTGGTGGACACCACGCGACAACCGTTGCACAAAATGTATTTGTGTATTCTGATGCCATTTTCGGAATCTTGCCATAAATAAGCTACCTTTTCTTATATTTTCTTGATACTATGTTAGTCATGAACCCAATAAAGTGCTTGTCAATGTTTTAAGGAAATTGAAAATTGACCCCCTTTGTCACATTTTTGTGTGCAGTATTGTAAAAAGACACTAATCCATTTTAACCATTCTATATTTTTACATTAATTTAGATGTTTATTACTATCCCATGATGATTTTCCTTCCCTTGGTTTCTTATTTATACCCTATTAATCATCTTGCATCATTAACCATTTTCTCTCTGTTTAGAAGTATACTAAATGGGAGCCAGTTACAAACTTCTGCTCAATAGTCATTGCAGAATGAGAAATACAACCATACCTTTACCCTCAACAATTGTCTACTCTTCTGTAATTTAGTGAAATTTAGTATGGAAGCAAGGGTCCAGTACTTCTAAACATACCTGGGTTGCAAAGAATTTGGAGGACTTAGTGCAAATAGGCCCAGATATCAGTGAGGATCTATACCTGAATTGATGGAAGGAAGATATTCTACCTTGTGGTCTGTGACCAGTGGAGCTCCGCAGGGATCTGTATTAGGACCTCCGCTGTTCATGATATATAAATAACTTGGATTTAAATGTAGATGTGTTGGTGAGTAAGTTTGTCGATGACACCAACATTGGCTAAGTTGCAGAATGTGAGGAAGGCTGTCAGAAGCTACAGCAAGATATAGACCAGCAGCAGAAATGGGCAGAGAAATGGCAGATGGAGTTTAATCCGAGCAAGTGTGAGATGTGGCGCTTTAGGAGTTGAATCTAAGGAGGGAGTATACAGTTAAAAAAAATACCCTTAACAGCATTGGTGCAGAGGGATCTTGCAGTGCAAGTTCATAGCTCACTGAAGGTGGCAGCATGAGTAGATAGGGTAGTAAAGAAGGCATATTGTCTGCCTACTTTCATTGTTTGGGACATTGAGTATAAGAGTCGGGCAGCTCTTATGAGGCAGCACAAAGAGAACTTGGTTAGGCCGCACTTGGAGTATTGTTTACAGATCTAGTCAGGGAGGATGTGAAGGCTTTGGAGAGGGTGCAGAATGCTGGAGAGAAACAAAATATTGGAGTAACTGAGCATGTTAGGCAGCATCCCTGGGGCAGGAAAGAGCATAACAGTTAACAGGTGAACACAGGTGAGGGGGTTAGTTGATAGGCAGATTGCTGGACAAAGGACAGGTATGACGAGACGGGTGTGAGCCAAAAGGATAAGAGTGGTGAATTGTTAAGTTGGGGGGTAGAAAAGCTGCAAATTGTGTATCCATTGTAAATGGTACAAATGTCAAAGAAGGGGAAGGCAAAGGGTAGTAACCAGAGCGAGATCAGCCAGATTTATGGGGGAGTAAGGGGAGGGGGTATGTGGGTTTGTTACTTTAAATTGAAGAATTCAATGTTCATGCCATTGGGTTGTAAGCTAGCCAAGCAGAAAAAGAGGTGCTGTTCTTCCAGTTTACGTTTGGCCTCACTCTGGCAATTGAGGAGTGCCCAGGACAGAAAGGTCAGAATGTGAATGGGAAGGGGAGTTGAAAAGGTTAACAACCGGAAGATCTGGTCGGCCTTGGTGGATCACGCGCAAGTGTTTGGCAAAGCAGTCGCCAAATGGGCGCTTTGTCTCGACAATGTACAGGAGCCCATAACGGGAACAATGGGTGCAGTAGATGAGGCTAGAGGAACTCGAGCATGTGAACCTCTGTCTCACCTGGAAGGACTGTCAGGGTCTGAGGATGGAGTCGAGGGACAGCTATCACATCTCCTGCAGTTGCTGGGGTATGTGCCTGGGAGGGGGGTGGTTTGGGTGGAAGGAAGGAGCGGTCTCTAAGGCAGAAAGGGGTGGAGATGGGAAGATGTGATTAGTGGTGGGATCACATGGGAGGTGCCAGAAATGTCGGAGGGTGATGTGTTGGATGCGGAGGCTGGTGGGGTGAAAGGTGAGGACCAGGGGAACTCTATCCTTGTTGCGTCTAGAAGAAGGGGGGTGAGAGCAGCATTATGAGACACAGAAGAGACACGGCTGAGGGATCTATCTATGATTTGGAGTATTCTGTGCAGTTTTGGTCTCCTAATTTGGGAAGGACATTCTCGCTATTGAGTGAGTGCAGCTTTGCTTCACAAGGTTAATTCCCGGGATGGTGGGACTGTCATATGCTGAGAGAATGGAGCGGCTGGGCTTGTACACTCTGGAGTTTAGAAGGATGAGAGGGAATCTCATTGAAACATATAAGATTATTAAGGGCTTGGTCATGCTAGAGGCAGGAAACACGTTTCGGATGTTGGGGGAATCCAGAACCAGGGACCACAGTTAAAGATTAAGGGGTAAGCCAGTTAGGACGGAGATGAGGAAACACTTTTTCACATAGAGAGTTGTGAGTCTGTGGAATTCTCTGCCTCAGAGGGTGGTGGAGGCCAGTTCTCTGGATAATTTCAAGAGAGAGCTAGATAAGGTTCTTAAAGATAGCGGAGTCAGTAGATATGGGGAGAAGGTGGGAATGGGGTACTGATTAGGAATGATCAGCCATGATCACATTGAATGGTGGTGCTGGCTCGAAGGGCCGAATGGCCTACTCCTGCACCTATTGTTTATTGTTTATTACAGGAAAGATGTGGAGGCTTTGGAGAGTGTGCAGAGGGAGGTTTACCAGAATGAAGCCTAGATTAGTCCCTTTCAGCTGCAGGGAGATGCTGGAAAGCCTTAAATTGTTTGCTTTGGAACGATGGAGGTTGAGAGAAGTATATTAAATTATGAGAGGCGTAGATAGGGTAGACAGTCACAACCTTTTTCCTCGCAGGGTGAAAATGTCCAACACTAGAGGGCATAGGTGCAAGGTGAGATGGGTAAGTTTAATGGAGGTGCAGGAGTAGAGAGTGGTGAGGGTGTGGAATGCTTTGCCAGAGATGGTGATGAAGGCAGATATGATACAGGCATTTAAGAGGCTATTAAATGGGCACATGGAAGGGCAGGGAATAGAGGGATATGGATCATGTACAGCCCGGTAAATGAGATCAGTTTAACTTGGCATCATGTGGGGCCAATGAGCCCATTCCTGTGCTGTACAGCTCCAAGTTCTAAGTTGTTCTAAGATCGTATTTACATCCAGTAATTACGTGTAATGCAATTCCAAGCCGCAGAACCATCAGGAATTATAAAAAGCCCAGGTCAAAGTTGAAAATAGACGACTGCAGCTCTGCCTTAGTTTGCAATGGGGGGGACAGACAAATGATGGTGGTATCAAAGAGGCGAGTAATCACTTCCATAAAGGAAAAGATGGAGAAGCATTCAGACGAATGGAGAGCGGAACACTTGAGAGTTGGAAACTTGATATTGCAGCTATAGGCCATTTCATTTTCAAAGGTGGACAGACGGGGACGTGTACTGGAGGCTCAGGCAATTACAAGCTCAGGATCATTCCTGCACACTGTTGCTCCCATTCCTGCAGCGGTGACAAAGAATCACAGAGAGACCAAGTAATAAGGACGTTGCCTCCAACTTTCAAACAAATTTGAATTTATAATATTGCACTGACAGTCAGACACTGTGGTTTATAAAAAAAAAGGCACGAGAGACAGCAAATGCTGGAATCTGCAGCAACACAGAATCAATCAGCTGGAGGAACTCAACAGGTCAAGCAACATCAATGGGTGGAAAGGGATGGTCAATGTTTTGGTCCAAAACTCCTTTGTCAGGACCTCCGCCATCTTTCAACCTGAATCCTTAACTGTTCGAGTTCACCCACCGATGCTGCTGGATCTGCTAAGTTCATCCAGCAGAAATGTGTGGCCCCATGGTTTATAAAGTGGCCATGTATTTCATAGCACACAACACATCCATTAAGAATCAGAATCAGATTTTATTCGCCAAGTATGTTTTGCAACATACGAGGAATTTCACTGGCCAGGTCAGCCATACAATTAAAAGCAACAAAACACTCAAATACACATTTTAACATGAACATCCACCACAGTGACTCCTACACATTCCTCACTGTGATGGAAGGTGAAATAAAGTTCAAGTCCTTCCCTTAGTTCTTCCTCGGTCGTGGGCCTCGAGCCCCCGTTGACGGGACGATCTTGACTCCCGTAGCCGGCGGCGTTCGGGCCCTCCGCGTCGAGGCGATCCGCTCCTGCATCGGGGGGATTGTCAGCTCCCTGCGCTGGGCGATCAAACCTCGCGTCGGGGCTGGACGAACCTTCTGTGGAGTTGGAGCTCCCGACTCGGCCTCACCCAAGACTGCGAGTCCTTGATGTTGATTCTGCGGTGGTTGCGGTGGGAGCGATGCCAGGCAAGGGATCCGCTCCAATGTTAAGTCCGCGCCCCGCGGTGGGGCTCACGACAGTCCGAGGAGGCTTCCAGCTCCAGCGATCGAAGGCCGCAAAGCCCGGAGAATGTGATCCGAAAAATGGTCACATCTCCAGGAAGGTAAGAACCTGAAAAAAAGTTTCCCCCGATCTCTCCCCCCACACAAAACAAAACGAGCAACATCAAAACACACTTTCAACAAACGCTAAAAATGTTTTAAAAAGCTGAAAAAACAAACAGACTGCCGGCAGGGCGGCCATCTCCCACAGCGCCCCTGGTGGTCAATAATTTGAAGTTCAAGTTCAGATTAATAGTCCATCCAAAGGAATTTCATGGGAAGTTACATTCACTGTAATTCCCCCTTCTCCCTGATCAGTTGTCCAACTTCCCCATCTTTTTTACATCTCTCTCTATTGTGTCTGAGATATCTAAATCCTGGAGTGGTGAGCAGCTAGTTTTGACTGGCAATTGCTGGATCATTGTAGCTCCACGCACTAATCCAATGAATACGCACTCAATTATGAAATAAAAGATGAATGCAGAAAGAGATCGGCCCCTGACTAATCAAAGAAAGGTGAGGGAAAAATTATGTTGGCATGGACATAAGCAGGCATGATGATTTGGAGAATGTTAGAAGCCTGCAAAATATTATGAAAAAGCAATATATGGGGAAAATATGCAAATAAGTGCCAAGGAAAGACAAAACACCTTACAAGAGCTACTTAGAGAGTGGAAATAGTAGAGTGTTCCAACAGGAAATGACAATATTTCCAAGAGACAAAATGGAAAACAGGAAATAGCTTGGAGGTTGGACAGTAACATTATTTGCAACCGTCATCACAGGAGAGAGCAAAAACAAAAGTAGGAATGGCAAAGGTAACCAAGGAATTAATGAGTGGAAACACATACATACACCAACCACTGCTGTGCAAGCCTTAACAGTAAAGGGAGCAAAGAATTCTGGAGTGATTCTTGGTAAGTGGCAAATGTAATATGGAAATTAAGGAGCTAAGCCATTAAGAAAAACACTAGAATCCATTGTTAAGGAATTTGGAATAGGCTATTGGAAATTATTGCATGATTTGGCAGAGCCGACTTGGATGTTATGAAAGAAAACATGAATTAGACACAGTCCATTGCATGAAAACCCAGGCTCGATCCTGACCACTGGCGCTGTCTGTGCGTAGTCTGCACATTCTCCCTGTGACCACGTGGGTTTCCTCCGAGTGCTCCAGTTACCTCCCATATCCCAAAGACATGCCGGTTTGTAGAGTAATTGGCCTCTGTAAATTGCCCTTGGTGTGTAGGGAGTGAAGGTGGAACCAGTGAACCAGTGTGAATGGTTGCCAAAGGCTCGATGCACCATAGGCCCATTTCCATGCCGTATCTTTAAATGAAACTAAACTTTTGTACTCGATGCCCCAACTGATGAAGGCAAGAATGCTATATGTCCTCTTCACCATCCTGCGATGTCAATTTCAGGGAACTACAGACTTGCATCCAATGATCTCTCTGTAGGTGCAGGAGTAGGCCATGCCCTGCCTTTTATTGTACATTTTGCTCTTACGTTTGCCCTCACAGTGCATACCACAACTTGTCCAGGTTAAACTCCATCTGCCATTTCTCTGCCCACATTTCCAACTGATCTATTTATACTGTAGCCTTCGACAGCATTCGTCTCTAGTCAGTCATAGAGTGATACAGCGTGGAAACAAGCCCTTCGGCCCAACTTGTCCACAACTGCTAACATGTCCCAGCTACACTAGTCCGACCTGCCTGCGCTTGGCCCATAGCCACAACTCTATCCACAACTCAGCCAATATTTGTAACATCTACAAACCTAAGAATAAAACCATCTACATTTTCATACAAAAAGCTGTAATCCAGAGCAACAAAAAAAAAAAACTGCTGGAGGAACTCTGCATGTCAGGCAGCAACTGTGGAGATAAAGGGATAATTAACATTTTGGGTCGAGACCCTGCCTCGGAACTTTGACTAGAGACGAGATAACCAGTCTCAAGAGGTGAGATGGAGGGTTGAGGTAAGAACTGGCAGGTGATGAGTGGAACTGGGTGAGAACGGAGATGACAGACACGACAAAATGGTGATGATTGATGAGAGTATGTCAGTAGGTGTTATCTACATAGACTTCACTGAAGTATTTGCAAGAAACCTCTGGTAGGCTGGTGCAGAGAATTATGTCAAATGGAATGTTAAAGAAGGAACTGCAGATGCTGGAAAATCGGGGGTACACAAAATGCTGCAGAAACTCAGCGGGTGCAGCAGCATCTATGGAGCGAAGGAGATAGGCAACGTTTCGGGCCGAAACCCTTCTCCAGACTGGTTATCTATCTGAAGAAGGGTTTCGGCCCAAAACGTTGCCCGTCTCCTTCTATGTCAAATGGAATCCAGACTGAGTTGGTAAACTGGATTCAAAGTTAATGTGTTCATAGAAGAAATACTTTAGTGGTAGAGGGGTGGTTTTCTGACTGAAGGTCTCTGATCAGTGGTGTTCAACAAGGATCAATGCTGGGAAGTTGCTTGCACCATATATTAATGATTTGTATAAAATGAAGTCGAGCTGGTTGGCGAGTGTACAGACAACACAAAAATTGGCGGAGTTGTGAATTGTGAGGAAGTTGTCAAAGGATACACTAGGATATAGATCAGTTAGAAATATGGCCTGAGAAACAGCAGATAGAGATTTATCTAGACAACTAAGGGATGCTCCATTTTAGGAAGTCAAATGCTCAAATACAAGGGGAAAGCATATAGTGAAACAGAGGAAGCTTATCAGCATTGGTACAGTTTCTTGGGGATATGCAAAATAAAGTTTGCAATAATTCATATAGGTTGGTGGATGCCTGAACTGCCATGTCAGGGAAGGTGGTAGAAGCAAATATGATGGCAATGCTTAAGATAAATGTAAATGAACATGTGAATAGGTAGAGAATGGAAGGAGGGAAACCATGTTCAGGCATATGGGATCAGTTTAATTTGGTATCATGGTGGGCAGAGAGACATGTTCCTATGTAGAAACAAGGAATGCAGATGCTGGGTTATAAAAAGGACTAATGGGGCTGTCCTACTGTACGAGCTCATTCAAGATCTCTCCCGAGTTTAAAAAAAATAAACTCGTGGAAGTACGTAGAATGTACGCAGTGGGTATGTCGGAGCTCGGGACGTCTCATAGCAGCTCGTAACGCTAACGGCAGGTACTCGGGAAACGCGGTAAGCTCGGGAAGACTCATGAAGATTTTTCAACATGTTGAAAAATATCCACGAAAGCCCTGAGTACCTACAAGTGGCCATTACCGTAAATATCCGAGTTCGAATCAGGGCAAACTCGGGAGAACTCTTGAATTAACTCATACAGTGGGACAGGCCCATAACTCAGCGGGTCAGACAGCATTCACAAAGCGTTGGAGTGTTTTCAATATCAAAATTTAAAATCATAAAGGGCCTGTCGAACTTACGCAACTTTTTCGGCGACTTGCCAGCACCCGTCATAGTCTCAGCAGGTTGCGGAAAATGTTCAACATGTTGAAAATTTTCGGCAACCTGCTGCGACTATGACAGATGCCGGCAAGTCGCCAAAAATGTTGCGTAAGTGGGACAGGCCCTTAAGTAAACAAGGTCTGAAAAATTCATAACAAAAGAGGATGATGTCAACTTTTGTGCCAGTCTTTGTAATGTGAGGGTTAAACAGACTATGTCAGCTAAAATGAAGATGTCAGCTAAATGAGCAGCACAGCATTTCAAACCCTGCTTAGGAAAACAAGTAGATGTTTTCGAAGAATGCTTAGGCTAATTCAAAGGGACCAGCAGATCATGTGGACACTTGCAAGGTCACTAAGATAACCTTAGCTTCCCCAGAGACATCTGAAACTAGCTCAGTGTCTGATAGGACCCATAACTCACACTGTTATGGTACCAAGGAGGATAGCCAGTTTAACACATAATCACCTGTTGTTCTTAGAGATAACATTATTATATAAATACATGCTTCTACCATGAGAGCATGAGCTTCATCAAAAGGGAGGGGGAGGGGGAGAGAGAGAGCGCTTGGTGACATCCTTGAATCCTGCATATATCAAGGGGGAGAGGGAGAGGGCGGGGGGGGGGGGGGGGGGGGGGGAGAGAGAGAGAGAGAGAGTGCTTGGTGACATCCTTGAATCCTGCATATATTTTGTTAGTCCTCTCAATGACACAATAGTAGAAGTGACATCCAGCATAGAGCTGCAGATCAGAAATTAAAAGATTGGGAAGTGCTCAGAAAAATATGATCACAATTACATCATTAGAGTTGCAGGTTACAAGGCTCCTGTTGAACTTCATCCTAAAGTCATACATGAAGTGGTTAGTAGATAGATAATACATTTTATTTTTCCAAAATGGTCTAATTTCACTGGATTGGAAAATAGCAAATGTGACTCCTTTATTCAAACAGTGAGGGAGACTGATAGCAGATAACCACAAACATTGGCTTAATATCTCTCATGCAAACAAAAAATGTTCCAAGCTATTATTAAAGACATTGTAGCAAGGAACATACAATTCATGGTAAACATGTAGCGAGACCTGGGCGTCCTTGTACACCGGTCACTGAAAGTTGGGGCGCAGGTACAGAAGGCAGTGAAGAAAGCAAATGGAATGTTGGCCTTCATAACAAGAGGATTTCAGTATAGGAGTAAAGAGGTTCTTCTGCAGTTGTATACGGCTCTGGTGAGACCACATCTGGAGTATTGTGTACAGTTTTGGTCTCCTAATTTGAGGAAGGACATCCTTGTGATTGAGGCAGTGCAGCGTAGGTTCACGAGATTGATCTCAGGGATGGCGGGACTGTCATATGAGGAAAGATTGAAAAGACTAGGCTTGTATTCACTGGAGTTTAGAAGGATGAGGGGGGGATCTTATAGACACATATAAAATTATAAAAGAACTGGACAAGCTAGATGCAGGAAAAATGTTCCCAATGTTGGGCAAGTCCAGAACCAGGGGCCACAGTCTCAGAATAACGGGGGAGGTCATTTAAGACTGAGGTGAGAAAAAACGTTTTCACCCAGAGAGTTGTGAATTTATGGAATTCTCTGACACAGAGGGCAGTGGAGACCAAATCACTGGATGGATTTAAGAGAGAGTTGGACAGAGCTCTAGGGGCTAGTGGAGTCAAGGGATATGGGGAGAAGGCAGGCACGGGCTATTGATAGCGGATGATCAGCC
The DNA here is from genome assembly GCA_035221665.1 of Okamejei kenojei. Classification (NCBI taxonomy): domain Eukaryota; kingdom Metazoa; phylum Chordata; class Chondrichthyes; order Rajiformes; family Rajidae; genus Okamejei; species Okamejei kenojei. Next base: position 93,783,305 of record CM069137.1, read on the forward strand.
ATGATCACAATGAATGGCGGTGCTGGCTCAAAGGGCCGAATGGCCTCCTCCTGCACCTATTTTCTATGTTTCTATGTTAGTCAAAATTTGAGAAGGGGAAACCCATGTGCAACCAATTTGAGTAGGAAGGAACTGCAGATGCTGGTTTACATTGAAGATAGACACAAAATGCTGGAGTAACTCATCGGGACCCAGCTTCTCTGGAGAGAAGGAATGGGTGACATTTCAGGGCGAGACCCTTCTTCAGCCAATTTGAGTTTACTATAGAAATAATATGTGTTGATAAAGAGAAACCAGTGAATATACTGTACTATACAGTACTAACTCAGTAAGTGCTGGCGCTACTTTGCTATAGCATTCTTTCATTCTGGTACCTTATTTATTAAAAAGTTTGATTAACCCACGAGAGTGCCCACCTTTGTTTACATTCACGTAGCCATTCAGAAAGCATCACACGACTCACATCTGGTCAGCAGTTTCTTCGCACTCAGTTAGTTCAAGCTCTATCTCGCAGAATTTGTTGCATTACCTGTACAATTTTCACCCATCATGAAAAGACACAAAACGCTGAAGTAACTCAGCGGGTCAGGCAGCATCCCTGGAGAAGATGGATAGGTTTACCCATCATGACTGGAAAACCGCCTGCAACTTCAACTCCAAGGGCTGAAAGTATGTAAGGTGCCAAGGAAAGGAATCACATTGAATGTAAAACTGCAAATGTTGATGCAATTAGAAGCTGGAGAGCATCAGGTGCATGTGGGTAAATCCTTGAACTTGGCTAGATCAATGATTAGAACCATTGTTAAAAATCCAGATAAGACAACAGCTTCAGTATGAAGAAGGGTCTCAACCTGAAACATCACCTATTCCTTTTCTCCAGAGATGCTGTCTGACCTGTTGAGTTACACCAACCTATTGTGTCTATCTTCTGCCATGACGACCTTACGGTTATCAAAGAAGGTAACTCGTTCAAGGACTATTTTGTTTTGTGAAAATGCTTTACATTTGGGTGAATGACCACATGCAACGCAGCAGGCCATTAAGCCAACTTATCATGGAAAAAAACAAGGAGCATCTGCCGACACCTACAGGAAGAAAGAGACAGCTCAGAAACATTCACAGCCAACAGAGGTTGGTTTGACAGATTCCCACAATGCTGTAACCTGCACAGCATCCGTATCTCTGGTGATGCTGCAAGTACAAACATGCAGGCGGCCAAGGAATTTCCCCAAAGCAATCATTGATCGTGGCAACGACTCTCTTCAGCTTGACATCAATGTTGACGAAGCAGGCCTTTTCAGGAAAACCCACACTTCAAATTCCCAAGAAAAAAATTGCTTGTGGGTTCAAGTTTGTTTAACAATCCATCTTGGTGGTAGCAAGTAACTTCAAGTTGAAGCCGATCCTTGTTTAACACTCAGAATCATGAGTCTTGAGTCATACAGCACAGGTTTAGACTTTAGAGATACAGTGTGGAAATAGGCCCTTTGGCCCACCAAGTTAGCACGGATCAGCAATCACCCCATGCACTAACACTATCCATCATATAAGAAACAATTTTACCAAAGCCAATTAACCTACGAGCCTGTATATCTTTGGAGTGTGGGAGGAAACAGGACAGTGCATTAAGCTCCATTAATAATTCCTCAGCCCACAATAACTATATTTGCTGGCGATGATACCACCCACTTTAGTGTCGTCTACAAACTTACCAATCATGCCTTCTACATTCTCATCTAAATCGTTGACATAAAACCAAACAGCAACGGACCCAGCGCCCATCCCAGAGGCACAGGCCTCCAATCCGAAAAAAGGCCATTCTTTGGAAAGTGAACCAAAATGTCACACTCGTGACCAGATGTCATCACATAAAGTAATACATTAAAAAATTCTTGTAAGAGATTAATCTTATTCATTGCTATTTTCCTACCTACAGAACTATAGTGCAGGTCAGCTAAAGATATGAACATTCTAGCTTTTTAAAATTCAGAGTTTGTAAGATAAAACTGAAAAAAAAGAAAAGAAATGCTTTCGTGTAAGGTCACACATGTGACCAGTCATATTTGACCTCGGACCCTAAACAAACATTGTCAGTATAACATAAAATCTCACTTGATAAACTTTGGAAAAAAAAAAGAATCATATATACAGTACAAAACAATATACATGTAATGCTTACAGAATTAGAAGAGTTGTATTCCAAAATTTTTCATATTTATGGTCACACACGTGACTAAGAATGGCCCTAAGCAACTTTCCAATAATGGCAATGGCAGTGAATGGCAGGGCACAGGGAGTGTTTTTGAGCAGAAGGATCTAGGAGTGCAGATACACAATTCTGCTGTGAAGAAAGCAAGGGTTGACAGGAGTTAATTAAAATGGAAGTTAAGTGAAATAGAAGTCAGGAAAGAAGACCTGGAATCCGCTCCTCAGCCTTGGTAAAAGAACAACCTCTTCCCAGAGCTTTCTTACTGTGATGGGGGACTTGTTGCTCTGCAACTCACTGGTATGTTTTACTAAATTGTAAGAATTGTACTTGTGTTTTGGAAATCGTTTGGAAAGAATGATTGCTGTTAAAATTACTCCTCAGAATTAAGCGAGCTAAACCACTACAGCAGAGACTAGAGTAGTGAAGTAAGTTGGTCTTTGAAATATAGGTTGAGACAGTATAACCTTCCTAAAGTGAGGGTACTTGTAGATACTTATAACAGATAAGACTAAAAGTCTTGACTTAAGTTTGAGGCTCTCAGACAAGTAAACAATATCATCACAGTGTTTCGTCTACAATCTAAGACATCTCAAATATGCTTCAATTGCTTCGCGTCCGTGACCTTCTCAGTAAAAATTTATGGGAAATATTTCTTAAATTTCTCCCCTGTCTTTTGTGGCTTTACACAATTATGCCAATGCTGATCAACAAGGTTTCATTTCCTAGATAACTTTTTGCTCTTAATATACCAGTAGAATCGCTTGGGTTTTTCCTTTACCTTGCCTGCCCGCTCAATTCTTGTCTTCCTTTTAACATGTACTTCTATATTTCTAGTGCATGCAGAGGGATTTGCTTGATTCCGACTGCCTAAAGCTGACAAATGCCTCCTTTTTCGTGACCAGAGCCTCAATATCTTGTCACGAGAGTTCCCAAAACCAGGGCCCGCCTTACCCAACATCGACCTCGGCAAGTTCTCACCTACTCCTCCACCAAGCCTTACACCAGTTTACAGCCTTAACTTGGGGACATGTCCCATCCTTCTCCATAACTAATTTTTTTTAACTGAGAGAATTATTGGACATTGGTCTCAACGTGATTCATGCTGCTATACAATACGATAGATGCTGTGAAGCATTAACTTGTTTACGTAACCCATTCTCCTTTTGCCAATGCCTGCTGAAACACTTTTTGTAGCCACTGGAATGCAATACTCACTTTATCTACTGCATCCACAAGTTCCACGTGTTTTTAAATCTTCCTCTTGCGTATGGCATGCACAGCCTAAAGTTGTAGATCAGAGGTAGACATCTAGGCCAGGATAGCATCAGTTACTGGGTGGATGGCTTTGATGCCACCAGGGAAAAGTCTCAGTGAGCAGTCATTCACGATGTGTGGGATGGTCTGGTCTGGATGTCCGCAGTCGCAAGCAGGGCTGTCTGTCATCCCCCGCTTATGTAGGTGATGGGCTGTTCTTGCATGGAGGGTGCGGATTCTGTTCAGGGTTAGCCATTGCTTGCGATGGAGGTAAAAACCTGGTGGTTTCACTGTGGGTCTGTGATGACCTCACCGTTGTTGGTGTTGGCATCTTTCCAGGCTCTGCGCCACGCAGTCTTGGAGTCAAAGTTTTCCAGGGATTTAACGGAAGACCAGAAGGGTTTGCGGGACTTCAGGCACATGTTGGGCAGATTGTTCAAGACAGCATGGATGGGAAGGACGGGGTTAGCCTCAACGGTGCACCAATCTTCCAACGTCCTCTCCCTTCTGCATATGCTGGGAGGGACGATATGAGGACAGGGAGCCACTGCAGAGGTGTTGACTTTTTATATCATGAAGATACACTGCATGGAAACACAGGGCAGTGGCCCACCCTTTCCATACCATCCACAATTTTCCCAATAGGGGTCATATTCAAATATTAACTTTCTCTAACAGCAACATTGCACTATCTTCTATCCCAAATGCCAACTCATCCGAGATCAGATATGACCTTCACAATCGTATGCACTTCAGCTTAACATGAGATGATCTGTCCATATTTCTTGACAGAACAGAATCCCTCCAATTGCCCCACTAATTTTCCAAAAAACATATTTTCTCATGCTATCTGGATTCTATCGCTCACCCGCACATCAGTGGCCATTTTAGCTACCAACGTCTTTAGGATGTGCGAGGAACCAGATCACCCCAGTGGAAACTCACACTCATGGAGAGATCATGCAACCTCACAGACAATTCTGCATTGCTTCATTATAAAGATGCACTTTTTTTCCCAAGCAGGAATGTTGCTGGAGACTGAAGCAATTAACAGTTAATCCAGAGACAAAGCTACACAACAATTTGCCCAAAACCATACTAAACAAGCAGCTCATTATTACAACATGAAACCATTATGCATCAACACATCATAAAGATTTATTTTTCCCCATTTTGCCATGTTTTGCTCCAAAATACAACTTTTGCAGTTACAAATAATGAACAGAAAAAAGCACAGAACAGGAACATGACCTGCGGCCCACAATATCTGTGCCGAACATAATGCCAAGATAAACTAATTTTACATATATAGAATATAAAACAGGAACAGGCTCTTTTGCCCACAATGTACGTGCAGAACATGATGCCAAGACAAACTTTTATCTGCCTGCACATGATCCATATCCCTCCACTCCCTGTATAACCATGTTTGCATCTCAAAGGCTCTGAACACCACTATTGTATCAGCCTCCACCCCCATCCTGGCAGCATTTTAAATGCATCACCATCCTCTGTAAAATAACTTGCCCCACATATCTCCTTTAAAATTTGCCCTCGTCACATTAAAGTGATGCCCTTTAGAATTTGATTTTTCCATCGTGGGAAAAAAGTTCTGACTGTCTACCCTCTCTGTGCCTCTCATCTATATTTCTAAAAGTAAGATCTTGACCACTTCCTGTTTTTCTGTTTCATGATTTTTGAAAAAAACGCTGCCACTTACGGCTGTGATTTTTGGCCATCTTAATCACAGTCCCCCTTCGCTGCGCAGGACAACAAGATTTTTCCCATCGATTAAAAATAAAAGAGTTATTAATGTTTAAAAAATGTTAACATTCTCTCTGCTGCCCCTGCTGGTGGGAGGGCGGAGGGATTATAAAACCCGGAAGTGTTGTGCCTCACCCAGTCTCTGCAAGATGGAGGAAGCAAGAGGGTCACGTCTCTCTGAGCTATGCATAACACTGAACTATGAATAACACTGAACACATGTCTACTCAACTGTGAGTGCCCTTAATGTGGTTTGAAAATGAAAATGTGGTTGCTTTGAAATGCTGCACTGCAAATGGTTGTTGATGGGGGGGTGTTGCTTTGAACTGTTGCACTGCAAATGGTTGTTGGTGGGTGGGGTTGCTTTGAACTGCTGCACTGCAAATGGTTGTTGGTGGGGGGGGGGGGGTTGCTTTGAACTGCTGCACTGCAAATGGTTGTTGGTGGGGGGGTTGCATTGAAATGCTGCACTGGAAATGGTTGTTGGTGGGGGGGGGGGGGTTGCTTTGAACTGCTGCACTGCAAATGGTTGTTGGTGGGGGGCTGCTTTGATCTGCTGCACTGCAAATGGTTGTTGGTCTAAACTTGACAACTTCCTGTTTGCACTGTATATTGATTTTAGATAAAACGCTACCACTTACGCCTCTGATTTTTGGCCATCTTACTCAGTCCCCTTCCGCTCATCAGGTGCAGTTGATTCTTCCCATCAATGAAAAATAAGTTATTAGTGTTTTAAAAAATGTTGAGAATCTTTCTCCTGTCAATCACGCCATGAAGTTTACGCCCCTTCCGGTGGGAGGGGGGAGGGATTATAAAACCCGGAAGTGTGGGTGTAGCTCAGTCTCTGCAAGATGGGGGAGGGAGAGGTCACGACTCTGTCTGAGCTGTGAATCAACTGAACACATTGAATGTCTACTGAACTGAGTGTGGTATTTTTGTGGTGTTTTGTGTGGTTTTATGGTGGTTTCACCCTGCTTGAAATGATATGAAACTGCATTTCAATTTGGTTGTCTTGCACCCTGCTTGAAGTGGTATGAAACTGCACTTGAATTCGGTGGCCTTGCACCCTGCTTGAAGTGGTAGGAAACTGCACCTGAATTTGGTGGCCTTGCACCCTGCTTGAAATGGTCGGAAACTGCATTTGAATTTGGTGGTCTTGCACCCTGCTTGAAATGGAATTTCAAAGTATAGCCGTGAGTCAACTGCCAGCCCACCAGCCGTGAGTGAGCTGCCAGCACATCAGGCTTGAGTGACTGATCTGCCACCCCAATAATCCATTTCGCCACAATGCCCATACTAGCCCTCTGGAAACCAATTCCTTCAGCCCACAATACCCATACTAGCACTCCAGAAAGCCCCCCCCCCCCCCCCCCCCCCCCCCCGGTTGCCAATATTGGAATTGGTGGAGAGGTGGAATTGGTGGAGAGGTGGAATATTGCGTTGGGGGCCAGCCCTCCTGTGTGAACATGGGACCCAAGTCTAGTTATTTTATATACTTCGATCAGGTCTCCCCTCAACCTCCAGCATTTGTGAGAAAATAATCCAAGTTGGTCCAACCATTCCCTGCAGTTAATACCATCTAATCCAGGCAGATGCCTGGTAAACCTTTTCTGCAACCTCTCCTTAGTCTCCACATCCTTTTGGTAATGGGGTGGCCAGATTACATTCTATACTCCAAATGCAGCCTAACTAATGTCTTATGAAGCTATATCATAACTTCCTGACCGTTATACACATTGCCCTGATCAATGGCAAGCAAACCATAAGCCTTCTTTATCACTCTATTGACTTGCATTGTGGCTTTCAGGGAACAATGGATATGGATCCCAATTGCCACTGCACGTCAATGCAGTCAAGGGTCTTGCCATCAACCATATACCTTCCCCTTCCAGTCGACCTGCAGAGGTTCAACGCCTCACAGCTGCTCGATTAATCTCCAACTGCCATTTCTCTGCCCATTAATGCAGTTAAGATAAATCCCACTATGTAATTTGATAGTCTTCCTCACTGTCAACACCTCTAGCAATCTTGGCGTCATTTGCAGACTTACTACTTCTTGATCAGTCTACAAATGTGGGACTACATCAAATGCTTTACTAAAATCCATGATTGCAACATCTACCGTCCCACCATCAACGAATACCGTTGTCTCCTCCTCAAAAAACTTGATCAATTAAGAAGACATGACTTTGTCAAATATGTTCAAGAACGTTTCCTCCAGCAATATGTAGAGGGCCCAACAAGGGAGAGGGCAAAGGTTGAACTACTCTTGGGAAATTTGAATGGGCAAGTGACTGAAGTGTCCGCGGGCGAGCCTTTAGGGACCAGCTATAGTTTTTGATAAAGATAAGGAGGGCACATAAAATAAAATTCATAATTGTGGCAAGACCAACTTTGATGGTATTAGATAGGAACTTGCTAAAGTTGATTGGAGTAGGTTGTTTGCAAGCAAAGGAATGTGCAGAAAGTGGGATGCTTTTATACGTCTGATGATGAAAGTTCAGGGCATGTTAATTCCTGTTAGAGGCATGGGCCAGGCAGGTGGGAGTAAGGAAGCTTGGATGATGAGAGGAATTGAGGCACAGTGGTGCAGCGGTTGAGTTGCTGCCTTACAGCACCAGAGCCCCGGGTTTGATCCTGATTAGAGATGCTGTCCGTACGGAGTGTGTACGTTCTCCCTGTGACCGCGTGGGCTTTTTCTGGGATCTCCGGCTTCCTCCCACACTCCAAATACGTACAGGTTTGCAGGTTAATTGGCTTGGTATAATTGTAAATTGTCCCTAGTGTGTGTAGGATAGTGTTAATGTGCGGGAATCGCTGGTCGGTGCGGACTCAGTGGGCCAAAGTGCCTGTTTCCGCAATGTACCTACAAAACTAAAACTTAAAAAAAACTAAAGCACAGGTCAGGAAAAAAAAGGTATGGAATAGGTATACTGAGCACATACAGGGAGCATATCTAACAAATAAATTAGGAGGGCAAAAAGAGGCAGGAGATAGCTCATGCAGATAATATTAAGAAAAATCCAGATATATATTAAGCAAAAGAGAGTAACTAGAGAGAATAGGGCCCTTCAGAAACTCAAGCTGTCACATCTTTGTGGAGATGGGCAAGGTCGTCAGTGACTATTTCTTCTGATTTTACCATGAAAAATGACATCAAGACTGGGCAACTTGGGATCATTATTGGAAGTGTCTTGAGGACACCCCATGTTATGGTTGAGGAGGTGCTGCACATTATATGGCATATGAAGGTAGACAAATCTCCCGGGCCTAAGGTACATCAGAGGATACTGTGGAAAGCTAGAGAAGAAAGTGCTGGCACCCTGGCTGAGAGATACAAATCTTCACGGGTGATGGACTCGGATGTGGTACTGGACGACTGGAGGGTGGCAAATGTTGTTCCTCAATTTAAAAAGGACTGCAAGGAAAAGCTTGGGAACTATAGACCAGTGAGCATCCCATCTATGGTAGACAAATTACTGGAAAGGACTCTGAGATAAGATATATATACATTTAGATAAACAGGGGATGACTAAGGATAGTCAGTATGGTAGATAGACACAAAATGCTGGAGTAATTCAGCGGGACAGGCAGCATCTATGGAGAGAATGAATGGGTGACGTTTTGGGTCTAGACCCTTCTTCAGACTTAATCTGAAGAAGGGGTTTGACCCGAAGCGTCACATATTTCTTCTCCCCAGAGATGCTGCCTGTCCCGCTGAGTTACTCCAGCATTTTGTGTCTATCTTCGAACAGCATCTGCAGTTCTTTCCTACACACATAGTCAGTATGGTGCTGTACATGGGAGATCTTGCCTTACGAATCTGACGGAGCCTTTTGAAGTAACCAAAAGGTTTGATGAGGACAAACGCAGAGGAATGGTTAATGGAGTTTAATGTAGATAGATGTGAGGTGTTGCATTTTTGGAAGTCAAACCAGGGTAGGACCTGGACAGTGAATGTCAGGGCCCCAGCGTGTATTATAGAGCAGAGTGATCTAGAGGGCAGGTAATGTGTAGGAAGGAATTGCAGATGCTGGTTTACACCAAAGATAGACACAAAATGTTGGGGTAACTCAGCGGAACTGGCAGCATCTCTAGATAAGGAATGGGTGACATTTCTCTCAATCCGAAACATCACTCATTTCTTCTATCCAGAGACGCTACCTGTTCCGCTGAGTTACTCCAGCATTTTGTGCCTATCTGAGAGGTGCAGGTACATAGTTCCTTAAAGGTGGAGTCACAGTAGATGGAGCTATTGTATGGATACAATAGCCTTCATCAGTCAGGGTATTGAATATCGAAGTTGCCATGTTATGTTATAGTTGCTCATAATATTAATGAAGCCGCATTTAAAGTATTATGTTCGGTGTTGGCAAATTGCTGCAGGAACGATGTTATTTAGCTGTAAATAGTGCAGAGAAGATTTTGAGCATGTTGCCAGGACTCGAGTGCCTGAACTATAGGGAATGGCTGGGTAGGCTAGGACTGCATTCCTCGGAGTGCACATGGCTTAGGGATGATTTTATTTTAGTTTGGGGATGTAGCATAGAAGCAGGCCAATTGGCCAATGGAGTCCACACCGACATTCGATCGCCCTAGTTCTATGTTATCCCATTTTCTCATCGACTCCCTACACTGGGGGCAATTTACAGAGGGTCAATGAACCTCAGGTCTCTGGCGCTGTGAGGCAGCAGCTCTACCTGCTGCGCTACTGTGCTGCTCTAATAGAGGTGTAAAAGATCAAGTTACAATTTACTCAAGTTCTATATTACCAGCACTTGTATCCTTTAACAGGTCTATTACCACACACTTTAAACTACTGCACGGTATTTAAAGGTGGCATAGTGATGCAGCTGGTAGAGTGCCAGAGATCTGGGTTTGACCCTGACCTCAGCTGCTGTCCGTGTGAAGTTTGCACGTTCTCTCTGTGACTATGTGGGTTTCCTCCGGATGCTTGGCATTCCTCCCACATTCCTAAGAAGTGTTAATTGGCCTCTGTAACTTGCCCCTGGTGTTAGGGAGTTCGAGAGACATCGAACTAGTGTAAACAGGTCATCGATGGCCATAGAGAAAGTGGGATGACATAGAACTAGTGTAAACAGGTCATCGATGGCCAGCATGGGCTTGTCAGGCCAAAAGGCCTGTTTCCATGCTGCTTCTCTAAACTAAATTATCTCCAAACCAAATGTATAAGAGTTCAATAAACTTGCCCATTTTACTGCAATTTCAACTGGTCTGAAGAAGTGTCTCGATCTGAAACGCCACCCATTCCGTCTCTCCAGAGATGCTGCCTGTCCCACTGTGTTATTCCAGCTTTTTGCGTCAATCTTCCATTTTACCAACATATTGATGTCACTCTATGGCTGAATCTTACCATCCGCACTATTACAAACATGTTATCTGCCTACTTAATGATGATTACTTCTAGAAACTTCTACAGATGCACTGTAGAAAATATTCTGCAGTTGCATCATGGATCACAGATCCAGCCCTCCACATCATCAAAAGCATCTACCTGAGGCTTTGCCTCAAGATGTTAATTCCAGTTCTTTTACCCTCTCTAGTCACTGAATCGAATACTGTAGTACAAATCCCTTTATTTACCGTGGGGCCGATTTTGGATCCACTCACTCGGGACCGCAGCAGCCTCGTGCTAACAGAACAGAAAGAAAGACTACTGACACGCCCCAACAAACCAATCCCCTATTTATACAGATATCCAGTGGCGGGAAAGTACAGAGGGAGGCAACCCCTTATCCCAATCACAGATACTGGCGGGCAAGTACAATGGGAGGCAACCCCTTTGCCCAATCACAGATATATAAGTTGTCACAACATTGAAACAAAACAGAAACGTCTTTAGGGGTCCAGACTTGGCGGCTACAGGTGAGTCACATGATTTCCAGGAATTTGGTTTCCTGCACCTGTAATGTCACCACCAATGAAGCCAAGTTTCACAGTCACCTTACATTCCCAAAACACCCCCATATCTGCAAATTCACCAATAAAGCGTCATCAATCAACAATCATCAGTGGTGAATCTGAGGAATTCTCTGCCACAGAAGGTAGTTGAGGCCAGTTTGTTGGCTATATTTAAGAGGAAGTTAGATGTGGCCCTTGTGGCTAAAGGGATCAGGGTGTATGGAGAGAAGGCAGGTACAGGATACTGAGTTGGATGATCAGCCATGATCATATTGAATGGCGGTGCAGGCTCGAAGGGCCGAATGGCTTACTCCTGCACCTATTTTCTATGTTTCTATCAAAGACCCCACTATCTGGGCCATATCCTCATCTCGCTGCTATTGTCAGACTGGAGGTACAGAAGCCTGAAATCCCACACCACCACATTCAATAACAATTACTTTCCTACAGCTATCGGGCTCATGAACATACACAACCTTAATCCCTCAGCAATGGAACATTATGAACCCCTCTTACACAGTTGTTTTCTTATCACTGTCATGTAGAATCTATGCAATTTGTTTTTGTTTTATTCATTCTGAAGAAAGGTCCCAAAACATCATCTGCCCATTTGACCCAGAGTTCCTCCAGCACGGTATTTTGCTCAAGATTGCAGCATCTGCGGATTCTTGTGTTGCCATTATTTTTTGTACGTTGTCTGTCTGTGTACCAGTGATGGTCCTGCAAGAAAGATTTCATTGTACCTATACCTCACCGTTCTTGATTTGAAGTTATTTATGACATATATTATAATCTGAAGTCTGAAGAAGGGTTGCGACCCGAAACGTCACCCATTCCTTCTCTCCAGAGATGCTGCCTGACCCGCTGAGTTACTCCAGCTTTTTGTGTCTATCTTCTCTGTTATAAACAAAGAGCAACCCTGCAACGATCGCTTGGAACACCATTGGAAAAACACAAAGATACTCTTTGTAGTGCAACACAGGCCAACCTCCCCGAACTTTAAGGAGAGATTGGCCAGCTTTCTAGCTTTGGCTGGGTATTTTTCCACTTCAACATTTTATAAACCTCCAGCTTCCTAAAATGTTGAGGAGCATAGATAGGATAATGAAATACATAAAATGCTTTTTTTTTTTCTAGTCAGGAATCCAGAGCGAAATTTGAAGAGAAATCAGAGGAGCAGGTTTATCAATTAGTGTTTAGTTTATTGTCACCTGTATCGAGGTACAGTGAAAAGCTTTTGTTGCGTGCTACCCAGTCAGCAGAAAGACAATACATGATTACAATTGATCCATTTATAATGCGTAGATACAGAGGGTGATGGTTACCTGAAAGAAATGCCCATAAACTCTCATAATTGCCCAGAGGTGATGGTGGAAGCAGGTACAATTACCACATTTAAAAGGCTGCTGGACAGATAATGCGATAGGAAATACATATTAAGATACAGGCCCAATGCAGGAAAATGGGATTATGCAAATGGTGAAGGTGAGCAGAAAAGTAGTGTGATTCCATTTTACTAAGTTTCAATCTTTAAAAATAACTTTAAAATATGACCTCAATAATGCATTGTGCTATACTTCTGCTCAGTCACGTTTTACTCCAAATTCAGTGATTTAATTTTAAGAATTCGCCAATTCACTGAATTTCCTTTGCTTTGTCTATTTACTCATTTCTCAAGCATGAGACATGAAGCATGAAAGTAAACATCTTGCCTTCTTGCTTACCTGTTCGACATGATTGCAGAAGCGAAAGGGGTGGGTGTGAATTCCCTTGGATATAGTCAGGTCCCCACGTTTACAGCTCTGTGGGGTTCACTGCCACCTTTCTCAGCCCATGCATGTCAGACCTGCAAAAACAGCTGAAAAGAAGGCAGGTTTTCAGTTGGAGCTCCTGCACGCATGGTCGGGGGACAGTTTGCTGTGGGGAATTTGGAAGCCAGGACTGAGTGGGTCTGTGAGTGAGTGAGGGAGGAAAACAACAAATGCTCCCAATGCCCTCCACAAACTCTGAGCTGAAACTCTTCTGTCCCCAACTCCAGGGCAACCAGGATGCCCGCGCGTGCGCAGTGCGCTCCCAGCGGCGCGGCACCGAGCGCATGCGCATTTCCTCAGCGCTGGTGAGCGCCGTCGCCATGGTGACCGCAGGCCCCGCTGCAGCCTGAGCCCTGTTCCCCAACAACTCAAACTCTGCAGGTCACCCCTGGGGTGGGTTCATGTCTGCAAGGGGCAAACAATAAATGGGGCATAATCATTGCTTGCATCCACTCAACTGGACTTTCACATGGGCAGCTCACAACATTCAGCATCAGTATTGACTTCTCTTACTGAATATTGACCAAAGATCATGATCTTTGATATTGACCTCTTACTGAATATTGACCTCTAATTGAATAATGACCTTACTGAATATTGACCTCTTATTGAATAATGACCTCTTCCTGAATATTGACCTTCTAACTGAATATTGACTTCTCTAATAGAATATTGACTTAATATTCAGTAAGAGGTCAATATTCAGTAAGAGGTCAATATTCAGTAAGAGGTCAATATTCAGTAAGAGGTTATTATTCAATTAGAGGTCAATATTCAATTAGAGGCCAATATTCAGTAAGAGGTCAATAATCAGAGAAGTCAATATTGAGTTAGAAGGTCAATATTCAGTGAATATTGACCTGTTACTGAATATTGACCTGTTACTGAATATTGACCTCTTACTGAATATTGACCTGTTACTGAATATTGACTTCTCTTGTTGAATATTGACCTCTTACTGAATATTGACCTCTGAATATTGACCTCCTACTGAATATTGACCTCTGAATATTGACCTCTGAATATTGACCTCTTACTGAATATTGACCTCTGAATATTGACCTTACTGAATATTGACCTCTGAATATTGACCTCTTACTGAATATTGACCGCTGAATATTGACCTCTTACTGAATATTGACTGCTGAATATTGACCTCTTACTGAATATTGACCTCTTACTGAATATTGACTTCTCTAACTGAATATTGAACTCTTACTGAATATTGACCCCTCTAATTTAATATTGACCTCTTACTGAATATTGACCTCTTACTGAATATTGACCTCTAATTGAATATTGACCTCTTACTGTATATTGACCAGAACCCGCCGGGAAGGACCAGCTCGCCTGCCGTGGATCGAGGACCCACGTCACGGACTGGGAACCCACCTGGAAGGCCCGGTTTGACCGCCTAGAGTGGAAGGAGTTGGACATAGGGCCAGTGAGCGGACCGTTTGCAGGAGGCAGTGCAGTGCCTTGACGCAGTGCAGTGCCTTGACGGTGGAGCAGGCCACTGGAGGCCCTGCAACAGCCTGGGGCTTGGCTGGACCGGGCGCCACTCCAAGTGGCCATGCATGTGGACCACACGTGGTCTACAGAAGTGGAGCAGCGGCGGAGGACACCATGGCCACGCTTGGTCAGGCCAACCCAACAACACCATCCGGACAACGGGCCTTCATGGTCAGGACAAGAACCCTGTATTTACAACAAGTGGGACTTGAAAATTGTGCCAAACGTGCGACGCTGTATACTGTCTCAGTATACTACTGCTATACACTTGGACTGTATCTGAGATGCTTATCTAAGATATATCTAAGTGCATTTGTATAGTGATACTTGGTGTATACAAAAAATGATTTCACCGTACCTCAGTACATGTGTCAAATAAAGTACCATACCATACCATAATGATTGCTGAGGGGAATGATTTTGATATGGATGTAAGAGGCATGGTCAGTAAGTTGGCAGATGACAGAACGATTGGTGGAGCATTATGAGAATAATAAGGCAAAGCATTATGACAGTGCTAATAAAGCTAGGCAAACACCATGAATGTCAGGATCCTAGGGAATATTGGCATCTTCCACGTGACAACATCTCAACATCTATCATGTTACATTTCCTTAGGATTTTATCTGTTTGAATAAGGTCACCTATTCTACAGACTTAAAGGCCTCTCTTGATAGTACATCCTAGGAATTAGCTCGGGATAATGTCAATGCTACAGTATCCTCCTTTCAATAAGGGGACCAAAACTCTGCACAATATTCGAGGTGTAGCCTCACCAGGCCAAGTTCAGGATGAGGTTCATTTCAAAAGAAAACATAGCCGAAGGGAGGCTAAAACAAACTGCAACAGATTAAATATAATGCTGCTTTTTGCTTACACAGTTGGGATTGTTTCATTGCTAATCCCTATTGCAAGCTAAATATAAGAGTTGAGAAACGTTTTGCCGACTTTCAAAAACCATAAAACAGCATCTTGGCTGACCCTAACATTGTTTGTGAAAGTAGATGCAAGTTTCATAGAAGAGTGCAGTCCAATTTCAGCACAGGATATTCCAAACTGTATTCTAACTTTCAAATTTGCTAGGATTTGCCTTCAAATGTACAGTTTTAGTAACTAACTGACACAATGTACTGTACACTTTCAGCTAGCTGCAACTTTTGAATGGATGAGCAGTGAAGACTGGGTGATTGCTTCAATGAGAGAAAATCATTGAAGAACATGGTGATAGATGATACCCGAAGGGATCGTGTACTTTGTGCAAGGGGGCATCATAAACCCTTCATAGTGACAGCCAGGCACTCCTGCCTGGCTGAGTGAGTCAGATCCTATACTGATAGGTGGCCTTTGGAATTAGCATTACTATATACATGCTATTGATAAATACCTGCACTGGAGAAACCTCCATTGCATGCCTGATCTACTTGCTCCTGTGAGTAAGAGAAAAGTAGATTAATTCCTCTCTCCCTGATTATGGAGATTGGCTGACCAATCCCACCAAGCAGTGATCATCATTGTTGACAACAGAAGTCAAAAACACCAGCCGGAAATGAGCCTGAGGCTGGGAAGCAGAGTGTGTGTGACCTCCCCAAGCAAAGTGGCCATGCAGACATAAGTTCACAGATCAAGAAGGCACATGGATAGGAAAGGTTTAGAAGGGTATGAGCCAAATGTGGGCAAATGAGATAATCATAGATGGGAAACTTTGTTTGGCATAGACGAGTTGGACCGAGGGCCTTGTTTCCATGCCGTTTGACTCTTTAACTCAATGACTGCATGTCTGAAAAAGTTGTCCCTCAGGCTCCTATTAAATCTTTGGAATGAATGAATTAATTAATTAATAAGTTTATTGGCCAAGTATTCACATACAAGGAATTTGCCTTGGTGCTCCGCCCACGTGACAACATGACATACAGTTAAGAATGATACATAAAACATTAAACATTAATCATTGATCATTTCCCCCACAAACCTAAGTCCTATAGAGTAATACAGTGTGGAAACAGCCCCTAGAGCCCAACTCACCCACACCGGCTAACAATATCCCAGCTGCACTTGGTGCATATCCCTCTAAACCTGTCCTATCCATGTACCTGTCAAACTGTTTCTTAAATGATGGGATAGTCGCAACCTCAACTACCTCCTCTGGCAGTTTGTCCATACACCCATACACCCACCATCCTTTGTGTGAAAAAGTTACCCCTCGGATTCATGTTAAATCTTTTCCCCTTCTCCTTGAACCTATGTCCTCTGGTCCTCGATTCCCCTACTCTGGGTAAAAGACTGTGCATCTACCTGATCTATTCCTCTCATGATCTTATACACCTCTATAAGATCACCCCTTATCCTCCTGCGCTCCATGGAAAAGAGACCCAGCCTACTCAACCTCTCCCTATAGCTCACACCCTCTAGTCCTGGAAACATCTTCATAAATCTTTTCTGAACCCTTTCAAGCTTGACAATATCTCTCTTATAACATGGTGCCCAGAACTGAACACAATATTCTAAATGTGGTCTCACCAACTGTAACATGACCTCCCAACTTCTATACACATGACTAATGAAGGCCAATGTGCCAAAAGCATTTTTGACCACCTTATCTACCTGCGACTCGACCTTCAATGAACCATGCGCCTGTATACCTAAATCCATCTGCTCTACAACACTACCCAGAGGCCTACCATTTACTGTGTAGGTCCTGCCCTTGTTTGACATCCCAATACGCAACACCTCACACTTCTCTGTATTAAATTCTATCAACCATTCCTCAGCCCACCTGGCCAATCGATTCAGATCCTGCTGCAATCATTCACAACCATCTTCACTATCTGCAAAACTACTAACTTTTGTATACAAAGGACATTTATTATCACATACACCAAATGGTGTAGTGAAATTTGACTTACCATTGCAGCACACGAATAAAGATAAGACACAACATTAAAGAATTTAACAATAAACATAAAAACATCCCCCCACAATGGTTCCCACTGTGGGGGAAGGCAGCAAAGTCCAGTCCCATCCCCTGTTCACCCATAGTCATGCCTATTGTGGCCTCTGCAGCCAGTCCAATGTTTTCAGGCCCCCTTGCGGAAAGCTGGAACCCCGGCGTCGGGTGAACTCAGCGACTTGGAAATGTCTGGAGCAGCCTCTCCCTCCCCGGAGACCGCAGCTCCCGTAGTCCTCATGCCGCGCTGCCTGAAGCTCCGACTCCGACTCTGGCGATCTCGAATCCCAGGCTCCACGGCTCCGCAGTGTTTTAATTCCAGCGTCGCCCGCGGCCGGACACCCACAACCACAGCTCCTCGGATGTTGGAGTCGGCGGTCACAGCACTTCGGAGCTTACCGCACGGCGACCCCAGGCAAGGCGTCGCCCGCTCCGTGTTGGTGTCCCAGCGCTGTGCCGCTGCCGAAACTGCAGACCTGGCCGGTCCCGACAGGAAAGGCCACTCGGGTCCGATGGTAGGCCGCGAGGAGGGGGGCGAAGAAGCATCTCGGGGGAAGCTGCCACTCCGACCAGGTGGGGACTAGGAAATAAAGTTTCCCCCTTCCCCTCCCCCCACCCACCACATAAAAGACTAAATCAGCAAACTTGCTAATCTTGGCCTGTTTCTTATCAGCCAAATCATTGATGTAGATGACAAACAGTAACGGGCCCAGCACTGAACCCTGAGGCACACCACTAGTCACAGGCATCCAATCTGAGAAGCGACCTTCCACCATCACCCTCTGCTTCCTTCCATGGAGCCAATTTGCTATCCATTCAGCTATCTCTTGGACCCCATGCAATCTAACCTTCCAGAGCAGCCTACCATGCGGAACCTTGTCAAACTCCTTACTGAAGTCCATGTACACTCTAGTTTTTGATTCCTTGATCCTAGGAAAAAGGCTACGTCCATCCACGCTATCTATTGCCCTCATGTTTTATACACCTCTATAACATTACCTTGGTTACCTTTGCACAAAGAAATAAAGTCTACCCAACCTCTCCCTGTAGTTCAGGACTTCGACATGTAAGCCTTCTCGGCACTCCACCTTAATGGCATCTTTCCCATAGCAGGGTGACCAAAATTGAACACAATACTCTGACTGCGGCCTCACCAACGACTTGTACGGCTGTGTCATTCAGTTTCAGTGGCACTAATGGCCATGATGAACATGGGCCCATAAGCCTCTTGAGTCGAAAGCATCCTTTTGTGCTGTCAGTATATTCACTATGAGCTGAGTAAAATAGTAAGATTAAATGAGAACTTACCAGTTTGAAGTTTGATCTTTATTCTATGAGGAGTTACGTTGAGGGATTACGTGAAGACCCCGCCAGCACGCATGCGCGACATTCTTCAAAGCAGCAGTGTGAAATCACAGATAACAGAAGTTGAATAAATATAGTAAGATAAGAGAACTAGAATACCAGTTGACCTTTATGATAGAGGGTTGGACGCGAAGGGAACGTAATCCCTCAACTTAACTCCTCATAAAATAAAGATCAAACTTCAAACTGGTAAGTTCTCATTTAATCTTACCACTTTACTTCGGAGTCACGTGAGTGACTACGTGAAGATTTTAAAGCTCCGTGATTTCATGCCGTGGAATGAGTCCATGCCCACACACTGTCATAATGACCAATGGAGGAAATATGTTAACATATTCAGACATGAATTGGTTACTGAAAAAAACCCTCTCTCATAAAGGTCATGCTATGTGATTTCACACAAGATAACGTAATAACGTAACTCCTCATAGACAAACTTCAAACTGGTGCTCATAGGGTAAAATCACATAATAAATAATCTAAAAGGAAGGACATAAATAAAGGAGGAATCGGTCATCGGGAAGTGGTGTTGGGTAAATTGAATAGATTAAAGGCCGAAATGTAGGCTCATCCCAGGTCTTAAGGAAGTAGCAATGTAGATTCTGTTTATTGGCGTTAGTGTAAAATGTAACGAATTACAGAAAGTCTAACATCGGTAGTGGGGAAACTGCTAGAGTCATTTATTAAAGTGGATAGCAGCACATGGAAATGGTGAAATCATGACAAAGTCAGCGCAAAAGGTAAATCTATGTTGCAATGGATGTGTAGTAAGGGAGAACCATGGTCCCACATAAGGTCCCAACTTAAAGCAAACGGTATTAGGGGTCATCCTCGCTGGCAAACAGAAGCAAAGAGTAGGAGTAGCTTTTCACAATGCAGCCCTCAGTGCTGGGACCCCCAGCTATTTACAATATATATTATTGTGGAATTGAAGATATTCCAAAAACTCAGTGTGTTTGGCCATAACCCACTTTGGTGGCAAAAACAGAAAGCGGACTATTATTTAAATGGTGGCACAGCTATGGTACACCAGTCACCTGTGAAAAAAAGCGAATGGTATGTTAGCTTTCATTCGGAAAGTGTACAGTCAGGGTGGTGAGACACAGAGTATTGCGTGCAGTTTTGGTCCCAAATCTGAGGAAGGACACTAGAGGGAGTGCTTTCACCAGACTGATTCCTGGGATGTCAGACTGTCTTATGAAGAAAGACTGATATTTATAAATTTAGCCACAAAATTCTCCGATGCCTTGGGGAAGTCCGGAAGGGGTTAGGCTTTAAGACCGGAGATGGAAAGACTGAGAGTGGTGAGTCTCTCTACAGATAATGGCTATATTTAAGATGAGTTGGATGTGGCCCTTGTGGCTACATATGGAGAGAAGGCAGGTACGGACCAGCCATGATCATATTGAATGGCGGTGCAGGCTCGAAGGGCTGAATGGGATGTTTCTATGGAAAAACATGCATGTATTAACAAATAATAATAACCCCAACCATTCGGGGTAAAATCATAATACAGAATTTAAATCGGCAGGTCTGGGCACACTGGATCCAGGCCGATGTTCTGTTTGGAAGTATCCCTGGTGGAATGAGATTTAAAAACTCAAATATATACAAAGTTATTTTATTTTTTGGGACCTGTTACCATGCATAGACAGAACTCCAATTTGAGGCCAGACAATCAAGGCATTAAGTAACTCAAATATATAGTTATTTTATTCTTGGATGTTTACCATAGTGTCTTAATTGTGCTGACTGGACCCTCTGTGCCAACTAGTGCCATCAGCATCACTATTTTGTATGTTAGTTTAGCTAGTGTCAGGGACATTGCTGGTGCCCAATCCCTGAGCAGGGTTAAGACAATACCAATATCCCAGGTCTGGGAGCAGCTAGGCCTGGGGGGGATTAGAGTTGAAAATACCCTTCATTAGTTTTGATACAAGAAGGTGTGATCCAACCCCATGGTGTCCTAAATCCTGTCCCAGGTAAGGTGATAGGGCACTCCTAGCACAGTTGATGGCACTGTAGTTCAAGCCTTCATCAAAATGTAGGCTGGCCAGGAATTCCAGCACATTCGTTATAGTAGCCGTATGGTATGTGATGTTCGCCCTGGTACAGAATATCTCCCATTTTCTGATATATGAGAGGTATTGTTTCCTGGTGGACTCTCTGCAGGCTGCCGTGATAATCTCCATGGTTCGGTCTGACAGTCCAAATTCCAGGAGTGGTCTTTTTAGATCCTGCAAATCAACAGATTTATTCTGTCATGGCATGGGTGACTTTCACCTGTCACAGGATGAACCAATAAACTCGGGCGTTTGGAGGTGGGCATACATGATTCCGAGACCATGTCGCGAACCACAGGAAACCATGGCTGAGTAGGCCAGTTGGGTGCTACCAAGGTACCCGACGCGGAGTCTTGTTGTATTTTCCACAAGACCCGACTGTTGGGGCAGAAGGGGGGAAATGCATAGAAAAACAATTCCCCCCAGTGTAGCGAGAATGCATCCATCACCACTGCCCCAGGGTCTGGTTCCCATGCAACATACATTGTTAACTGGTGATTAAGCCTGGATGCGAATAGATCGATATCTGGTGTTCCATACCGAGCTACAATGTCAGTGAATACTTGGTGGTCCAACATCCATTCGGTGTTGTCATTGAATTTGCGTGACTTGGTGTCCACCACTGTATTCAGCTTACCTGGAAGGTAAGCAGCTGATATCCAGATATTTCTTTCAATGCACCAGTGCCAGATTGTATTGACCAATTCATCACAGGATATTAATTACTTAATTCCACCCATATGATTGATATATGCCACCACGGTGGTATTATCAATTTGTAGGCGAACATGCAGATGGTGGAATTTGTAGGCGAACATGCAGTAAGCCCGAAGGCCGTGGAACGCTCCCAACATCTCTAGATGATTAATACCCAGTGCTTGAAGTAAAGTTAACTCATGTGCATCCCATCTACCACCGCAACTAGAGATGGTATTAGTTGCCCCCCAGCTGTGAGCGCTGGCATCGGTTTGTAACACAACTGAAGGATTGCTGATTATAATGGGATTAGAGCAATGCCGAGTGTTCTTTATCCACCATTGCAACTCCAAAACTGCTTTGGCTGGTAACTACATTGGCCTGTCAAAATGGCCAGCATGATGTTTGAGCACTTCAACCTTTGCCCTCTGTAAATTTTGGTAATGCAAAGGTCCAAAATGTGTGGCTGGGAATGCAGCCACGAGCTTTCCAATCACCCTGGCTACTTGTCGAATAGATGGTTGACTGATGCAAACAAGGCTGTTGCATACCTCTATTAAGTCTTTCGCATTGTCCTTTGGCAAAGTCACAGACATGTGAACAGAGTCAATTGTGAACCCCAATTAGTCATTTTCATAGAAGGCATTAACTTGGATTTATCTGGATGGATGATAAACCCCAGCTTTTCAAATAAGAGCTTGGTGGCTGAAACAGCCAATTTGGCCAACTCCAGAGTTTTTCCCACAATTAAGATGTCATCCACATATGCCATGACAATATGTTTCTGTTCCCGGAGAAACGCCAGGGCTGGTTTTAATATTTTAGTAAATAGTCTGGGGGCTGATGTTAATCCATTAGGCAGCGCTTTGTACTGCCAGAGCTGCCCCATCCAGTTAAATTTCAGATATCTGCGGTGCCCCTTCTCTATTGGTACTGAATGGTATGCAACATTTAGGTCGATGCAAGCCATGAAGTATCTTTTTGAAACTAATTGTTTGGCAGTAACAAAAGTTTCTATTTTGAAATGTGTATACTGCGCAAAAGTATTCAGCTGTGTCAAATCAATGATGATGCGACAACCACCATCTTGTTTGCTTTTTGTGAAAATATTTGACACAAACTCAAGAGATTCGTGTTTGTGTTTCTCAATTACTCCTTTTGTATGTAACCTCAAAAGTTCTGCATGACCTTCCAATCTTTCTTTTTGTGAAAGCACAAACGTTCGGCAAGGTGCATGCTGAACCGGAAGGAGGATTTTGTGAATGAATTCAATTTTGTATCTCTGGATACTATGCAGTTTAAAAGGATCAAAAGTTATGGAACTCCATGCACTCCAAAACAAGAGTAACCTTCCCCAAACCTGTGAACGTACACACCCTATGTGCCGGAAGAAACCAGACCCACCTACCTCCATGGTTACCAGTGGTGCTGTGTTTGTTTCTTCAGTCCTTGTCTCCTGGGGGTTGAGGAGCTGGGGTGTGGGGTTGGCCCATTTTCCACGAAGGCCATTCTGGGCCTTGGTCTAAAAAAGACCTTTGTCCTGAACGTACGACCTTTGAGCTTTCACCAGCTGCTGTTCTTTTGTTGTAGTATCGTGGCTTGCTGGTGGATGCATAGGGGCACTGCCACCGAAGATGCAAGGCCTTGGCAGTGGATGGCGCTTTCATTAGCCCAACGGCTTTTGCCTCCTTGTCAAGGTCTTTGACCTGCTTCGGCAGGTTGTCCCCAAACAGTAGAGTAGGCGGCTGCACACTGCTGGTCTTGCACAACCCTGCGAATTTGGGTTTGAAGGTAGGCCGGATCAGACTCTTCCTGAAGCAATTTATTTCAAACTGTGCGTTGCAGAAGAGTGTCAGAGTGTCTTGTTGTTCCTCCGTCATGTCCTTGCCATCAACTGATCTGACGAATGCCGTTATTCCCGAGGCCAGTAGTTTGATGATCTTCTGTATCTTGATCTCTTGGGTTCTGATGCCAACTCCGATGTTTCCCCAGATCGGGTTGTTCACCGCAGGAACATTGAGGGAAACACAGTTCTCTGGTGCTAAGTACTTAGCAGCTGTGTCACTCATGACCTGTTCCTGCAGCTGGTTGGTGGTGAGGTAGTTGATGCTGGCTGCCAGCTGCGGCTGTAACGGCTGTCCCTTTTGCGAAGGCATCGTAAATTTGGAGACCATGCAGAGCAGCTCCTGTTGTTCCTGCACCCCTAGCATGCTGGAACTGTCTTCAGCCAAACCCCCATCTTCAGAGTCAGCCCAGTAGTGACTCCTTGTGCTCCCCTCCGAGGAGAGGGAGACAGTTGGCAGCCCTGTCAAAGGTGCTGCCGTGGGTGTCCGAGGAGACCAACGGTGACAAGACTCCGTTTGTTGGAGTAAGTCACATTGGAGCAATTGCTCCATCAACCGCTCCATGCGAGATAAATGGCCACTGTCGTTATCCGCAGGGGGTGAATCTTCCAGCCCAGACCCGTCCGAGTCTATGGACTTATCCGACTTTCGGGTGGCCTTACCGCCAGTCTGAGGTACACCTACAGGCTGTAGCGATGACAAGTCGGGGGCTGCTGATCGCATGGTTAGCAGCCCAGGTGAAATCGGCCGCTGCTGACTGCCCACATTCCCGCGGTCCTCCGCAATCAGTTTTGCTGCGGTCCGTTTGGACTTCGTCTTGGACTTGCCCATAGTTTGTTTGCTCTGTAAAAGAAATTACACAGAGCAGCCAAAAAACGACCTCAGAATAGTAAAAACTTACCTGCAGGTCCGATTTTAAACCTACTGCTGGAGGAGCGACGCTCCTCCCGCCTGTCGCTGCGCAATGCGTTGGACGATATGTCGTACATGCGTGCTGGCGGGGTCTTCACGTAGTCACTCACGTGACTCCAAAGTAAAATGGTAGCTATAATGTATAGAATAATAAAACAGCAGACATGCAGAGATCGAACCAGCAGTGTCAGAGCTCATGCCTGAACCTTGCTACAAGGTTTACTTCTTGTTTGGGCCAAGATTGTTTTAAAAGAATTCACAACTCAGAGTTTCCAACCACACGTAGGATATGGCAATGATCACTTGGGCAAATAATGCTAAGAAAACATCACAGTATCATGTTTCGCACCAGATTAGTCACTGCAAATTCCCAATAAGCAGGGCTTCCAATGGACGCATGTTAAAACGTGCAGACCAGGTTTTTTGCAACTTTATGTACTTCAGTTACATGTTCAGTTCTCGAGACAATAGTATTTCTGTGTTAATACTGTTGAGGGGAAATGCCAAGAGATTCTTGACAGGTTTCCGTCACAAAGAAACAGGTATAATAATAGCAGCTTTAGTTTGAGAAATTCCATATAAAACTGTTCATTTCACAATAAATAACTACTGTAACATGAAAAAGTAGTTTGTAAGATCCACTGACAGCAACAATGGAAATTATAAATTCATGTCCACTTTATCCACTTTATCCACATTTGTCTTGCATGGAAATTTGAAAGAGAGAGAGAGAGAGAGAGAGAGAGAGAGAGAAAAGCAAAATATTTGACTATGCAGGGTTATAATGAAGCATGAGGGGGCTGTCCAATTGTGCTCTATAACCGATTATGATTTTATCGTTGTATGTAGTTGAAACAAAGAACTGCAGATGATGCTTAATGCATAAAAGAACACAAAGTGCTGGAACAACTCAGCGGGTAGGGCAGCATTGCAGGGGAACAAGGATAGGTGACGTTGAGACCCTTGTACAGACTGGTTTAGTATGGTGAATTACTCCAGCAACCCATGTCGTTTCAATTTAAAACTATGCGCCGATGCCACTAGTCTGCACCAGCTAGCTTGTCTCCATCAGCTATCCTACTGTCCGGCTGTCAGCACCCCTTCAGTCCGCCGCCAACACACCCAGCCACAATGGGGACCCCCTACCCTCCCACTAGCCGCCCCCCTCCACCGCCCACCCCACCCCCTCCATCTCCCCAGCGGCTGCTGACACCCTCCAAGGTGGAGTATCTCAGCAACTCCAGGGGAAAAGGAGAAGGGCGAGGTGGCTGTGAAGCGGGGAAGGAGAGACCGAGTGGACAGAGCGAAGGGAGAAAGAGGAGGAGGCAGCAGGGGGAGGGGAGGGGGGGGTGAGGATGTGGCCAAATGAACAAAGCGACGGCAGAAGGCAGAGGAGGAGAAGGCAGGGGAGCAGCGAGCATACAAAGTGAAGGAAGAAGCGGCAGCTGGTGAGAGAGGAGGGAGCCCCATGGTGACCAAGCTTGTGCCGCCGCTGGCAGCTGCCTGATAAAGCACTATCCAGGGGCTAAAATGTGAGCTCAACAACAGCCATGCCAAACAGACCAGGGATGGGTGAAGAAGGGCTCGCTGGTGCACTTAGCAAGCCGGGCTGGTGGCAGAAGCTGGGGCTGGGGAGGCCATGCGAGCTGGCATAGCGTCAGCAGGTCTGTCCACTATGGCCAAAATCCATTACAAAAGGATCCGTTAAAACGAGGGTTGATAGTACTGTTGCTGACCAGATATGAATGAATTCACTTCAGGCATCAGTAGAGCCGATTTCAAGAGAGTTGTGGAGGTCACTGATAAAAAGGTTACCATTGTTGGACAAAGGTTAACATTTTCCAGACATTAGCTGAAAGAAAAGTGATGTACACAAATATATGTAATCTATAGCTGAACTAAAGCGAAATTATTCACAGAAAAGCATACAATAATTATTGTGTTGCATTAATTCTTTGAAGAATGGACTCTTAAACTTCCACACAAAAACATGATATGAAAGACAAGTCCATTCAATAAGATTTTTTCATGCAGTTCAACATTTTCTACAACCCCCAGATGTTAAGAGTCTAAATTACAGCATTTTAGATTGATAATTAACAGACAAAGGACAGTAAATGTTATTGCGTTGTGCTTGCTTATCCCCACTATTGAGAGATGTATGATCAACACTATATGAAGTATAATTGCATTTTTATTCTGAATTGACAAGACAGGGGAGGACTTCAAGTTCAATCAAGTCAAGTGAAGCTGTTGACTCTGTCCACCATCATCCCGTCATTGAAGACAGGTTCATGGATTCTTGGCTCTCCCTTCACGGTCAACAATCCTTGGTTTTGCCAACGTTGAGAGCAAGATTGTTGTTCTGGCATCACTCCGGCAGATCATCAATCTCCCTCATGTACTCTGACTCACCGTCCCCCACTGTTCATCCAAGAAAAATGGTTGTTACGACGAGTTGAAAGATGGAGTTCACAGAACTATAACTAGATGCACAGTTATGGGTATGAGGAGATTAGAACACGGGAACAAGGACAGAGCCTTGAGATGTCCCTACGTTGACGAGCAGCAAGGAGGGGCTATTGGATATTGGCTATGCAGGTAGACTTGGAAGATCAGATTGGTACTGGACGCCAAGTGAGGGAATTTGTAGAGAGCCTACAAGATGGTTTCTTAGAACAGCTTGTAGCTGAGCCTGCCAGGGAAAGGCCAATTCTGGATATGGTCTTGTGCAATGAACCAGATTTGATTAGGGAGCTTAAGGTAAATCATCATCATCATCATCGTTGAAAACATCAACGGACACGGTGCCTTACAATGCTGTGTACGACAGTGATCGCAACTTCTACCGAAGTGTGGATGGTCATTGACTCACTTTGACAGGTCCTGTTTTTGGTCCTGCTGGGGGTCCACAGCAACCTCCTCACCTGGCAAACCAGGTGGGGGAGACGGTTTTACCCGACCAGTAGGTAAAGGAACCACTATTAGGTAGTGACCATAATACGATAAAATTCAACCTGCAACTTGAGAGGGAGAAGATGAAATTGTTTGTGTCGGTATTAATGTTGAGCCAAGGTGACCACAGAGGCATGAGGGAGGAACTGGCTAAAGTTGATTGGAAAGTGACTCTAGCAGGAATGACGGTGGAACAGCAATGGCAGGGATTTCTGGGAATAATTCGATAGATGCAGGATCTTTTCATTCTAAAGAGGAAGAAAGATTAGATTAGATTAGATTAGAATGCTTCATTGTCATTGCATGTGTTACATGCAACGAGATTACTGTGTCTCTCCATTTAAACGAACTTCAAACATTCACATACTCGTACTTTTTACACTCCCTCCCTCCGGATTCTAGGGGGAGAATGATGCGGCCATGGGAAGGATGAAGGGAAGTCAAAGACTGCATAAAACTAAAAGAGAAGGCATACAACATTGCATGGCTTTACCGTGACTGTCAAATTCACTGCTTCCTTCAACTTTTGTTATGCTACCTCCTGCCAGGCACATTGCATTAATGTCCTCTAGGTAAAGCCAAATTAATTTCATCCAGAAACTCTTCTAGTTAGCTAACTTTTAAGGAAAAGTGTTTAATATTGAGCCGCTCCATCACAGCTTTTTGGAGTTTATTTACTACCTGTATATTCACTTTATTGAACATGACTCAAATAAGAAAGCTTAAAATATAGAATGAACCTTTTTTTTCCAAGGCATACTTTCCGCTGTAGGTAAGAATTTAATTGTTCCCTTTTTGGACATATGACAATTAAACACTCTTGACTCTCTCTCTCTTGATGTGATCACTTTCAAATATGTACCACCAGTATGTTAATTTTTCCGGCAGCTCTCGCTATGTGCAATTTCCTGTCCAATTCCTTTGGCAAGCTCTGCACATTAGGCCCAGTACAGCTAAGATTTCACTGAGAATATGTAATTAGGGCTGACCGCAGGAAATCCTCAGAGTGAGGCCCCTGTGGAAAGTAGAATGCCTCTGTTCATCATTTGGTTTGCTTCACACTATGAGTACTCTGCGTGACGTCAGGCTCGAAGAGAATCAGTCATTATAACCCTACCTTCCAGAGTTTGTAAATCTTTTTTACCTGACGTAATTAACTTAATTCAACACTAAACTCTAAATAATTTATTAGAGTCAATACTCTGAATGCAGGGCCTTATTAGAGAACTTGGTGGATCGTTAAGAAAGTATGGTTGTAGGTATTGGAGAGGATCAATAATGACGATTTTGCAGATTCCATGAGGAGGGTGTAGCCACACACACTGAAAACGCATGTTCTCTCCATGATTACAATGAGCAGTGGCTGCAACATTGCATTTTAGTGGAGTGCAATAGGTGAATCTATGCGAATGATTTTTGAGGAGTATACCAGACGGCACGGTGGCGTAGCGGTAGAGCTACTGCCTTAGAGCGCCGGAGACCCGGGTTCAATCCTGACTACGGGTGCTTGTCTGTATGGAGTTTGTACATTCTCCCCAGGACCTGCGTGGATCTTCGGTTTCCTCCCACACTCCAAAGAGGTACAGGTTTGTAGGTTAATTGGCTTGGTATGAATGTAAAATTGTCCCCAGTGTGTGTAAGGTAGTGTAAACATGTAGTGATCGCTGGTCAGTGCAGACCCCATGGGCCGAAGGGCCTGTTTCCGCACCATATCTCTAAACTAAACTAAACTAAACTAAATTACCCATTCTTAATATTGGACATGAGGATAATGAGATAGATACAAAATGCTGGAGTAATTAGCGGGACTGGCAGCATCTCTGGAGAGAAGGAATGGGTGGGGCACCATTACTTTTTTTATCAACAAAAATGGGTGAAATCTAGTTTGTACATTAGTTAATTAGTGCATTAATTCTTGACGTCTTTGTAAGCCTTAAATTGGGTGCCCTAAGAAAAGCACAGCATGTCACGGCAATGGAGGTTGGAAAGATATCTTTGATTTCCACTTTTAGGTGTGAGAACATTGGCACATTGCAAAATAATACAAATAAAAAATAATACAACAAAATAATTCAAATAAGAAATACCAGTATCCACCTACCACTTGCCAAGATTTAATCCATCCCTAACTCTACCTCTCTTTTCCAACTGTTTCTCTCCCTACTCTTTCTTCTTGCGTGTGGCGTGCACTGCCTAAGGTTGTAGGACAACTTGTTCTATTGGATCTTATTTGATTGTGCACGCCGGGTTGATTGCATGTGTCGAAACAGGGCGGACCACGTGAATGTTGCAATCTCCCACCCCTCCCCCTACTCCAACAGCCCGAAGAAGGGTGTCGACCCAAAATGTCATCTGATCCGTTTCCTCCGTGGATGCTGCGTGACCTACTGAGTTCCTCCAGTTTTTCATTCATGTTTCAAGTATCTGAATCCTCTTGTGTCTCAATTCATTTCCTCCCCCTGGTGCACAACGGCTACAAGGTTAAGCCTGTCCCAAGTCAAATGTGGCAACTCCTTGGTTCATTTATATCCTTCAGGGAAAGAAATCTGCTGTAGAGGAAACTACAGTGACTGAAAGCACTGGAAATCTGAAAAAATAACAAGCACTGGAAATCTGAAATAAAAACAGATAATGCTGGAAACATTCAGCAGCAGTTTGCAAAGAAAGAGAGTTAATGTCTCACCAGGCTCACCAATATGTTTGACTCTGATTTCAAAGGAATAGGTGATAGACAGTGATGTAGTGATCATCAGTCATAAAGTTATACAACATGGAAACAGCCCCTTTGGCTCAACTTGACCATGCCAACCAAGATGCCCCATCTACACTAGTCCCCCCCCCCCCCCCCCCCCGCCTGTGTTTGGCCCATAACCCTCATAATGTTTCCTATGCATGTACCTGTCCAAATGTCTCTTAAATAGTGTTATAGTCCTTACCTCAACTACCTTCTCTAGTAGTTCGTTCCCTGTATATATAAGGTACATAGAACAAATAAATGAAAAATATGCCAAAGGACAAACCAAAGCCAGCAGTGATGATCAAGGAAAGGTGGATCCCACACAGGCCCATTGTGGGTTGTGGGGATGGTGATAACGGGTGATACAGTGAAAGTCAGCAGGACAACAGTGTAACTATTCATAATTCAAGATTTACGATTCAATTGGCACATGTACCAATTATGGTTCAGTGAAATGTGAGTTACCATACAGCCATACTAAGTGAAAAGCAAAAATACCCACTGCACATAAAATAAAGTTTAACATAAAAATCAACATTCCTCACTGTGATGGAAGGCAATAAAGTTCTGTCATCTTCTTCCTTTGTTCACCCGTGGTCTGGACCTTTGAACGGGACCGTTGCCGATGGTCCGCTGTTCAAGCTCTCTCGTCGGGATGATTGAAACTCCGGCGTCAGGACAGAGCTCCCGAGTCGGCCGCTTCTTACCGGAGACCGCTGCTTCACAGTGTTAAAGTCCAACACTGGCGATCCTGGGCAAAAAGTTACCCTCAGATTCCTATTAAATCTTTTCCCCTTCACCTTAAAATATATTGATGAAGGATGTTTTCTTGGATATCCCCCCTGAGCATTGTAGTTATGTTCCCCCTGGTATAATTCAATATATAGATAAAAAATAATATTAGCCAGAAAGAAAAAATAACAAGTAAGAATACTGGGAATAAATAGTTGAAGAAGAGCCTGTGAGAGAGTTGATGTTTCAAATTGATTGTATTTCATTAGAACTGTTCTATCAAAGGCATTCATCGAGTTCATCAGGATCATGATTAAACCTCATTAATCTGCAACATTAATTATGTTTCTCTCCCCACTGATGCAGCCAGACTTGAAAGATGTTTCTAGTATTTTCAGTTGTTATTTCAGTTTTGGAGTAAGTAACCTTGTGCTTAGGGCACATTAGGCAGTACACATACAGTACATCTGCTTAGTGACATAATCCAGAATGTAGCCTGTGGGTGATATTATCCAGGGTAGACCATTCCGATTATCCATTGGAAACTAGATTAGAAATACTTGCCAGTTCAGATTCATTTGAGTTGTAACATTATCCAGCACAACTATTAAAGAGCAAGATAATCACTCATAGTCCAACATATCAAACACAAACACCTTTACTTGATCATTTTTTAAGCTTGTGGAGGGATAAAGAGGTCTTTCAATTGACCAGTAAAATGCACACACTGTCTCCCTGTTTGTACAAAGCAAGACATTTTTACATATGTTTAAAAAACAATGTACAGATATTCACTGAACACTTACATCGAAGAGCACAAGCTAGGAACAATCCCTTCAGCCCACAACATTTTTGCTGACCATGATACAGTGACTCCAACTCTCCCGCTTTCGGCGGGAGATCGCCCGCTGAAAGGCCATTTTCGCAAAATCTCCCGCTCTCCCGCTTGAGATTTTGCGAAATTTCCCGCTCTCCCGCTTGAAATCCCGCAAGCGGGAGAGCGGGAGATTTTGCGAAAATGGCCTTTCAGCGGGCGATCTCCCGCCGAAAGCGGGAGAGTTGGAGTCACTGATGATACCAATCCAAAGCAATCTAGTCAACCTGAACATGGTCTATACCTCCCCCCTTGACTCCATTCAAGGACCCAAGCATTCCTTCCAGGTGCGACAGAGGTTCACCTGCACCTCCTCCAACCTCATCTATTGCATCCGCTGCTCTAGATGTCAGCTGATCTACATCGGTGAGACCAAGCGTAGGCTTGGCGATCGCTTCACCGAACACCTCCGCTCGGTCCGCATTAACCAACCTGATCTCCCGGTGGCTCAGCACTTCAACTCCCCCTCCCATTCCGAATCCGACCTTTCTGTCCTGGGCCTCCTCCGTGGCCAAAGTGAGCACCACTGGAAATTGGAGGAGCTGCACCTCATAGGCAGTCTGCACCCTAGCGGCATGAACATTGGCTTCTCCAATTTCCGGTAGCCCTTGCTGTCTCTTCCCCTTCTCAGCCCTCCCTCAGCCCTCTGGCTTCTCCTCTTCCTTTCTCCTTTCTTCACCCCCCCCCCCCCCCCCCCCCCCCCCCCCCCACCCCAACATCAGTCTGAGGAAGGATTTTGGCCCTAAACGTTGTCTATTTCCTTCGCTCCATAGATGCTGCAGCACCTGCTGAGTTTCTCCAGCACTTTTGTCTACCTATATCTCTCCATGTTGTTCATACGCCTGCCTAAATGACACTTAAATATCACAATTTTATCTGCTTCTGCCATCACCCCTAGCAACACATTGCAGACCTATCATTCTCAGTGTGAATAAAGCTAGCACTGCACATCTTCATTTAACTTCTCGCCTTAAAGCTATGCTCTCTGGTAGTTGATATTTCCATGCTGGAAAAAATACTATCGACACTATTTGTGACTTTCATAATTTTATCTATTTCTATCAGGTCTCCTCTCGGCCTCTGGTTTCCAGAGGAAACAATCCAAGTTGCCCACCCTCTTTCTAATGCTCATACTCTGTTCCAGACAACATCCTAGTGAATACCCTCCCCATACCCTCCATTTCCTTCCTGCGATGCTGCGACTAAAATAACACACAACATTCAAAATGTAGCCCAACCAAAGTTTTATACAGCCTCTACATTATTTTTTTTATGTACTCCGACCAAAAGGAAGCACCTGTGCACCTCAGCAACAAGAACCTCGACCCACTACAGTTTGCCTACTGCCACAACAGGTCAACAGAGGATGAGATCTCACTGGCTCTCCACTCTGCTCTGGACCACTTGGACAATAAAACACATACTCCAGGCTGTTGTTTATAGACCACAGCTCGGCGTTCAATACTATTAGCCCCTCCAAGCTGGTTATCAAACTGACGGAACTGAGTCTCTGCGCATCCCTCTGCAACTGGATCCTCGACTTCCTCATCCACAGACCACAGTCGGTTCGAATTGGCCGAAACACTTCTTCTTCAATAACAATCAGCACTGGAGCACCTCAAGGCTGTGTGCTGAACCCTCTGCTCTATACTCATGACTGTGTAGATGGACACAGTGCAAACTCCATCTTCAAGTTCGCCGATGACACCACCGTTGTTGGACGAATTACAGATGGTGATGAGTCAGAGTACAGAAGTGAGATGGACCAATTGACCAAATGGTGCCAGCACAACAAGCTGGCTCTCAGCATCAGCACGGACTGGAAGGGTCGAAACGTTATATGGTTATCAGTAAAACCAAAGAACTGATTGTGGACTTTGGAAGAGGAAGGATGAGGACACACAATCCTGTTTATATCAACAGGTGGAGAGAGTCAAAAACTTCAAATTCCTGGGCGTACGTATTTCCGAAGATCTTTCCTGGACCCAGTGCACTGATGAAATTATAAAGAAAGCACATCAACGCCTCTACTTCCTGAGAAGATTGTGGAGATTTGGTATTTTAGCGAGGACTCTTGAACTTCTACAGGTGTAAAGTAGAGAGCACTTTGACTGGTTGCATCACAGCCTGGTTCAACAACTTGAACTCCCAGGAGTGAAGAAGACTGCAAAAAGTGGTGAACACGGCCCAGTCCATCACCGGCTCTGACCTCCCCACTATCGAAGCGATTTACCGGAATCGCTGCCCCAAAAAGCCAGCCAGCATCATCAGAGAGCCACACCACCCTGGACACTCAGTCTCATTTCACCCCTGCCATCGGGAAGAAGGTACAGGAGCCTGAAAACTGTAAGTCCAGGTTCAGGAACAGCTTCTTCCCTGCAACCATTCCGCTATTAAACACTACAACCTCAAATAACCTCTGAACTACAATGCAATAACTACTGTTATTATTGCACTATTATTGTTTGTTATTTGTGTGTATATGTGTGTGCATGTATATGTATGATTGATATACAGTGCCCTCCATAATGTTTGGGACAAAGACCCATCATTTATTTATTTGCCTCTGTCCTCCACAATTTGAGATTTGTAATAGAAAAAAAAAATCACATGTGGTTCAAGTGCATATTGTCAGATTTTATTAAATGGTATTTTTATACATTTTGGTTTCACCATGTAGAAATTACAGCTGTGTTTATACACAGTCCCCTCATTTCAGGGCACCATAATGTTTGGGACACATGGCTTCACAGGCGTTTGCAATTGCTCAGGTGTGTTTAATTGCCTTCTTAATGCAGGTATTAGAGAGCTCTCAGCACCTAGTCTTTCCTCCAGTCTTTCCATCACCTTTGGAAACTTTTATTGCTGTTTATCAACAGGAGGACCAAAGTTGTGCCAAAGAAAGTCAAAGAAGCCATTATGAGACTGAGAAACAAGAATCAAACTGTTAGAGACATCAGCCAAACCTTAGGCTTCCTAAAATCAACTGTTTGGAACATCATTGAGAAGAAAGAGAGCACTGGAGAGCTTACTAATCGCAAAGGGACTGGCAGGCCAAGGAAGACCACCACAGCTGATGACAGGAGAATTCCCTCTATAATAAAGAAAAATCCCCAAACACCTGTCTGACAGATCAGAAACGCACTTCAGGAGTCAGGTGTGGCTTAGTCAATAACCACTGTCCGCAGAAGACTTCATGAACAGAAATACAGAGGCTACACTGCACGATGCAAACCACTGGCTAGCCTCAAAAATAGGATGGCCAGGGTTACAGATTACAAAGTACTTAAAAGAGCAACCATAGTTCTGGAAAAAAGTCTTGTGGACAGATGAGATGAAGATTAATTTATATCAGAGTAATGGCAAGAGCAAAGTATGGAGGAGAGAAGGAACTGCCCAAGATCCAAAGCATGCCACCTCATAAAACACGGTGGTGGAGGTGTTATGGCCTGGGCATGTATGGCTGCTGAAGGAACTGGCTCACTTATCTTCATTGATGATACAACTGCTGATGGTAGTAGCATAATGAATTCTGAAGTGTATAGACCCGTCCTATCTGCTCAAGTTCAAATAAATGTCTCAAAACTCATTGGCCAGCGGTTCATTCTACAGCAAGACAATGATCCCAAACATACTGCTGAAGCAACAAAGGAGTTTTATAAGGTTAAAAAATGGTCATTTCTTGAGTGGCCAAGTCAAGCACCCGATCTGAACCCAATTGAGCATGCCTTTTATATGCTGAAGAGAAAACTGAAGGGGACTAGCCCCCAAAACAAGCATAAGCTAAAGATGGCTGTAATACAGGCCTGGCAGAGCATCACCAGAGAAGACACCCAGCGACTAGTGATGTCCATGAATCGCAGACTTCAAGCAGTCATTGCGTGCAAAGGATATGCAACAAAATACTAAACATAACTACTTTCATTTACATGACATTGCTGTGTCCCAAACATTATGGTGCCCAGAAATGGGGGGACTAGGTATAAACACTGCTGAAACCAAAATGTATAAAAATGGCCTTTATTAAAACCTGACAATGTGCACTTTAACCACATGTGATTTTTTTTTCTATTGCAAATCTCAAATTGTGGAGTATAGAGGCAAATAAATAAATGATGGGTCTTTGTCCCAAACATTATGGAGGGCATTGTATGTGCATTTGTGAGTACGTGTATGTATACACACAACTTTTTTGATCATATTTATTACATTATTTACAGTGTACTATGTTTACATATTATTGTGCTGCTGCAAGTAAGAATTTCATTGTTGTATCTGGGACATACACTATAAAACAGTCTATCTACTTATGTGGTGTATTTTAGGGAGCTATGGGCTTGCACCCCGAGATTCCTCTGTTAATCAGTGCTACCATCACTGTATTCTTTCCTCACTCATTTGACCTCTCAAAGTGCACTATCTCACATTCGTCCCGATTACACTCCTTTTGTCATTTCTCTGCCCATGTCTGCAACTGATCCACTGTGTATCCGGCTGTTTGACTGTTGTTATACAGCTATTCTTTTTTCAAACACTTATTGCTGTATTTTGCAAATAAAATAAGAATGGAATCTGGTGCATGGGTTTGTCTTTAATTGCAATTTTGCCACAAAAAGTGGGTTATCCCAATTTTGGGATTTATTTTCTGTGTGCACAGTACCAGAAACTTGAGCTACCCTGCAAAATAGATATCTCCTCCCTGCTTCCCAAATAACATGATCCAGAAAATTACGTCTTGAGGAAGGACTGCCTACTTTGTTTGTCAGCCTGACTAATCACCGAGCTCCCACTTGGAGAAGTTT
This sequence comes from Okamejei kenojei, assembly GCA_035221665.1. Classification (NCBI taxonomy): domain Eukaryota; kingdom Metazoa; phylum Chordata; class Chondrichthyes; order Rajiformes; family Rajidae; genus Okamejei; species Okamejei kenojei. The sequence continues at coordinate 93,819,701 of CM069137.1, forward strand.
CTTCTAACGCCAGAAGAAATATATGCCACAGCTACAGGACCTTTCAGCACACAGCTCCACATGAACAAGAGAAGAAGATTGGAGGTAACGTGCACAGCTTTTATTTGTTTCATGTGTAACTGAAGTTAAGATTTTCACCGTTACTTAGTCTCACTGACAGCCCTAACATTCCACTCACATAGGTGGAACCACCCTACTGTTTTTTAGTACATAAATAAGCAGGCCGAATTCAAATCACTGTGTTTACCAACTGTGGCTGCTTTATGAGAAAAATGAATTCCTGATTATCTACAGCTACTACGCTGCCTGTTTGAAGCATATTTATGTTTAATTCCAGCTGGTCAGAAACTACTACCAATGAACTGCAGGTTAGTTAGTGAGTGGGTAAAGGCAAGGCTTATTTTCTTTCCCACTCATCTGTGACTCATTTTGAGTCCGATTCTGTAAGTTTTGCTACCTTATTCAAATGACCTTTTTCTGATGTGAATCTTAAAAGTTGTGTTCGTATGTTATTCAACTGGGGAAGTTTTCATGGCATTTAAAAAGTACTTGCTACTTACCAACATGTATTAGTTTCTCTACTACCAGGGCAGTCAGTAAATTGTAAGCATCCACACCTTAATGTTATATATAAACAGTGAATAAATTAGGTCAAAACTGAACACTGGTGGAAAGATTTAACTGTTACAAATTTCCAAATTTGAATTTGTGTTAATGAAATGTGTTGCAAAAAGACCTAATCAAAAGCCATATGTCTCTTAAACATTCAAACCCTAGGTCATTTTGGGTCAGGTATTCTGCACTCAAATACTTAAAACCAGCTGCTGCAAAGTCTTTAATTCTCCCTGTTCTCAAGGTGCTGACACACAGGACTGTAAATCCGCAGTCGATATCTGGTCTTCTAGTTTCTCACTCACATATCTGTACTTCGTGTCAAAGGCTTGCTGGCAGGTTTTATTTAAACATGGGTGAAGCCAGGAAAAGGGTAATTACACTGCTGCCTGTGTGAAAGCACAATATTAGCACGGAGATATTTTCAAGCAAGACCTTTTGGACTTTGATCAGGAGCAAGATCTTGGTGGATTTGCTTCCCCCCACTCCCTGCCTAATTCAGTGGTTGCCTGGGACGTGCAGCATTCCAGCCATTTAAACCAACTAAAAGAAGTTTTGAAACTTTATAGTCTCAAAGGGACATTACCATTCTGGGCACTGTATTTACCAGTTGAGCCACTGGACGCATGACTTCAGTTTCCACACTGCAAGGAATGGCACAAAATGTTTAGCACAGAAACAGAATGCAGAACAGCATCCTCTGACATTTTCTTCTTTCCCTGTCAGCATATGCCTCTATTTCTTTCTCTGTCACTTGTTTGTCTAGCTGCCCCTTTAATGCATCGTTTATTGCTATCGTTATCTCACCAGAGTGTTGCCTCACCAATTCCATGTACGGGAGTTGCAATTCCATGTTCGTGAGTTGCAATTTACTCTCTGTCATAGAGTCATGCAGAACGGAAACAGGCCCTTCGGCCCATTTTGTCCATGCTGGCCAAGATGCCCCATCTCGGCTGGTCCCATTTGCCCGTGTTCAACTCATATCCCTCTGAACCTTATCTATACATGTACCCGTGCAAGTGTTATTTAAATGCTGCTATAGAACCTGTCCCAAATACCTGCTCTGGCAGCTTGTTCCATGTCCACACCACCTTCTGGTTAAAGGAGACGAGCCTTAGATCCTGGTTGGCCTTTGTCCAACCATTTGCCAATCAACCCCCCCCCCCGAACCCCCCCAATCTCTCATGTATCTACCCATTACTTGTCAAGCTTTGTCCTGCCCCTACCTCTATTCCAGATTTCTCCCCGCTTCTACAAACAGTTGGAAGAAGGGCCCTAACCCAAAACATCAACTGCCCGGTTGCCTCCACAGATGCTGTCGCATGACCCTCTGAATTCCCACAGCAGTTTGATTTTTGCTCTGGAATAACACCGGGCTATTTCCAATCAAGCACCGGAAAAAGGAGCAACTGAAGGAACTGAGGCAGTGTCTGGGAAGGGACGTGGACAGTTGATGTTTCAAGTCATGATCCTACATCCATAGATAGAGTCATAGAGTGATCCAGTGTGGAAACAGGCCCTTTGGCCCAACTCGCCCACACCGGCCAACAGTGTCCCAGCTACCCGAGTCCCAGCTGCCTGCGCCTGGTCCATAACCCTCCAGATTAAGAGAATACAGGGGAAGTAATCAGTGCGAGAGATGCAGGAGAAACGAGGCAAGAACAAGCGAGCAGTAGGCGGATACAGGTGAGGAGGAGATGAGAGGCAGGTAAAAGTCACGTCGGGGAGTAAACAGAAGAGGAGAACCAAAAACTGCAGATTCTGAAATCTGTTAGGAAACTAAAGTGAATGAGGGAAGGAAGGTGATAGATGGGAGCAATAGAGGGAGGGGAGGAGTGAGTAGTAGGGGGCAAGAGGTTCCTGTGGGAGGAGTGTGTGGAGGAGGGATAAAAAAGAAAGGGCGCCAGGGACCGGGGGTCGGGTTATGCAGGAAGAATTGGGTGAGAGAGAAGACCGGGGTAGACAGTAAGAGAGAGAAAAGGTCAAAAGGATCACGGGTTATCTGAAAGTGGAGAATTCGATATTTATGTCGTTGTGTTGTAGACGACCCAGGCAGAATGTCAGTGTGGGAATTGGAAGGGGAATTGAAATGGCTGGCAACCAGGAAATCCAGAAGAATCCACCAGGGAGAGTGTAGGTGCCATAACCCCCAGCTCCCTATCACCACACTGTTGTTCCCATCTGCTACCACCATTCAATCCTATTCTTCACTCTCCTTCCCTATCAGATTTCAGAATCTGCATCCATATGTGTAGGACGCAACTGCAGATGCTGGTTTAAACCGAAGATAGACACAAAGTGCTGGAGTAACTCAGCGGGACAGGCAGCATCTCTGGAGAGAAGGAATGGGTGATGTTTTGGGTTGAGACCGAGAGGGTTGTTTTCCACTTATCACCTGTGAGCTTGGTTGCAGTTCCACCCTATCTTCACATTTCTGACAGTTATCTGCAACTCAACCCCTCCTCGGCTGTATCCACCTATCACTCGCCAATTCCTGCCCCACCCATCCCCCAACCTTTCTACTGTCTACTTCCCTTCTACACTTTCAGTCGCAGATTCCAGATATTAAGCACATTGTTTATGACACAGCCATGGGAAAGAAGGTGTGGACTATTTTTTGTTTAACAAACCCAATGCAAACCTTCAGATGCTAAGACAAGGTAAGGAATCAGACCCACACCTACTTCACGGGCTGGCAGATATTCATCTAGTTTAGTTTACTTCAGAGATACAGTGGGGAAACAGGCCCTTCGGCCCACCCAGTCCACACCAAGTCCCCACAGACTCAACGCTCTCCTGCACACACCAGGGACAATTTACATCCGCACCAAGCTAATAAACCTACAAACCTGCACGTCTTTGGAGTGTGGGAGGAAACCGAAGATCTCGGAGAAAACCCACGTGGTCACGGGGAGAACGTACAAACTCCTTACAGACAGCACCCGTAGCCAGGATTGAAGCCAGGTCTCTATCGCTGTAAGCGCCGTACGGCAGCAACTCTACCGCTAGCCATCGTGCCGCCCACCTTTTTTAATCTAAAAAACATACTACATTCTGCCTTGCACCTGCATTTCCAATACACCCCACGGGAATAACACAAATCTATCATATTGCACAAATATAGCACATATAGCATACATTTTATATTGAAACTTTTGCAGTAATACACTGTAAAAAGCGTTTGCAGAAATCTCCATGGGTACATTTCATTGGCTATTACTTCCAATAGATTTTTCACCTTGAAAGATCAGCCGTCAACATTATGCTGTGAGACTTCTAAGATCAAATTTCTCTGACGTTTATCAACATCGCTTACTATGTGTGTGACCGATAGATTTATTTCTTCCCCAGAAAACTATTAAAGAGGTAAGCTGCACATATATTTACATCACTCAGTTGCATGTATAATGGCAAGCTGCCAAAACTGCAGTGTTGTTAATGCATTTCCAGTCTTGTTCCAATTTGTGTCTATTATTTTAATCTTTCTTGGGATTTCACTGTTGCCAGGAGTTTGGGCCTATTTATAATTTATTTTTGCTTAAAGAGTGCATAGAAAGCTATTTGATGCACCTGTGAAGTTGAAACATAGATCCCTGGTTCCAAACTCTGCAACCAGGGGAAATTTTAGTTTAGTTTCATTTAGATACAGCACGGAAACATGCTCTTTGGCCCACCGACCAGCGATCCCCGCACATTAACACTATCTTACACACACTTAGGGCAATTTACACTTATACAAAGCCATTCGACCTACAAACCTGTACGTCTTTGGAGTGTGGGAGAAAACCAAAGATCTCAGAGAAAACCCACGCGGTCATGGGGAGAACGTGCAAACTCCATACAAACAGCACCCATAGTCGGATAAAAACCCTGGCCTCTGGCACTGAAAGTGCTGTAAGGCAGCAACTCTACACTGCGCCACCTTCCCGCTCCCATTTCTCCCTATATTTTCAATATTGCGTCTCCTAAGAGTTTTGTACACTTCACTAAGGTCACCTTTTTTTCTGAACTGCCAGAAAATATATACCAAGCCCATTCAATTTTAAATAATGTAAAAACTGATCATTCCAGCAACCGTACTTATGAACCTTTTCACAAATTCACAAGTTATAGAGTAGAATTCGGCCAATTGAGTCCACTCCGCCATTCAATTATGGCTGATCTCTGCCTCCTAATCCCATTTTCCTGCTTTCTCCCCATAACACTTGACACCCGTTCTAATGAAGAATTTGTCTATCTCTGCCTTAAAATTTTCCACTGACTTGGGCTCCACAGCCCTCTGTGGCAATGAGTTCCACACTCCCTCTGCAGCAAATACATCTTCCCCGTATATCTGTTGTGGAATCACCAATACCTTATCTGATTGTAATAAGACGTACAAAAATCCTTTTCAATAATCCATCTGCCTAAAAAATGACCTGTTGCACCTACTTGGCAGCTTTCAGTAGCCACAATACAGGACCACCCAGGTCCCTTTGAACATCAACATTTTTCCAATTTCTTATCATTTATAAGATATTAACATTTCAGTTTTTATCGTGGATTAGTGCGGGGCAATTTTTTACACAGGGCTGCTGGGTCCCTGGAGCATGCTGCCAGGAGTGGTGGTGGAGGCAGATACGAGAGTGGCGTTTAACAGGTTTTTAGATGGGTTTTAGATAAGTATAAACAGATGGATAGGCTTTTGGGTTAGATAGATAGATAGACGTGCACGGAATGGAGCGATATTGATCTGATGCGGGCACATAAGATTAATTTAACTTGGCATCATGTTTGGCACAGGCATTGTGGGAAAAATGGGCTGTTGTTGTTTGACTGTTTTATGTTCTATGATTGCCTTATAAATTTCTGTCCATGGAACAGTATCTGAAATTTTACATTCTATGCCCCAAGCTGTTTGGCTTCACAAAATGAATTATCTAGCACCATGATGCCATCTATATTGCTAATTTATTTCACAAATAACAAGGATCTTAACATTACCCTTGCAATACACCATTGGTCACTGACTTTCAATCAGAAAAAAACTTCCTTCCATCACCAACGTCTGTCTCCTTTCCCCAAGCCAACTTTGGATTTAACTAGCCAGCCTGCCTTGGGTCATAAGATCATAAGGTCATAAGAGATAGGACCAGAATAAGGCCATTCGGCCCATCAAATCTACTCTGCCATTCAATCATGGCTGATCTATCTCTCCCTCTCAACCCCATTCTCCTGCCTTCTCCCCACAGCCCCAGACACCTGCACTACTCAAGAGATCAACCCAAAAGCCTATATATCTGTTTATACTTATCTAAAACCCATCTAAAAACCTGTTAAACGCCACTATCGTATCTGCCTCCACCACCACACCTGGCAGCATGCTCCAGGGACCCAGCACCCTAGGAAAAAAAATATAAAGATCCCAAACAATACAAGAAAAACCCAGAAAAAAACTAAACAATCTTTAATATATTTGTCATGCACACATCACATGAAAAGCTCCAGATCCAGATCATTAAAAGTAAAGTGGATAGGTATATGGACGGGAAGGGAATGGAGGGGTATGGTCTGAGTGCAGGTAGATGGGACTAGGGGAAAACAAATGGTCGGCATGGACTGGAAGGGCCGAGAGGGCCTGTTTCAGTATTGTATGGTTATATGGTTAATCAAGAAATCCCATGTCCATTAACCTTAACTGGTACTGAGAAATACACCAATTCCTTGTTATTCTTAAGTATATGGAAAACTGACCCCAGCATGCTGTGTTTAACTTGGGGGCAAATGTTGAGCATATTTTGGCAGAAAAATGGCAAATGTGAGCATAAATGTGAGGTGAGGCATTTTGGAAGGCCAAATATAAGAGACCTACACAGCAGTAAATGGCAGTTCCTTTAGAAGCATAGATAAATCTTGGTGTGTGTCCAAAGCTCCCTAAAAATTGTAACAATGGATAGGTTGGAAAAGAAGGCATATGCATGCTTGCCTTTAACAAAATATGCATGAATTTGGATGGACAAGGGCTGATTAGGGATAGTCAGCAAGGTTTTGTACGTGGGAAGCAGTGTCTCACAAATCTGATTGAGTTTTTTGAAGATGTGACCAAGAAGGTTGATGAGGGAAGAGCTGTAGACGTATATATATGGATTTCAGCAAGGCATCCTTCAGCAAGGACAAGATTCCGCATGCTAGGCTGCTGGAACGTTAGATCGCATGGGATTCAATGAGAGATAGCTGAATTGGATAGAACATTCCTGGAATTGATGGAAGGAAACAGAGGGTGATGGTGGAAGGTTGCTTTTCGGGCTGGAGGCCTGAGACTCGTGGTGTGCCTCAGGGTTCGGTGTTGGGCCCCAATGTTGATTGTCATCTACATCCATGATTTGGATGACAATGTACATGGTGTGATTAGCAAGTTTGCAGACGATAAAAAAAAATGCGGTGGTGTTAAAAAATAGTGAAAATGTTTGTCAGAAATTGCAGCAGAAATTTGATCGGTTGGGCAGGAAGGCTGAATAAATGGTTGATGGAATTTAATACAGAAATGTGAGGTGTTGCATTTTGGTAAGCCTAACATGGACAGGACCTACACAGTGAATGGTAGGAGTGTTGTAGAGCAGAGGGATCTAGGAGTGCAGATAGATAGTTCCTTGAAAGTGGCATCTCAGGTAGATAGGGTGGTCAAAAAAAAGCTTTCAGCACATTGGCCTTCATCATTCAGAGTATTGAATATAGAAGTTGGGAGGTCATGTTGCAGTTATATAAGACGTTGGTAAGGCCACATTTAGAGTGTTGTGGTCAGTTTTGGGCACCATGTTATTGGAAAGATGCTGTCAAGCTGGAAAGTGTGCAGATAAGATTTACAAGGATGTTGCCACGATTTGAGGGCCTGAGCTGTAAAGAGAGGCCGAGCAGGCTAGGACTCTATTCCTTGGAGCACAGCAGGATGATCTTATAGAGGTGTACAGAATCATGGGAAGAATAGTTTCTTGCCCAGAATAGGGGTACAAAGAACCAGAGGACAAAGGTGAGGAGGGAAAGATTTAATGGGAACCTATCTTTATTTACGCAGAGGATGGTGGGTGTATGGAACGAGCTGCTGGAGGAGGTAGTTGAAGCAGGTAGCATCACAAAGATTAAGCAACATTTAGACAGCTACATGGATCAAATCAGTTTTAAGGGATATGGGCCAAGTGAGACTAGTGTAGATGTGACATGTTGGTCGGCTTTTGGCAAATTGGACCAAAGGGCCTGTTTCCACGCTGTATGACTGATTATGAGGGTATCGATACACTGTCAGAATTTTTTTTTCCAGGATGGAAATATCACAAGCTAGAAGGCATAGCTTCAAGGAGAGGGAAAGTTTTAAAGGGAAATTGGCAAACCAGGTTTTTTTGCACAGAGAATGGTCGGTGCCTGAAACTCTCTGCGAAGGGAAGCAGTTATAGCAGATATGATAGCAATATTTAAGACCCAATTGGACAGGTAGAAGCACAAGCAGAGATTCGAGGGATGCAGGCAAATAGTCTCAGTTTAGCTTGGCATGATAATCGGCACAGATATGGTGGGGAAATTTCCTGTTCCTACGCTGTAATTTCCTATGTTCTATGTTCACCAAATCAATGTTACATTAGATAGCATGCAAAACAAAGCTTTTCACTGCACCTCCATGCACATGACAATAATGAACCTAAAAATCGGCATAAGAAATATGATAACACTGTATTTCTTATTTAAGTTTTTAAAAAAATTATCAGAAACATTCACCGTTGCTACATGTACCACTGTGAATGCAAACAAGCATAGTAGTCAAGAGGAGACTTCAGATGCGGCTGAAACTACAGGAATCCCGGCACCTCTCCCCAGCATACCTGGGTCAATCACTTTTGAGCTGTTTCAAAGGGAGTTCAGAGACTGCTGTGTTCTTTGTTTCATCGAAGCATGTCTCACCTCTGACACACCTGACCTTGCTATACAGCCTGAGGGTTTCTCCACCTACTGTATCTATGGGTTTCTCTATCTATCGATGGGTTCTGAAGGCAAAGGTAAAGCTGGTGTTGTCTTCTTTTTAGTCAGTGCTTTGTGGTGAGCTGATGTGATGTGATGGTCTTACAAGTCCCACACCATCGGATTCACAACCAGATACTTTCCAACACTTTCAGGTTATGAAACAAGCCCTTCAGCCCACTGAGTCCGCACCGACCAGCGATCCCCACTCACTGGCACTATGCTATACATTAGGGCCAATTTACAATTATTATCAAAGCTAATTAACCTGAAAACCTGTACGTCTTTGGAATGTGGGAGAAAATTGGAGACCGGGTGAAGCCCACATGGTCACGGATAGAACGTACTGACTCTGCACAGACAGCACCCATAGTCAGGATTTAATCCGGATTTCTGGCGCTGGAATGTGCCTGTCCCACTTACGCGACTTTTTCGGCGACTGTCGGCACCCGTCATAGGTCGTTGCAGGTCGCCGAAAATGTTCAACACGTTGAAAATCCAGCGGCGACCAGGACAAGGTACGACTCTTTGGGCGACTACTCACGACCGTACAGGCTTCACCCCGCGACATGTCGCCAGTGTGTCGCCTGTATAGTCGTGAGTCGTCTCCTCTTTCCCCCAACGAGCCGTAGCATCTTTCTGGTCGCCGCTGGATTTTCAACATGGTGAACATTTTCGACGACCTGCTACGACCTATGACGGGTGCCGGCAGTCGCCGAAAAAGTCTCGCAAGTGGGACAGACCCATTGGGCAGCAATTTGACCGTTGTGCCACCGTACCACTCTAGTTGTATTTGAGAAATGCTGTTAAAGGAAATAGCAGCTAATTCATTGATTTTCACAATGAAATCTGTTGATTTCTCTTTGTTTTACAGAGTTGCATCTTTGAAATTTGATTGCCATGGCAGCTGTTGACTTAACGTTGTTCTTCGATAACTTGAATGAGCAGAATATTACGTCAGCAAACCAAACCTGGATCACTTGCATAAATGGCTCTGACTGTTTGACCTGGGAGATTTATAATTGCCTGCAAGGTATTAGTAAGAAGACCATCCTGCATGCAATATCGTTCTTTTACATCCTGATTTTTATCACTGGTTTGGTGGCCAACATCGTTGTGGTGTATGTGAATGTGAAGACGAATCGCTCAAGGCATGAGACACACTTCTACATCCTGAACCTGGCCATTGCAGACTTGTGTGTGGTAATTACCCTTCCTATCTGGGTCACATCTTTCATTCTGCATGGTATTTGGCCCTTTGGAGAGTTCATGTGCAAATGTGTTTACCTCATCTTCACTGTCAACCAGTTTGGGGGTATCTTCTTCTTGACGTGCATGAGCGTGGACAGATATGTCTCAGTGACGAGGCTCCAAGATTCTATGGACCGAAAGAAAGCGCGGACCTGTAAAGTAATCTGTATGTTGATCTGGATGTTTGCCTTTCTGGTGTCCGTTCCAGACCTAATTTTCTTGAAAGTGAATAGCCACCATGAGGGTCAACCTATCTGTCATATGTCTTACCCTGAGGAAAACTTCAGAAAATGGATGGCGGGGATGGAAATGTTCTGCATTCTGATCGGATTCATTTTCCCTTTCCTCATTATTGCAGTTTTCTATTTCCTCCTAGCCACAGCCATCCCAGTCACAAACGACCCAGAGAGGAAAAATTGCCGGAAGATAATATTTGTTTATGTAATTGTTTTCCTTATCTGTTGGTTTCCTTATCACTCTGTTCTGTTTCTTGATGTTTTGTGGTTCCTAAATCTTTTATCTTTCAGTTGTCAACTAGAAAATTTCATAATAGTTGCTCTATACATCACTCAGTGTCTATCTTTGGTGCATTGCTGTGTGAATCCTGTCCTCTACAGCTTCATCAACAAAAACTATCGATATGATCTTATGAAAGCTTTTATTGTCAAATACTCTGTCAAATCTGGCATCATGAAACTGAAGGACACAACAGAAACAGAGTGTTGTATACTAGAGTGCTCCTAATGTAACACTCCATTTTAGATCAGATATTTCCTTTCAAAGACTCAACTTCGCTATTATGACAATTCTACTGAATGATTCAATTGTGCAGAAGGATTTGAGATGCTGATTAGATATTTCCAGGAACGCTGGACAAGATTCTAATTGAGCGAGTTTATGAATGCAAGTATACTCTTAGCAGACTTTATGGAGCCAATTAACCTTTAATTTCGCAAATAAACCACATGTATTGCGTAGTAGAAAGGAACTGCAGATGCTGGTTAAAACACAAAGGACACAAAGTGCTGGAGTAATTCAACATATTAGGCCGCATCTCTGGAAAACATGGATGGGTGATATTTCGGGTTGAAGGCTCTTCTTCCTCAAATGTAGAAACAAGGAATTGCAGATTAAGGTTCCAAAGGAAGAAACATCACCTATCCATGTTCTCCTGACCTGGTGCCTGCCTGACCTGCTGCGTTATTCCAGCATTTTGTGTCCTACATGTATTACTAATGTATGCAAAGTGTCAGTGAACATTTATCAGTTATACTAAATACAGAACTACGCTAATATAATATATAGACCAGAGAGTCCCAAAGATTAGGGCAACTAAGCTCCTCCAGAGATGTTCACTACTAGATCTCCAGAGAGTCTGAAGAAGGGTTTTGGCCCGAAACGTTGCCTATCACCTTCGCTCCATAGATGCTGCTGCACCCGCTGAGTTTCTCCAGCATTTTATGTACCCTCCAGAGATGTATATGCTATGGCTGCAGAATATTTTTTTCAAATAAAATCTAAACTACATTTGATCCTACATATAGCTCATATTCATGTACACCTCAACCCATCTCCTGCTAAAATTCCCTTTCAAACGTTTTGAAAAGTGTTTTGATATAAAATAAATAGAAAGGTGATTTTAAAAAAAAAATGGTCTGAGACAAAGGTATTGTTGTTCAGAGAGACCTAGATGTCCTTGTGCACAATCGTTGCAGGTTTTACAGCTTGCGATAACAAAGGCAAGCAATGTTGGCCTTTATTAGACGATTAAAGACACCTCAGGGCAATTATATAAGGCCCTTATGTCTTCAGTCTGTTCTCCATGCTCCGGGAAAGCTGATCCGACCCACAGAAGGAGTACTACAAGATTCACTAGATTGATTCTTGGCGGAATGGGTGGAAGATATGTGGTTATCCCATGAGGGGAGATTAAGCATATCAGAGTCTTCAAGTCATACAGATGGAAATAGGCCATTCGGCCCAACCTGCCCATGCTGACCAAGATCCCGCAGCAACACTAGTCCCACCAGCCTGCATTTGGCCCTTATTCCTCTAAAGCGTTCCTATCCATATACCTGTCTAGATGTCATTGTAAATGTATTTCAATTGTTATTAAAGTTCCAAATATCTTTTACATGTTGTTGCATTGGACCTATACATGCAGGAGTTTAGAAGAATAAAAGGCGATCTGATTGAAACGTGCAAAATTATTTTCAATCTTGACAGGATAGCTTATCGAACCTAGAACAACATAGAACAGTCCAGCACAAGAACAGGCTGTTCGGCCCACAATGTCTGTGTTGAACGATGCCAAGACCAACTCCTATCTGCCAGCAAATAATCCATATCCCTCCATTCCCTGCATATCCACATGCTTATCCAATGTCTCTTACATGCCACTAACATATCTGCCTCAACCACCACCCCTGGCAGCACGATCCAGGCACTCAACCACCTCTATATAAAATCACTTGGCCCGCACATCTCCTTTAAACTTTACCCCTCTTTCCTTAAAACTATGCCCTCTAGTATTTCATTTTTCCATTCTGTGAAAAAAGGTTCTGACTGTCTACCCTATCTATGCTTCTAATAATGTTATATACCTCCATCAGGTCACCCTGCAACCTCGGGCTTTCCAGAGAAAACAATCCAAGTCTATACAACCACAGATATATCAGAAGACAGTGTGGGAATCCAGAGAAGAAATTACAGGCATCACTGGCTGAGATAAAATAATCTTCATTAACCTATTGGTGATGTTCCGGTAGACTGGAGGGTGGCTAATGTTGGACCTCTATTTAAATAACCAAAAAGTTGATGGGGGCAATGATATCATCAATATGAACTTCAGCAAGGTACTTGATAAGGTCTGCATGGTAGGCTGCTCTGGAAGATTAGATCGCATGGGTCCAAAGAGAGCTAACTGGCAGTATAGGGAAATACTGTAGCTTCATGGAAGTAAGTGGAGGGTGATGGTGGAAGGTTGTTTTCCAGACTGGAGGTCTGTGACTAGTGGTGAGCATCAGGGATTGGTGCTGGGATCATTGGTGTATGTGGTGTATCATATGTCTTCGTGTGTTGCCACTTTTGGCGAGGTAGATACAGGTGAGGTGCCGGAAGACTGGAAGGTGGCTAATGTTGTGCCTTTATTTAATAAGGGCAGCAAGGAAAAGGCTGGCTGGGGACTAGAGACCAGTGACTGACCCATCTGTGGTAGGCAAGTTACTGGAGACTATTCTGAGGGATAAAAAGATATATGCATTTGGATCAACAGGGGCAGATCAGTAATAGTAACCATGGTTTTGTATTTGAAGATCATGTCTTATGAATCTGATTGAGTTTTTTGACGAAGAAACCAAACAGTTGAAAGGGTCACAGCTGAAGCCGATGTCTATTTGGACTTCTGCAAGGCATTTCAAGTCAAGTCAAGAGAGTTTATTGTCATATGTCCCAGATAGGACAATTAAATTCTTGCATTGCTGAAGCACAATAGGATATTGTAGTCATAAATACAGATCAGACCAGAGTGTCCATATACCATAGAATATATATATATATATATATATATATATACACATCAGTGAACAGATAAAAGTGCAATAGGCTGTTATAGTTCAGAGTTCGTTTGAAGTTGTGTTTAATAGTCTGATGGCTGTGGGGAAGAAGCTGTTCCTGAACCTGGATGTTGCAGATTTCAGGCTCCTGTACGTTCTATCTGATGGCAGCGGAGAGATGAGTGCGTGGCCAGGATGGTGAGGGTCCTTGATGATGCTGGCAGCGGCTGCGATAGATTCCCTCGATGGTAGGGAGGTCAGAACTGATGATGGACTGGGCAGCGGTTATCATAATCCATATCCCTCCATTCCCTGCATATCCACATGCTTATCCCGACGTCTGTTACATGCCACTTTGATAAGGTTCCACATGGTAGGCTCCTCTAGAAGGTTAGATTGCATTGGATCCAGGGAGAACCAGCCAACTGGATAGAGAATTGGCTTCATCGAAGGAAGCAGAGGGTGAAAGTGGGGTGATGGTTTTCAGACTGGGGGCCAATGACTAGTGGTATGCCATAATTACCATTGCTATTTGTGGTTTATGGCCACGATTCAGATGAACTTACAGAAGGCATGATTAGTTAGTTGGGGAAGGCATTAAAGTGGGTGATATTGCAGATAGCAAAGATGGTTATCAAAAATTACAACAGGGTTCTTGTTCAGTTGAGCAAGTGGGCTGTGGAATAGTTAACGGAGATTAATGCAAATAAGTGCGAGGTTTTACATTTCATTGAATTGAATTTAATACTTTATTGTCACATGTGACAAGTCAGAGTGAAATTATTTGCTTGCATACCCAGGGTATACGAATAGTCGCCCATAAAGGGTGCTTAGAAAGTTAGAAATTTAAGAACTCAAACCGGGGCAGGACCTCCATAGTGAATGGCAGAGCTCTGGGGACTGGGGGAGCAGTGGGGCGTGCGATCTAGAGGCGCTGGTACACAGTTCCTTGAAAGATGCGTCACAGTGGATAGGCTGGTCGAGAAGGCTTTTGATACATTATTCTTCATCAGTCAGGTTGGAGAAGCTGCTGTGCTATATTGTTCAAGACATTGTGAGGCCGCATTTGGAGTATTGCATTCAGTTTTGGTCACCCCGCTGTGGGAAGGATGCTGTAGGAAAGAACTGCAGGTGCTGGTTTAAATCAAAGGTAGACACAAAATGCTGGAGTAACTCAGCTGGACAGGTAGCATCTCTGGAGGTAGCATCTCTGAACTCGACTGTCCCGCTGAGTTACTCCAGCATTTTGTGTCTACCAATAGGACGGATGTTGTTCAGCTGGAAAGAGTGCAAAGAAAATTCATGAGGATGTTGCCAGGACTTGAGGGCCTGAAGCTATAGGGAGAGGTAGGATTGGCTAGGACTCTATTCCTTGGAGCGCAGGAGCATGAGTGGTGAGCTTATAGAGGCGTATAAGATCATGAGGGGATTAGAGTAAATGCCCAGTCATTTCCCCAGAATAGGGGGAATCAAGAACCAGAGGACATTGGTTTAAGGTGAAAGTAATAGGAACCCAAGGGGCAACCTTTTCACACAGAGGGTGGTGGATAGATGGAAAGAGCTGCCAGAGGAGATAGTTGAAGCAAGTGCTATAACAACATTTAAGAGACATTTGAACAGGTACATGAATAGAATAGGCTTAGAGTGATATGATTTAAACACAGGCAAGTGGCACTGGCATAGATGGGGCATCGTGGGCAAGTTGTGCCAAAGAGCCTGCTTCCTACGACTATGTGACTCATTATATCCTTGTCCCTGATTAGCCTCTTGTTTTTAATATGGGTATAAAAAGCTTTGGAATTTTCTTTAATCAGACTCGTCAAAGCAATTTTGTGGTCACTATTGGCTCTTCTAATTGCCTGCTAGTGGGAGAGTCTAGGTCATAGCCTCAGAATTAAAGGACATTCATTTAGGAAGGGGATAACGAGAAATGTATTTAGAGATGATGTGAATCTGTGGAATTATTTGCCACAGATGGCTGTGGAGGCCAAGTCAGTGGATATTTTTAAGACAGAGATAGATAGATTCTTGATTAGTACAGGTTCCCATGTTGCCTTTTGTATTCTTCAATCATCCTGCACTCTTAATGAAGGCCAAGCGTTCAGTCGTTATGGTTCCAAGCTCTGGAATTCGTCCCAAGGTTTTTCTGCCTCCTACTCCTTTCCAAACTTTCACAGATAGTTTTGTTCGCTCCTCCAGTTTACATTGGTGCTTTTACTTGACGCACCTTCTGCATAAGTCTCTGTGATGCTTTTCCACACTGAAGTCACTATATAAAAAGCAAGTTACGATAATAACTCCAGATATCTCTTCAACTCGGATGGTCCCCAACGCAATGAATTCCTTGGTAAATTATTTAATAGTTTTTTTAACTTTTATTTGAGAATGATTTATTTTTCAATAGTGTTTATTTCATTTATATCATTGGTATATGATTTGATGAGCACGGACAAATTGTTTATAATAAATAGCAATCTTCCGTCAGCGGTAGTCCTACCTGCCTGTGCTTGGCCCATATCCCTCTAAACCTGCCCTGGACTGACTTACAAAATATACATTTTTAAAAAGTGATGTTTGGTCTGAGTTTGTAATGCCGATGGTGACTCCCGTGTTGTGCCAACAATTTGCCTGAAGAAGGGTCTCGTCCTGAAACATAACCCATTCCTTCTATCCAGAGATACTGCCTGTCCCGCTGAGTTACTCCAGCGTGTTGTGTCTATTTTCAGTTAAAACCTGCATCTACAATTCCTTCCTACACTTTGTGTCTACCAACTTGTTAATAAAGTTGGTGTGATAATATCTATGCACCGATGATAATTAATAATCAATCTTTATTGATGTAAAGCAATGTAATAAAGCCAAACTGATTAAAGTTATTGTTTAAGCCTCACCTACATAGATCATCATGCATAATGTAACCTGCTCAGCTACATTGATAATGTATTTATATGTTTAGCTCGCAGGAAGGAAAGTTTACGAACTGTTCCAATGGCCTGACATGCAAGGACAAATATCTTTCAATAAACATGATACTGAACTTGTATGCTGTAAATTATTGTCAAACTTAACGGAGCAACGACATTTTTGATATATAATACATTTAGTTCTTTCTGACTCAGGTGACAATGTAATTAAAACTGATTTAGCTTTTTTTGCCACCAGCTTGGTGCTTCTTTATTTTTTAAAGTACTGAAATGGCCTAAACCACATTCCAGTGGAGTTCCGTACCTGCCTCAGATTTTCTGCCCTTATCTAACTTTAGAAATTAATGGTAGCATTTTTTATTACAAATCTTTTTTTTTAAAGAGAAACCACCATCCTGCTGCTTAAAATTAATTTAACTGACGATGAAAAACCTTTCAGAAACTGAAAGGCATAACTGGACTATGCATCACATTAGATATACCACACAGGAACAGCATAAGGCCATCAGGCCCATCAAGTCTACTCTGCCATTCAATCATGGCTGATCTATCTTTCCCTCTCAACCCCATTTTCTTGCCTTCTCCCCATAACCCCTGACACCCGTACTAATCAAGAATCTGTCAACTCCGCTTTTAAATTACCAATTGACGTGGCCTCTACACCCGTCTGTGGCAATGAATTCCACAGATTCACCATCCTCTGACTAAAGAAATTCCTTCACATCTCCATTCTATAAATATGGTCTTTTATTCTGAGGCTATGGCCTCTGGTCCTAGACTCTCCCACTGGGGGAAACATCCTCTCCACAACCACATCCACTGTATCCAGGTCTTTCAGTAAGTATCAGTAAGTATCTAGCGAGTACAGGCCCAGAGCCTTCACACACTCATCATATGTTAACCCAATCATTGCTGGAATCATTCTCGTAAATCTCCTCTGGACCCTCTCCAAGGCCAGCACATCCTTCCTAAGATATATGGGGCCCAAAGCTGTCACTATACAGTCCACCTTAAAGAGATAAATATTATCGTAAGTTATAAAATTCAAAGAGAGCCTCAGTGTTGCAACCCCTGTCTCACTGTGCGAGTTGGCCCACGAGTGACCCCGAGTTTTCACTCGTGGTGATCACGTAGCGGGAACGTCGGAACTCGCACGAGCAACTTATCGACTCGTGGCGCTAACGGCAGGTACTCGGGAAACTTGTTAACTCGTGAAAAAAATCAAACATGTTTGATTTTTTCCACGAGTCAAATTAACTGTTCAAGTGTAAAATGGAAACATTTTAACTCGTTGCAATAACGTAGTGGCCCCGTGCGTTTATCTTAGTGTCTCGTGAGTGTACCGTGGGAACTTAATAATCTGTTCTTTTGCTCGTAAGACTGAACCAAAGATAGACACAAAATGCTGGAGTTTATAACTCAGCGGACCAGGCAGCATCTCTGGAGAGAAGGAATAGAGTCGAGACCCTTCTTCAGACTTTCCTTCGCTCCAGAGATGCAGCCTGTCCCGCAGAGTTACTCCAGCATTTCGTGTCTATCTTCGGCCTTTCTGCCACTTGTCCCCGTGGCTTCGCTCTGTCTCAATGAACGGCTTAAAGACCTGCCGAAGGGGCAAGTCTGGGGTGGTGGGTGGGATGTGTCCACGTGTGATGCTCCATCCACCCCCCCGGGGCCGAGAGTGTGGGATTGGGAAGGAACTGCAGATGCTGGTTCACACCAGAGATAGACACACACAATGCTGGAGTAACTCGGCGGGACAGGCAGCATCTCTGGAGCGAAGGAATGGGTGGCATTTCGGGTAAGTCTGAAGAAGGGTCTCGACTCTATTCCTTCTCTCCAGAGATGCTGCCATGTCCGCTGAGTTGTGTGTGTGTGTCTCTCTCCCTCTCTGTCTATCTGTGTGTATCTGTGTGTGTGTCTGCTGTCGGGTCCCGGTGGCCGCTCAAAGTCACCCGAGCTGCTTGATTCCTCTGAAGTGGTGGCCAGCTGCTGTCTGTGTGTGTGTGTGTGTGTGTGTGTGTGTGTCTCTCTCTCCCTCTCTGTCTATCTGTGTGTGTGTGTGTGTGTGTGTGTGTGTGTGTGTGTGTGTGTGTGTGTGTGTGTGTGTGTGTGTGTGTGTGTGTGTCTCTCTCTCCCTCTCTGTCTATCTGTGTGTGTGTGTGTGTGTGTGTGTGTACTGTCGGGTCCCGGTGGCCGCTCAGTCACCCGAGCTGCTTAATTCCTCTGAAGTGGTGGCCAGCTGCTGTCTGTGTGTATCTCTGTGTGTGTGTGTGTGTGTGTGTGTACTGTCGGGTCCCGGTGGCCGCTCAGTCACCCGAGCTGCTTAATTCCTCTGAAGTGGTGGCCAGCTGCTGTCTGTGTGTATCTCTGTGTGTGTGTGTGTGTGTGTGTGTGTGTGTGTACTGTCGGGTCCCGGTGGCCGCTCAGTCACCCGAGCTGCTTAATTCCTCTGAAGTGGTGGCCAGCTGCTGTCTGTGTGTATCTCTATCTGTGTGTGTGTGTGTGTGTGTGTGTGTGTGTGTGTGTGTGTGTGTGTGTCTCTCTCTCCCTCTCTGTCTATCTCTGTGTGTGTGTGTGTGTGTGTGTGTGTACTGTCGGGTCCTGGCGGCCGCTCAGTCACCCGCGCTGCTTAATTCCTCTGAAGTGGTGGCCAGCTGCTGTCTGTGTGTATCTCTATCTGTGTGTGTGTGTGTGTGTGTGTGTGTGTGTGTGTGTGTGTGTGTGTCTCTCTCTCCCTCTCTGTCTATCTGTGTGTGTGTGTGTGTGTGTGTGTACTGTCGGGTCCTGGCGGCCGCTCAGTCACCCGCGCTGCTTAATTCCTCTGAAGTGGTGGCCAGCTGCTGTCTGTGTGTATCTCTATCTGTGTGTGTGTGTGTGTGTGTGTGTGTGTGTGTGTGTGTGTGTGTGTGTCTCTCTCTCTCCCTCTCTGTCTATCTCTGTGTGTGTGTGTGTGTGTGTGTGTACTGTCGGGTCCTGGCGGCCGCTCAGTCACCCGCGCTGCTTAATTCCTCTGAAGTGGTGGCCAGCTGCTGTCTGTGTGTATCTCTCTGTGTGTGTGTGTGTGTGTGTGTGTGTGTGTGTGTGTGTGTGTGTGTGTCTGCTGTCGGGTCCCAACGGCCGCTCAATGTCAGTCACCCGGGCTGCTTCCTTTTTTAAAAATTATTTAAAATAGAGATCCATTGCAAAAAAGTATTTAAAAACATAAAAAAAACAAGAAATGCTTGGTAGAATGCGCATTTTCCCATTGTAGGTCATATCAATAGATGCGGCCCGCGCTGAAATAACTCAAAACCACAGGATAGAGATGTATTTTAACATTGTTGCTTTATTAAACCATACCTTCATTCACGGTTGGCTCAAGAGTAACGGGAGAGGAACTTGCTAACTCGGGAGAGGAACTTGCTAACTCGGGAGAGGAACTTGCAACATCGCAGCAATTACATACCCGTGGGAACTCGGCCACACACTTGATCATACACTTGCAGTCTCGTGGGCAGCCACGAGTCTATCACTCGGGGTACCTCGTGGGTCAACTCGCACAGTGAGACAGGGGCATCAGTGTCGCAAGCATTTGTTACCAAACCGCAGAACTTAGTTAACTCTCGGTTTGGCACTTTCATGCACAGGCATTCAAGAGAGAAGAAGGTATTCTAGTTAGCACTGATACTCCAGAGGTCTGGACTAAAATTCTGAAGACAGGAATCCAAACTCCACTACAATATCCGGGGATGTAAATTTACTGAATAAAATATGGAATTAAAAAAAAGTACCAGAGAGGGCGTGTAACACTCAACAGGACAAATAGCATCTGTGATAAGAGAGGCACTATTTCATTGTGAATATCTTAAATTGATACATTCTGGAGTCGAATTGTCCATTGTCATTGGTGAAGTAAAACTATTGGGTTGTACTAAAAACTACCCAGTCACTGTCGACTGTTTTTGAACAGAGGGGTTTCATTAATATAATGAAAGGCTAAAGCCTTTCATGCACCTTATTCGTTTCCTTTGTTTCATTTACATTACAAACTCTGACGTGCCGACAATAAACTGCAATCTTGAATTCGGAAATGGGAGCTTGGTAGTTGTTAGATGTGGCTCAGGCGATGTTGCTCTTACCTCGGAGGTTAATAAACTCAAATCCCACTGCGCAGGTTTGAGCACAGAAACGCAGCTTGATATTCAATACCTTATTATTGAATTATGTACAGAAGAAATGTTAAACTCCCCAAAGCGAAAATAAAAGACTCACAGAGTAGTGTAGAGATTGTATGTTATTCATCAGTTGACATTTCTAAAACAGATTAGTTATTATTGTGATGGGATCTTGCTGAGCATAAAATGGCCACCTTGTGTTCTTTGTGGCAGGAACAGCATTTCCTATGCTTTTAAAACAAATAACCATAGAACAATTACAGCACGGAAACAGGCCATCTTGGCCCTTCTAGTCCGTGCCGAACATTTACTCTCACCTAGTCCCATCTACCTGCACTCAGACCATAACCATTCCTTTCCCATCCATATACCTATCCAATTTATTTATTATTAAATGATAAAATCAACCTGCCTCCACCATTTCCACTGGAAGCTCATGCCACACAGCTACCACTCTCTGAGTAAAGAAGTTCCCCCTCATGTTACGCCTAAACGTTTGTTCCTTCATTCTCAAATCATGTTCCCTTGTTTGAATCTTCCCTACTCTCAATGGAGAAAGCTTATCCATGTCAACTCTGTCTATCCCTCTCATAATTTTAAAGACCTCTATCAAGTCCCCCCCTTGTCCTTTGACGTATACCCTGAATATCCCCGTATATCAGCCTGTTTCCATAACTAATGTTTCCATTAGTGGGAGAGTCTAGAACTAGAGGTCATCAACTCAGAATTAAAGGATGTTCTTTTCGGAAGGAGATGTGGAGACATTTCTGTACTCAGAGGGTGGTGAATCTGTGGAATTCTTTGCCACAAAAGGCATTGGAGGCCAAGTCAGTGGGTATTTTTAAGGTAGAGATGGACAGATTCTTGATTAGTACCTGTGTCAGAGGTTATGGGGAGAAGGCAGGAGAATGGGGTTAGGAGGGAGAGATAGATCAGCCATGATTGAATGGTGAAGTAGACTTGATGGGCTGAATGGCCAAATTCTATTCCTATTCCTTATGGCCTTATGACTATGCTTGGGTTCTTTCCTCCTTTCTTTATATTCCTCAGAGGCCTTGTCACATTCCATCCCCTTAAAACTTGCATATGCTTAATGGCCTAACTCTACTCGTATTCCTTATGACCCTTTTTCATGGGCCACACACTAAAGCAGCCGTTAACTGGAGAGTTGAGGCCAAAAGTTTTTATTTTCAAGGAGTCTGTGGCGTCAATATACTGATTGTTAAGATTTCCTTTAATTATATTGCTTCATATTTATTCCCACCACGCCACACCTTTACCTGCCTGTGCCATGACTGGATCCTACTCTAACTCCAAACCCACTGGACCACACTCATACTTCTAGGCCCCACTCCGGAGATCCCATCTCTATCAAATAG
Organism: Okamejei kenojei; assembly: GCA_035221665.1. Classification (NCBI taxonomy): domain Eukaryota; kingdom Metazoa; phylum Chordata; class Chondrichthyes; order Rajiformes; family Rajidae; genus Okamejei; species Okamejei kenojei. Next base: position 93,841,561 of record CM069137.1, read on the forward strand.
TTGGCCCTTTCAATTTTGCCTTCAATTTCACCAGCTGCAGTCCCTTCAAGTTGTTCCTTTCCTTGATATTACCCTTACCTTTGATGCTTCCTATTCCACATCCCTCCAATCCCTTAATTTAGATGAGTTAATGAGTCTGAAGAAGGGTCTTGACCCAACATGTCACCCATTCCTCTCTCCAGAGAAGCTGCCTGTCCCGTCGAGTTACTCCAGCTTCTTGTGTCTATCTTTGGTTTAAACCAGCATCTGAAGTTCCTTCCTACGCATGAATTTAGTTTAGTTTAGTTTGGAGACACAGCGCAAAAGCAAAACCTTCGGCTCACCGAGACTGTGCCAACCAGCGATCCCCGTACACTAACAGTATCCTACGCACTTGAGACAATTTTACAATTGTACCAAAGCCAATTAACCTACAAACCTGCACGCCTTTGGAATGTGGGAGGAAACCGGAGCACCCGGACAAAACCCAGGTGGTCATGGGGAGAACGTAAAGCTCCGTACAGACAGCATGGATGGAACCCGACTCTCTGGTGATGCAAGGGAGCGGCTCTACCACTGCACCACCATGCCACCTAAGCCATCAGTCAGGGTATTGTATATAGATGTTGGGAGGTTATGTTACAGTTGTACAAGATGTCAGTGAAGCCACATTTGGAGTATTGTGGTCAGTTTTGGTCATCCTGCTGTTGGAAAGAGGTAATTAAACAGGAAGGATTTACGAGGATGCTGACAGAACTTGAGGGCCTGGTCAAAAAGGAGAGGTTGGGCAAGCTACTACTTTATTCCTTTGTGAGTATGAGGATGAGGGGTAACCTACCAGTGGTGTATAAGATCATTAGGAGAATAGGGAGAATAGATGCACAGAGTATTTTTCCCAGAAGAGGGGAATCAAGAACCAGAGGACATCGGTTTAAGGTGAGAGGGGAAAGATTTAATAGGAATACGATGAGCAGCTTTTTCACGCACAGGGTGGTGGGTATATTGAATGAGCTGGCAGACTAGGTAGTTGAGGCAGATACTAAAACAACATTTGGACAGGTACATGGACAGGAAAGGTTTAGAGGGATATGGGCAAAACATAGGCAGGTGGCACTACAGTAGATGAGGTAGTTTGACCGATATGGCCAAGTATAACTGAAGGGCATGTTTCCGTGCTGTATGACTCTATGACTCTAGTACAGCATGAGAACAGGCCTTTGGCACACAATGCCACTAACGTATTTGTTCCAACCAGCGCATTCCAGGCACTCACTACCCTCAGTGTAAAAAACATGCCCCGTAGATCTTTAAACAACAAATGGTATTAGACAATAGACAATAGGTGCAGGAGTAGGCCATTCGGCCCTTCGAGCCAGCACCGCCATTTAATGTGATCATGGCTGATCATCCCCAATCAGTACCCTATTCCTGCCTTCTCCCCATATCCCCTGACTCCGCTATCTTTAAGAGCCCTATCTAGCTCTCTCTTGAAAGCGTCCAGAGAACCTGCCTCCACTGCCCTCTGAGGCAGAGAATTCCACAGGCTCGCAACTCTCTGTGAGAAAAAGTGTTTCCTCGTCTCCGTTCTACATGGCTTACTCCTTATTCTTAAACTGTGGCCCCTGGTTCTGGACTCCCCCAACATCGGAAACATGTTTCCTGCCTCTAGCGTGTCCAAACCCTTAACAGTCTTATATGTTTCAATAAGATCCCCTCTCATCCTTCTAAACTCCAGAGTGTACAAGCCCAGCCACTCCATTCTCTCAGCATATGACAGTCCCGCCATCCCGGGAGTTAACCTTGTAAACCTACGCTGCACTCCCTCAATAGCAAGAATGTCCTTCCTCAAATTAGTATTGTAAGGGGGAACAATTAAGGAGGAGGTGAATTATGCATGGTTTTAAGAACATTTCAGATTCCATTGTGCCTCTCTCCAGGGTGATTGTAGCAGAGGTTAGATCAGCCTTCCTGAGGGTGAACCCACGCACAGCAACTGGCCCAGACAGAGTTCCTGGTCGTGTCCTTAGTAGCTGCATGGACCAGCTAGCAGGAGTATTCGCGGACACCTTTAATCTCTCCCTCCTCCGTTCTGAGGTACCCAACTGCTTCAAGAAGACCACCATCATCCCAATGCTGAAGAAAAGCAAGAACTTATGCCTAAGCGATGACCGCCCAGTGGCCTTGACATCCACCATCATTAAATGTTTTGAGAGGCTAGATATGGAACGCATGAAATCCAGTCTACCCAGCCGGCTTGACCTACTGTAGTTCACCCACCGCCACAAGAGGTCCAAGGCTGATGCCATCTCCCTGGTCCTACGCTCTTCCCTGGAACACCTGTACATGAAGGATGTACATCAGACTCCTATTCATAAACTACAGCTCTGGTTTCAATACCATTAACCCATCCAATCTCATCTCCAAACTCGTGGAACTTGGAATCAGTATTCCCATCTGCAACTGGATCCTTGACTTCCTGACCAACAGTTTTGTTTTAGTTTAGTGTAGTAACATAAATCAACTTACATGAACATAACTTGTGGAGTACCTTAAGGGTCTGTGTTGGGGCCAAAGCTTTTCATAATATACATTAACGACATATGCAGAGTATCAACTATACTGAAATTGATTATATTTGCCGATGATACGAATATTTTTTGTTCCGGTTACAATTTGAAGCAGCTTTTGCAGGTCATCACATCAGAAATGAATACATTGAAACAGTGGTTTGATGTCAACAAATTGTCTCTAGATTTAAGCAAAACAAATATTATGCTATTTGGAAAACATACAACAAACCCTCAAGTACAATTGAAAATAGATAACATAAGTATAGAAAGAGTATATGAAAATACATTTCTTGGTGTGATCTTAGACCACAAAATCTGCTGGAAACCACATATAAACCATGTCAAAGCAAAACTGGCAAAGTCTATGGCAATATTAGGAAAATCAAGACACATTCTGGACCACAAATCATTACATACTCTGTATAATACACTCATATTGCCATATCTGAGTTACTGTGTGGAGATATGGGGTAACACCTACAAAACCAACCTACAGCCATTATGCACATTACAAAAAAGAGCAATAAGAATTATCAATAACATTGGATATCTTGAACATACCAATTTATTATTCTTAAAGTCACATACATTGAAGTTCACCGATCTGGTTAAATTTAAGACTGCACAAATCATGTACAAAGCAAGAAATAATTTACTTCCCGGAAATATGCAAAAACTGTTTATGGAAAGACAGGGTGGGTATAATTTGAGAAGGGAGCATAATTTATAAAAACTCACTGTCAGAACAACTCTTAAAAGTATGTGCATAGCAATCTGTGGGGTGAATTTGTGGAATGGTCTGGAACAGGAGATAAAACTTAGCACAAACATAATTCAGTTTAAAAAGATGTACAAAAACACTTTTTCAAAAGGATATTGGGATGATAGGTGATTGTGAGTGGGATATTTGTTATACATTGTATTGGGAAGGGTGATTATAGGGTGATGGGTTGTATATATGACTAAGAGATACTGTATAGTAGATGAGGTTTTTTTTCTTTTTTTCTTTTCTTTATGGCTTTGTAAATATTTGATATGTGTATAAATGCAAATAATTTGGTGTACATATAGCTGTTGGTGTACATATGGTGTACACATAGCTGCTGGTGTACATATGGTGTACATATAGTTACTACATTTGTATAAGAATTATAAGCAGTTGAATAAGGGGTGGGAATTAATAAGCTTCTTCCTGCTCCTTTTCGGACACATACAATTTCATTTATTTATAGATATTGTTTATGACACTTTATAAATATTCTTGTTTTGTTTTTTGTATGCTGTTTCACACTTGCTTTTTATTATTTTATTCTGTTCGAAATAAAGAATTAAATAAATAAATAAATAGATAAATAAATGGATAAATAGTTTGGTTTAGTTTATTATTGTCACATGTACCAAGGTACAGTGAAAAGCTTTTGTATTTGTTTCATGCTGTCCTAAGAAAAAACTGTACATGATTACCATCAAGTTGTCCACAGTGCACAGATAAAGGAAAAACAGTGCAACAATTAATCAACGACCGGTCTCACCCTGTTCTCCCCTCTCCCATCAGGCAAGAGGTGCAGTAACTTAGAAACACATACCTCCAGATTCAGGGGCAGTTTTATCCCAGCTGTTACCAGGCAACTGAACCATCCTCTCACTAGCTAGAGAGCAGCCCTGACCTCCCATCTACCTCATCAGACGCCTTGGAATTATCTTTAATCAGACTCACAGCAGGCAGTGAAGAAAGCGAATGGCATGTTGGCCTTTATAACAAGAGGAGTTGAGTACAGGAGCACAGAGGTCCTTCTGCAGTTGGACAGGGCCCTAGTGAAACCACACCTGGAGTATTGTGTGCAGCTTTGGTCTCCCAAATTGAGCGAGTGTAGCGTAGGTTCACAAGGTTAATTCCCGGGAAGGCGGGACTGTTATACAGTGGCTTGCAAAAGTATTCATACCCCTTGAACTTTTCCACATTTTGTCACGTTACAACCACAAACGTAAATGTATTTTATTGAGATTTTATGTGATAGACCAACACAAAGTGGAGCATAATTGTGAAGTGGAAGGAAAATGATACATGGTTTTCAAATTTTATTACAAATAAAAAACTGAAAAGTGTGGCGTGCAAAAGTATTCAGCCCCCTTTACTCTGATACCCCTAAATAAAATCCAGTGCAACCAATTGCCTTCAGAAGTCAGTAAATGGAGTCCACTTGTGTGTAATCTAATCTCAGTATAAATATAGCTGTTCTGTGAAAGCCTCAGAGGTTTGTTAGAGAACATTAGTGAACAAACAGCATCATGAAGCCCAAGGAACACACCAGACAGGTCAGGGATAAAGGTGTGGAGAAGTTTAAAGCAGGGTTAGGTTATAACAAAATATCCCAAGCTTTGAACATCTCACGGAGCACTGTTCAATCCATCATCCGAAAATGGAAAGAGTATGGCACAACTGCAAGCCTACCAAGACATGGCCGTCCACCTAAACTGACAGGCCGGGCAAGGAGAGCATTGATCAGAGAAGCAGCCAAGAGGCCCATGGTAACTCTGGAGGAGGTGCAGAGATCCACAGCTCAGGTGGGAGAATCTGTCCACAGGACAACTATTAGTCGTGCACTCCACAAATCAGGTCTTTATGGAAGAGTGGCAAGAAGAAAGCCATTGTTGAAACAAAGCCATAAGAAGTCCTGTTTGCAATTTGCCACAAGCCATTTGGGGGACACAGCAAACATGTGGAGGAAGGTGTTCTGGTCTGATGAGACCAAAATTGAAGTTTTTAGCCTAAATGCAAAACGCTATGAGTGGCAGAAAACTAACACTGCACATCACCCTGAACACACCATCCCCACTGTGAAACATGGTGGTGGCAGCATCATGCTGTGGGGATGCTTTTCTTCAGCAGGGACAGGGAAGCTGGTCAGAGTTGATGGGAAGATGGATGGAGCCACATACAGGGCAATCTTGGAAGAAAACCTGTTAGAGTTTGCAAAAGACTTGAGACTGGGGCAGAGGTTCACCTTCCAGCAGGACAATGACCCTAAACACACAGCCAGGGCTACAATGGAATGGTTTAGATCAAAGCATATTCATGTGTTAGAATGGCCCAGTCAAAGTCCAGACCTAAATCCAATTGAGAATCTCTGGCAAGACTTGAAAATTGCTGTTCACAGATGCTCTCCATCCAATCTGACTGAGCTTAAGCTATTTTGCAAAGAAGAATGGGCAAAAATGTCAGTCTCTGGATGTGCAAAGCTGGTAGAGACATACCCCAAAAGACTTGCAGCTGTAATTGCAGCGAAAGGTGGTTCTACAAAGTATTGACTCAGGGGGGCTGAATACTTTTGCACACCACACTTTTCAGTTTTTTATTTGTAATAAAATTTGGAAACCATGTATCATTTTCCTTCCACTTCACAATTATGCACCACTTTGTGTTGGTCTATCATATAAAATCCCAATAAAATACATTTACGTTTGTGGTTGTAACGTGACAAAATGTGGAAAAGTTCAAGGGGTATGAATACTTTTGCAAGCCACTGTATGTTGAAAGAATGAAGCGACTGGCCTTGTATACACTGGAATTTAGAAGGATGAGAGGATATCTTATTGAAACATATAAGATTATTAAGGGATTGGACATGCTCGAGGCAGGAAACATGTTCCCGATGTTGGGGGAGTCCAGAACCAGGGGCCACAGATTAAGAAGAAGGGGTAGGCCTGTTAGAATGGAGATGTGGAAAAACCTTTTCACCCAGAGAGTTGTGAATTTGTGGAATTCTCTGCCTAAGAATGCAGCGGAGGCCAATTCCCTGGATGCTTTCAAGAGCGAGTTAAAGCCCTGTCTCACGGTGCGAGTTGACCCACGAGTGACCCCGAGTTTTCACTCGCGGTAATCACGTTCAATCAACGTAGCGGGAACGTCAGAACTCGCGCGAGCAACTTAGCGACTCGTGGCGCTAACGGCAGGTACCCGTGAGACGTGTTAACTCGTGAAAAAATTCAAACATGTTTGATGTTTTCCACGAGTCAAATTTATTGTTCAAGTTAAAAATGGAAACATTTAAACTCGTTGTAATAACGTAGTGGCCCGTGTGTTTACCTTAGTGACTCGTGAGTCTACCATGGGCACCCTTTAAATTATTTCAGTGCCATTCACCCTTGAGTCTTAATCACAAAATTTAATTCACCCTCGACTAGATTTTCTTTGCTTTTTTGGTAATTTTCGTCTTATTTTCCCTTGTGTATAATTTTATATATAATGCATTTTTGTCACATGTGCAAAATACATGAATGAACTCATTGCGTAAGTGTTTATCTTATTCAGCTTTTTTAACATCCTAAAAATATGTTAAAAAAACTAGGAGTGAAAAAAAAGTTTAATTAACACTGGAGTTGGAAAATCATTCTATTAGAATGATAAAAAAAAACATTCCAACATCTAAACACTGGGCTTCAGCCCTATCCTACGCTTTTGGGCTTTGATTACTGCAGTTATTTCTTGGAAAATTAGCTATAAAAACCATGGAGTGTGTGATTTAATATATTTTTCTCCCACTAATATAACTTTCTATAACCCTCCCCGAAAGCTCACAAAACCACCAAATATCAACTTTGGTAGCTACATTTCTACACAAAATAAAGTTACAGTTCAACAGTTGCATATGGCGATTCTCCAGTGTTGCCATTTATAAATGTATGATCATACTAGCTCGTCTGGTCTTCCCTAGACGGTTATATTACAGTAAATTTGGGAAATGTCTTGTTACTTTGAAATTAGAAAACCATAGGTACAGATAGAAAAACATATCAAAGTTCCCCCCCCCCCCCCCCCCCCCATTTCCCTCTCCTCCTCAGCTCTCTTGTTCACTCACACCTTCCTTCCCTCCCTCCCTCCCTCTCGCAGGGCTTGGTTCAAAGGGGGCAACGAGCCAAGCGGGGCGCGGTCTGAACCCTTTCTGAACACGAGCACAAAGAGAAAAAAAAAGTATTGTCAAGCGCTCCAAACTTCTTTTAAAATAAGTAAATGCGACCTTGGCTAATAATTTAAAAAAAAAACCTTATACAAAACCAACACCCTACAAACTCTCTGTCTCTCACACTGCCTGTTGTCTTGTGGGGGGTGTGTGTCAGAGAGAGGGGTGTGGGTGTGGAGGGGAACCGATGTGAATGTTACCACATTAGGATGGTGAGGTTGGGCTCTGAGCTGCAGTGAGAGAGAGCAGAGAGAGAGAGAGAGAGGGAGAGAGAGTGCGTGTGCCGTCAGCAGCAAAGTTAAATACAACGGGCTTGTACGCGGTGGCAAGAGAGGTTTCCTTTGTTCTCGTCCGGGGCTTGAGAGAGATCAGAGAGAATTAACCCTCGCTCGCACACCACTCCTAACCCAAGAGCCTTGTCACCCCAGACAGTTTAATGACGCCCCCCCCCCCCCCCCCCCACCCCCCCCCCCCCCCCTCCCTAACCTCCCTCCACCTCAACTCACGCCTGGGCACCAAAGCAGCTCAGGAGGCGAACCCTGAGCTCCGTCCCCCAACAATCTGATGTGAAAGAGTTATTAAAACATACCTTCATTCACGATTGGCTCAAGAGTAACGGGGGAGGAACTTGGTAACTCGGGAGAAGAACGTGGAACATCGCAGAAATGACATACCCGTGGGAACTTGGTTACACACTTGATCATAAACTTGAAATCTCATAAACAACCACAAGTCTGTTTTTTTTCTTTCACTTGGCGTCGCTCGTGGGTGGCCCTTTAGATAGACCTCTTAAAGATAGCGGTCAGGGGATATGGGGACAAGGCAGGAACGGGGTAGTGAATGTGGATGATCAGCCATGATCACAGTGAATGGTGGTGCTGGCTCGAAGGGCCAAATGGCCTACTCCTGCACCTATTGTCTATTGTCTATCAAACTTTTCTTACACTAAATGTTGTACCCTTAAACTTTTATCTGTACACTGTGGATGGCTCGATTGTAATCATGTAACCTTCTTGACTGGATAGCACGAAACAAAAGCTTCTCACTGCACCCCGGTACACGTGGTAAACTAAACTAATCTAAACCTAAACCAGACCTCCTTCTTAATCTCAAAACTGCCCTCGCATATCTGTATTCGCCACCTTGATCTTGCTGCCCTCCAAATCCTTCCACTTGGTGAATACAGATGCAAAGTACTTTTTAAGAAGATGAAATTGGACAGAGCTTTTTGAGGAATGTAAAGGAAGATTTAAAATAATTTAGGCAGGTGATTAGAAGAGCGAAAGGGGCCATGGAATGTCTTTGGTGAATCATTCAGCAGGGAATCAAGCCCTTCGGCTCAACATGCCCATGCCAACAAAGATGCCTCATCTGCACTAATCTGCACTAATCTGCACTAATCGCACCTGCCCATGTTTGGCCCATATCCCACTGAACATTTTCTACCTGGCACGTACTGCCGTCTACTTCAGTCAGATTCTGTTCTCTGCTGTCAAAGGACAACATGGCAATCGTAAAACAGTAAAAAGTGGTCAAAAGGGTAAAAGGACTTCTGCTTATCTGCAATAGGGTGGGATTGGGCTGTGTTTACTGATCTGTTTTTCAGAGATGCACGATTTATAATTGTTATCAGACCGTTCTGAAATAGGAAAGAATGCTTCAGTGCCTGCTGCAGTAAACAGCACATCAAAGGGCAATTCTGTATATAAGGGGCAGAGATTAATCTGTTTGAGGGAACAATCTGCTAGATTGTTCCCAGCAATCGTTGTATTTGGCGCTCTTAAATAAAGCACTGATTGTCTTACCCGATCTTTGTGGAATTAAAAAAAAAAAATCCTTTAACACCATGCTATCCAGGTACCAGTGGTCGGATTAAAGAAAAATCACAATGCTTTTTATACCAATGTGGAAAACAGGGGGATGCCAGGCGGAACATAGCTCTTCTCAAGGGATGCAGGTGCTAAGGACTCCTTCATCCTCTGATGAGAGGATGAAGCACCTGCATTCACCAAGGAGTAGGACATGGAGATAGTAAGATCAGTGTGGAGGATATGCAAGGGTGTGTGGGGGCAGTTTGATATCAAGAGGAAGGTAATGTTGAGGCTCCTAAAGAGCTTTAAGTTGTATAAATCCCTATGGCCAGATGGGATCTAACCCAAGTTATTGAGCGGGCAAGAGAGAAGATTGCAGCGACCTCGACAAAGACCTTTGTGTCTTCCTAACCCAATGTGTAGGAAGCAAGCGCAGTTGCTGGTTTACACCGAAGATAGTCACAAAATGCTGGAGTAACTCAGCGGGACAGGCAGCATCTCTGGATTCCTTCTATCCTGTACCGCTGAGTTTCTCCAGCATGTTGTGTCTATCTTTGGGATCTAACCCAAGTTATTGAGCGGGCAAGAGAGAAGATGACAGCGGTCTTGATGAAGATCTTTGTCTCTTCTTTAGCGAGGATCCAGAGGATTGGAGAGGAGTCAATGTTGTTCCTTTGTTTAAGAAGAAAAGAATCCAGGGAATTATAAGGTGGCGAGCCTCACATCAGCGGGTAATGGGGCTATTGGAGAGGAATCTTTGAGATAGGATTTACTCCCATTTGCAAAGAGAATGTGCTCATTAGGAACAGTCTAAGCTTTTTGCTTAGAGGTTATGTCTTACTAGCTTGATCGCATTTGTTGAGGAGGTGATATGGACAATGATGATAGTAGGGCAGTGGACGTCGCTATCATGGACTTTAGCAAGTCACTTGATAAAGTCCGAAGATAGACACAAAAAGCTTGAGTAACTCAGCAGGACAGCCGGTATCTCTGGAGAGAAGGGAAGTCCCCCATGGTAGGCTGATCCAGGCAATTGAGATGCAGGGGCTTCATGCTGTCATGATCGTATGGATTCAGATCTGGTCGACTCATAGACACCAGGACGACACGGTGGCGCAGCGGTAGAGTTGCCGCCTTACAGCGAACGCAGCGCCGGAGACCCGGGTTCGATCCCGACTACGGGTACTGTCTATACAGAGTTTGTACGCTCTCCCCGTGACCTGCGTGGGTTTTCTCTGAGGTCTTCGGTTTCCTCCCCCACTCCAAAGACGTACAGGTTTGTAGGTTAATTGGCTTGGTAAATGTAAAAATTGTCCCTGGTGGGTATAGGATAGTGTTAATGTGCGGGGAGCGGTGGGCTGAAAGGGCCTGTTCCGGCACTGTATCTCTAACCTAAAAATAAACGAAACAAAGGGCATTGAATGGCAGATGGGTGGACAAAGGCTGGAGATAAATAGGAGACAAAGGGTATAACATCAGAGGGTTGTGGTAGAAGTGCATTATTCTGCTTGGAGGTCTGTGACCAGTGGAGTTCTGCAGGCATCTAGATTCGGGCCTCTGTTGTCTGTGATATATATAAATAAATGCCAGTTGGGTTAAAAAGGCTTTGAGATAGGCAGACAAAAATGCTGGAGAAACTCAGCAGGTGAGGCAGCATCTATGGAGCGAAGGAAATAGGCAACTTTTTCGGGTCAAGACCCTTCTTCAGACCCTTACTCCACTTTGAGGTAGGCAAGTGCATATGCAGGAAATGGAGGGGTATGGACCATGGACATTGTGGGCTGAAGGGCTTGTTCCTGTGCTGTACTGTTCTATGTTCCATGTCATATAATATTTTTTTAATATTTCAATATGAATGCAAGATGTATGAGAGGAAGTGGCCTGGCAATTGATTTATTCTGCCTATTAGTACAACACAGTTCCTTAACCCTGAATGTGGCAGGGGCTAGGCAAGCAAGCAAGAGTGGGGAGGGGAGGGGAGGGGTGGCGGAGGGGTGGGGGGGGGAGGGGTGTAGCTGGAGAAGGCCCATTTCCAGCTGGACCTGCGCCAGCCATGCACCAGATTTGAACAGTCCTTTCTTGTGGCAGCTGAAACACATGGCTGCATTACTTCTGAAGATGAAAATAATGTTTGAAGCTGAGCTCTCGGCTTTGTGCAATTACCTTTCCCCATGTGGTCCTGATCACAGTTTCCGAAACCTCCCCAGGATCATGAGCTTAAAGATATTGTTTCCCAATTGATTGTCGGATTGTCGATGCAGGCAGCTTCATAACATCCGAGTCTTTCCCTGCATGATTTATTACTCTGGGAAGTTCACTTTCTCTGCAGAGAACTATGTTTATCCATTATTATATTCCTCATAAACACCATGTGTGGTCCCATAACTACGTTGTCTGGCTGAAGATTAAGGAGGCACAACCATAAAGGCAACTGAGGGCAGCAACAGCTGTCTCAGGAGAGGGAGAAGGAGGATGACAGCTGTTGCTGCCCTCAGTTGCCTTATTGAGCAGGAACCCAAATCTGCGGTGGATACGCACGGAGGCACAAGAGACTGAAGGTTTAGTTAAGTTTAGTTTAGATTAGAGATACATCGCGGAAACAAGCCCTTCAGCCCACCGAGTCCGCACATTAACACTGCCCAACACACACTGGGGACAATTTTACATTTATACCAAACCAATTAACCTAGAAACCCAAGGTAGACAAAAATGCTGGAGAAACTCAGCGGGTGAGGCAGCATCTATGGAGAGAGGAAATAGCTCTTCCTCTGTCTGAAGAATGGTCTCGACCCGAAATGTCGCCTATTCCTTCTCTCCATAGACTGTTGTGGGACGTATCACTGATGGAGGTAAGTCAGAGTATAGAAGTCAGATCGACTGCTTGACCAAATGGTGCCAGCCCAATAACCCGGCTCTCAAATCCAGCAAAACCAAGGAACTGATTGTGGACTTTCGAAGGGGTAGTATGGGGACCCATAATCCCGTTTATATCAACGGGTCAATGGTAGAGAGGGTCAAGAGCTTCAGATTCCTGGGCGTGCATATATCTGAAGATCTCTCCTTGTCCGAGAACACGGATGCAATTATAAAGAATTGAATCAGCCTCTCTACTTCCTGAGAAGATTATGGAGAGTTGGTATGTCAAGGAGGACTCTCTGGAACTTCTACAGGTGCATAGTAGAGAGCATGCTGACTGGTTGCATCGTGGCTTGGTTCGGCAACTTGTGCGCCCAGGAGTGAAAAGACTACAAAAAGTTGTAAACACTGCCCAGTCCATCATCGACTCTTGACCTCCCCACCATTGAGGGGATCTATCGCAGTCGTTGCCTCAAAAAGGCTGTCAGCATCATCAAAGACCCACACCATCCTGGCCACGCACTCATCTCCCCGCTGCCTTCAGGTAGAAGGTACAGGAGCCTGAAATCTGCAACATCCAGGTTCAGGAATAACTGCTTCCCCACAGCCATCGGACAATTAAACTCAACTCAAACAAAACTCTGATCAATAAATAGCCCATTGCACTTTATCTGTTTATTGATGTGTATATATATATATATATATATTCAATGGTATATGGTCACACTGATCCGTTCTGTTCTGTATTTATTTGTGCCTACTATGTTCTGTTGTGCTGAGGCAAAGCAAGAATTTCATTGTCCTATCAGGGACACATGACAATAAACTCTCTTGAATCTTGAATTTAGAAGGATGAGAGGGAATCTTATTAAAACATATAAGATTATTCAGGGTTTGGACATGCGAGAGGCAGGAAACATGTACCCAATGTTGGGGGAATCTAGAACCAGAGGCCACAGATTAAGAATAAGGAGTAAGCCATTTAGAACGGAGATGAGAAAACACTTTTTCACCCAGAGGGTGGGGCCCCATTCCCAGCACTAAATATGAGGATAGTGCACTCCTGGCACTGTTGATGGCACTGTAGCCTAATTTATGGTCATAATATAAAGTAGACAGGAACTCCAGTGCACCCGTGATGCACACTGTGTCATATGAAATGTTGGAGACATGACAGTACATCTCCCACTTCTTGATGTGAGAGACGTACTGCCTTTGTGTACTGTCCCTCCAGGCCGCTGTAATGACATCCACTGTTCGTTCAGCCAGTCCGAGTCCCAGGTATGGTCTCCTCAGAATCTGCAAACCAATAAATTGATTTGGTCATGTAGTTACCAAACGGGTCATGTAGTTACCAACGGGTTTCCCCCGTTACTTGGTGTACCAGCAGATCCCTGCTGTTGGGGACAGCCATGAACGGCTGTGTCATAATTCCCAGGTCTAGTGGGAACCAGGATTGCGTAGGCCAGTCTGGCACTACCAAAATGCATGTGGCATTGTCCTGCTTTATTTTAACCAAGCATGGGCTGATGAGGAAAAATGGAGGGAAAGCGCACAAGAACATTCCTCCCCAATGCAGTGTGAACGCATCGACAGCCACTGCCCCTGGGTCTGGCTCCCAGGACACATATTTGGGTAACTGGTGATTCAATCTGGAGGCAAACAAGTCAATATCCGGCGTGCCACATCGGGCAACAATGTCGGTGAACACGACATGATTCAACATCCATTCTGTGTTATCATTGAATTTCCGTGATCTAGTATCCGCCACCATATTGTATCTACCTGGTAGGCAAATAGCCGTGACCCAAATGTTCCTTGCAATACACCAATGCCAAAGAAGGTTTGCCAATTTGTCACATGATACAGATTTTATTCCACCCATGTGATTGTCATACGCCACTACCGTGGTGTTGTCAATCTGTAGTTGAACATGCACATGATGCATATTGCTGCAATAAGCCTTTAATCCATAGAGTGCTCCCAACAACTCTAAGTAGTTAATGCCATATTGCTGTAGTATTAAGGACTCCTGCACATTCCATCTACCCCCGCAACTGGAGATGGTATCTGTTGCTCTCCAGCCCAGGCCACTTGCATCAGTTTGTAATATTACTGATGGTGTATCAATTTGAATTTTCTTAGAGCAGTGATGTATATTTGTAGCCCACCAGTGTAATTCTGCCATGGCCTCTGGTGGTAATTGCATATGTTTTCCGAATTGGCCTGTGTGGGATTTGAGAGCCCGTTCCTTTGCACGTTGTAAATTTTGATAGTGCAAAGGTCCGAAGCGTACAGCTGGAAAGGCTGCCACAAGCTTGCCAATTACACTTGCTACTTGTCTGATAGTTGGCTGCTGTTTAACAATTAGCTTATTGCAGGCTTCCATCAAGTCTGATTGCTTGCCACTTGGCAGTGTCACCGACATTTGAATTGAGTTAATTGTGAACCCCAGGTAATCTATTACCCTGATTGCAGTCAATTTTGACTTAACTGGATGGATTAGGAATCCAAACCAGTTTGGTAGCTGAAACAGATGATTTAGCTGATTCCTTGGTGTCCCCAATTATTAGAATGTCATCCAAATAAGTCATCACCATGTGATTCTGAACTCGTAGTAGCCCCAGAACTAGTTTTAGTAATTTTGTAAATAGTCTGGGACCTGAAGTCAGCCCATTAGGCAAAGCTTTGAATTGCCAAAGCTGCCCCATCTAGTTAAATTTCAAATATCTCCTGTGCTCCCTGTGAATGGGTACTGAGTAATATGCATATTTTAGATCTATGCACGCCATATAACATCCTTTGGAAACTAGCTGGATGGCTGTGCCAAAATTATCAATTTTAAAATGTTTATACTGCACATGGGTATTGAGTTCCGTCAAGTCTAGGATGGGGTGGAGGATTGCAACCTTCACGTAGTCCGCCCTGTTTTCGACTAATGCAATCAACTCGACGTGCACAAACGGAAGATCAAATAGAACAACTTTAGGCTGTGCACGCCACACGAAAGAAGAAGAAGAAGTCTAGGATGATACGACTTCCTCCATCCCTCTTTCGCTTGGGGAATATGTTGGATACAAATTGGTGTGATTCCTGGTGCGACCTCTGAATCACCCCTTTTGTATGTAAAGCCTGAATTTCAGCTTGTACCTCAAATCTTTCCTGTTGTGAGAACACATATGTGCGGTTTGGTAAATTTTGTGTGGGTGGTGATGAATCAAGAAGGAACTCAATTTTAAAACCTTGTATACTGTGCAGTATGAACGGGTCTGCTGTGATCCAATTCCATTCATTCAAAAAATGTCGCAATCTCCCCCCAACATGAGTTAGTGGTGTGTAAGATGTTCCACAAGGAACTCGGTTCTCCTACCTTGGACGTTACTGCCGGTGTGGTCCTGGCTTCCGTCCTCGTGCCTTGGGAAGGAGGGCTGATGGCAGGTGCCCCCCGAGCATCCGAGCCATGGGCCGGCTGGGGCCTACCCCTAAAAAAGACCTTGGTGCTTCCAGCTCGAGTCTTCCTCCTGTCCCAGAGCCCCTAGGCTGGTTTCGCCTGCTGTTGAAGGCGGCATATGGGTGAGCCCGGTGTGATGAGGTCCTGGGTGTTGTTTGGGCTCGGCTCATGAGGCGTATGGTCTTGGCCTCATCCTCCATCCTCCAGGACCTGCTTCGGCAGGTCTGCCCCAAATAGGTAATTAGCCGGCTGGATGTTGCTGCCTTGCGCAGCACAGCAAATTTTGGGTTGAGTGCTGGCCGTATTGCGTTTTTACGTAGACAATCTATTTCAAAATGGGCATTACAGAGAAGCCCCACAGCGTCCTGCTGTGTCTCCGTCAGCAGCCCCCCATCTACGGACCTCGCAAAGGCCGTTACGCCTGAAGCCAATCATCTTTTAATTTTTTGGAGTTTGACCTCCTGGGCTCTTACCCCCGCTCCAATATGGCCCCAGATGGCGTGGTTGGCGGCCGGCACATTGAAGGGAGGCACAGTTGGCAGGTGTATGATATCTGCTGGAGGTCTCCTCCATAGCCAGGTCTTTGAGCTGATGAGACGCCAGGTAATTTATTGTGGTGGCCAGCTCTTTGGACAGGGGTGCTGTTGGAGTTGGAATGGCAAATTTGGATGCCAGTAAAGGCATTTCGGCCCCATGCCCCCGAGAGTACTAACCTGATGTGCCTCCCATCTGCTCTGAGTCAGGATAATACTGCTCTGTGTACTGCCCTCTCCAGAGAGGGAGACACTTTGCAGCCCTGTGTACGGTGCTGCTGGCGCGGGCTCCCGTGGAGACCCGGGCTGATACTGCTCCCTCCTCTGGAGCAGATCGGTCTGGAGCCACCTCTCCAATAGGTGCTCCATCTGGGAAAGTTGCCCGTAGACGCTTCCCAGTGAAGGAGGGGATCCCTCCGGCCCGGACACGTCTGAGTCTACGGGCCTGGCAGACATGTGAGTGGCCTTGTGCCCCGGCGGGACTGCCACGGTGCTCTCCTCAGGCACCAAGTCTGCTGCTGCTGGTTCCACCGCCAGCGGCCTGGAAGGTGATTCGGACAGTCGCCCGCTACCCGCAGCTCCGCGGTCTTCTGTAGCCGGCTTCCCCGCAGACCGTCTCCTCACCTTCGACATGGTAGGTTCTTTCCGCTAGATAAACAGAAAACCGAAACTGCCAAAACGACCGCAGAGTAGTTTTTGAAAACACTTACCTCGGTATTTAAAACTTACCGCTGGAAGGACGCAACGCCCCAACAGTCAGTCGTTGGCGCATGCTTCAGACGTAATGACGCACATGACGACTGATGGCCTTCACGTAGTAAAATAGCACATAACAATGTTACTCCACTTATTCATGAACAACTAATAATGAACAGTTACCGGTATACCAGAACCAAACACAGTCAGTCAATGAGAAAAATTATGTACAAATCCAGAATCAACAAATTTACCCCCTGGATGGGCGAAATTTAACCCCGGGGGGTAATTTTACCCCAGGTTGGGAACCCTTGGTCTAGCTGGCGAGAGAATGGTTCAGTTGCCTGATAGCAGCTGGAAAGAAATTCTCCCTGAATCTGGAGGTATCTGGAGAAGAGTGCACCACCTTAACCATGGAGCAAGGCACCTTCACCATTCAGGTGAGACACAAAATGCTGGAGTAACTCAACGGGTTATGCAGCATTTCTGAAGAGAAGGAATGGGTGATGTTTCAGGTCGAGACCTTCATCATCCAGGAGGATGTTGGGCCCTTTATCTGAGGAAGGATGGGCTGGGATTGGAGAGAGTCAGGGGTTTACAATAATGATCCCAGGTATGATTGGGTTAATGCAGGAGAAGCATTTGTTGGCACTGGGCCTGTACTCACTGGAGGTTAGAAGGATGAGGAAGGACCTTTAGTTTAGTTTAGTTTAGTTTAGTTTAGAGATACAGCACGGAAACAGGCCCTTCTGCCCACCGGTTCCGCGCCAACCAGCGAGCCCCGCACATTAACACCATCCTACACCCTCTAGGGACAATTTATTATTCTTTTTTTACATTTATACCAAGCTAATTAACCTACAAACCTGCACGTCTTTGGAATGCGGAAGGAAACCGAAGATCTCCGAAAAAATCCACGCAGGTCACGGGGAGAACGTACAAACTCCGTACAGACAGCACCCGTAGTTGGGATCGAACCCGGGTCTCCGGCGCTGCATTCATTGTAAGGCAGCAACTCTACCACTGCGCCACCGTGACCGTCCTCATTGAAACTTACCGAATAGTGGAAGGCCTGGATAAACGGATGTACCTTTAGAAAGGAGAAGAGGAGGAATATTTTTAGTCAGAGGGTGGTGAATCTGTGGAATTTATTACCAAGACATTGGGTATTTTTAAGGCAGAGATTGCAAGGTACTTGATTGTTAAGGGGCATCAATGATTATGTGGAGAAGGCAGGAGAATGGGGTTCGGCGGGAAAAAGGGATCAGCCATGATTGAACGGCAGAGTAGACCCGATGTGTAGAATGGCCTCATTCTGTTCCTGTGTCTTATGGTCTTATGTCACCTACTGCAGCTGGAACTCAAGCCACCAACATTATTACTAATGTCCCAAAGCAAATTATAAGAATGCTTAGAAATCAAAAATGTGGATAAATCTAAAACTGGGCCACAGAGTTTCCGATGTTTCTCTTTCTGCGGATTGTGCCCGACCAGCTCAATGGTTGCAGCATGTTCTGTTTTTAGACTAGGTCGTGTGATAGATGGGCATATGTTGAGTTCAAGATTTTTCTGACAGTCAGAGAGTTAAAAGGAAGCAATGGAGCTCAACACTAAGGCAGAGAAATGTACCAGGCCATACGCAGGATGATTAAAATCAGGAGTGCATAGGAAATCTTAAACAGAATAATGCCTGGCTTAGGTCTATAGCACCTTGCACAAACTTGGGTACACAAAAGGGCTGGAGAATCTCAGCGGGTGCAGCAGCATCTAAGGAGCGAAGGAAGATAGGCGACGTTTCGGGTTCGAGGCCCTTCTTCAGACTGGTCATGGTCAGGGATCAGGGAAAAACGAGAGATATAGACGGTGATGTGGAGAGATAAAGAACAATGAATGAAAGATAGCAAAAAAAGTATCGATGATATAAGGGAACAAAGCCATTGTAAGCCTGTTTGTGGTGTGAAAATGAGAAGCTGGTTGCGACTAGGTGGGGGGAGGGAGATAGAGAGAGAGGGAATGCCAGGGCCGAGGGCTGAGGGAGAGGTGGGAAGGGGAGGAGACAGCAAGGGTTAACAGAATTGAGAAAATCAATGTTCAAGCCCAAAGTATGCAGACTGCCCAAGCGGAATATGAGGTGCTGTTCCTCCAACTTGCAGTGTTGCTCACTCGAGTGGCCGTGGAGGAGGCCCAGGACCTGTACCGAGAGGTCGGATACGGAATGGGAGGGGGAGTTGAAGTGCTGAGCCACCGGGAGGTCGGGTTGGTTAATGCGGACCCTCGAGCGGAGGTGTTCGGCGATCAACGATCACCAAGCCTCTGCTTGGTCTCACCGAATTTTGCACAAACTTGATGGTTTTCTCTGGAACGCCAAAGGTTTTGGAGATATATCAAATGATGAGAGGCATAGATAGGGTAGACAGTCAGAACCTTATTCCTTGGGTGGAAAAATCAACTACTGAAGGGACTAGCATTAAGGTGAGAGGGGCAAAGTTCAATGGAGATGTTCGGGGAAGGATTTTTACATGGAGGGTGGTGAGCGCTTGGAACATGTGTCGAGGATGGTGGTTGAGGCAGATATGAGAGTGGTGTTTAAGAGACTTTGGATAGGCACATGGAGGGATATGGATTATGTGCAGGTAGATAAGAGTTGTTAGAAACAAAATGCTGGAGTAACTCAGCGGGTGAGGCAGCATCTTTGGAGAGAAGGAATGGGCCGAGATCTCGACCCGAAACGTCGTTCATTCCTTCTCTCCAGAGATGCTGCCTCACCCGCTGAGTTACTGCAGCATTTTGTGTCTACCTTCAATTTAAACCAGCATCTGCAGTTCTTTCTTACACATCAATAAGAGTTGGTTTTGGCATCTTGTTCAGCAAAGACACTGTGGGCCGCAGGGCCTGTGCTTGTTCTGTACTGTTCATATTCCATATGGAACTGGAGGATTGTAGTGATCCACAAATTTCCGTTTCGAGGGAAAGAGGGATAGGGGGGGGGGGGGGGGGGGGGTGGGTGGAGAGTGACAAGGCAATGGAAGGGCTTGAAAACAAGGGCTGAAGGTTTATATACAGAGTTGATACACAGATATAACCAACAGATAATTTTAACCTCAGGAGCTTGGGGTAAGAAAGGCGATTCAGGAGCTCCAAAAGCTAAGCCCCGCAAAGACATATAAACGCAAAAAACCCGACGTCACGACACAACTCCCCCCTCCCCATCCCCGGGGTAGATCGCCCGTCGCGGAGCTCACATTCCAGCCAATGCAAGCTTGATCGTGCCGACATTAGGAGGCCTGCCGTCAGTTATGGGAGAGAGTTCATCCCGTCAACTGAAGATTAACAAAATAGCCCCCGCCATTTGGAGGACAAAGAAGGGAAGAGATTTAGCTTTTTTTTTTTCTTTTTTTTTTTTTCCGCCTTCCCATCACAGTGAGGAATGTGGAGGAAGGTCCCAATGAGGTGGAATGTTTATGTTCAAATGGATTTTGTGTGTTCTGTTGCTTTTTATTGGCATGACTGTATGGCAAATCAAATTCCTTGTATGTTGCAAAACATACTTGGCTAATAAAGGGTGATTGTGATTATGATTTTTGATTGTGATTGTGATTGTGATTGTGATGAAGAGTTAACAAGAGTTGGAGTAGATACGGCAGAGTTTATGTAAAGATGATCTGCCAGAAAAATTTCGGCCAACTGGTCTAGTGGTTAAACAAACGCCGGAGCGAATGTTTTATAGGTCACAAGCTGAGATAAGGAAGTAGTTGATAGGAAGACTCTGCCGATGCTGGTTTAAACCAAAGATAGACACAAAAAGCTGGAGTAACTCAGTGGGACTGGCAGCATCTCTGCAGAGAAGGAATCGTTGACGTTTCGGGTCGAGACCTTTCTTCAGTCTGAAGTCACCCATTCCTTCTCTCCCGAGACACTGCCTGTCCCGCTGAGTTACTCCAGCTTTTTGTGTCTATCTAAGGCCTTGTTGATGAAGCGAATGCCCAGACAAAACCCCAGCACTGTGTCAAATATAACTTCAAGGTTATGAGTTGTTTAGCTCATCTCCTGGGATGGGAATAATGCCCACAGAACTGATTTAGGGACAGAAAACAACAATCTACATCTTCCCAATATTATGTTGTGGGAAACTTCACTTTATAACTTAATTCGGACAAGTGGGAGACGTTGCTAAGGTAGACACAAAATGCTGGAGTAACTCAGGACAGGAGCAGCATCTCTGCAGAGAAGGGATGGGTGACGTTTCAGGTCAAAACGCTTCCTCAGTCTGAAGAAGGGTCTCAAAGGGTGTTTAGTACGTGATAATAAAAGATCTTTGAACCTTTGAAAAGGTCTCGACCCGAAACGTCACCCATTCCTTCTCTCCAGAGATGCTGCCTGTCCCACTGAGTTATTCCAGCATTTTGTGTCTGTCTTCGGTGTAAACCAGCATCTGCGGTTCTTTCCTACACATTGCATGTTGGTAAGTTAAATTAAGGTAGAACCTATGCAATTAAAGGGCAGTGGGCAGGTGCTATGGACCTGCATGAGAAGGTAGACGCTCCCGCCCCCACGAGTCTCGGGCGGATGGGACTCGTCAGCCCATCTAGGAGAGGGAAAACTCCGATTTAAAACCTCCACTGCCTTGTGGCCATATCCAGTCATGGAAAAGGCTCCTGGA
Organism: Okamejei kenojei; assembly: GCA_035221665.1. Lineage (NCBI taxonomy): Eukaryota > Metazoa > Chordata > Chondrichthyes > Rajiformes > Rajidae > Okamejei > Okamejei kenojei. The sequence continues at coordinate 93,863,078 of CM069137.1, forward strand.
GTAAACCTCAAGATAAACCGGAGTCGGAGCCCCTAAGGCAGTTTGTCGTTGTCTACAACCTCGCTCTGGCAGCTCCTGCGACGGCGCTGGTGCCAAACTGTAACGGCCCTGCTGTTCCTTTGGATCGATCAGCGACGTGGAGTGGGGGGACGTGCTGCATGGGCAACAGCCTGTCTGTCCTCCATATGACATCGCCCAGGCTTGCATCTGACCAGGATGCATCACCCATGGTCAGTCATGACCGAGAGGGGGCCTACTATGCAGTTAATGAACAGGAGAGTGCAGTGGACCAGAGAGTACAGGTATATTGTACCTTGAAAGTGACAACACAAGTAACAAGGGTGTTGAAAAAACGGAGCTCGGCAAGCTTGCCTTCATCGGTCATTTGAGTGGAGGAGTTGGGACACCATGGTTGGAACTGTATAAGTCATTGGTGAGAACACGCTTGGAGTACTGTGTACGGTTCTGGTCGTCCAGCTGTGGGAAGTTTGTCACTAGAAGCTGGAAAGAATTGTAAAAACATTAATGAGCATGAGGGGCATAAATAAAGTGAATGGTCATACTCTTTTTCCCAGGATACGCGAGTCTAAAACTAGAGGAAATCGATTTAAGGTGACAGGGAAAAGATTTAGAAAGGACCCATGGGGCAATTTCTCACACAGAGACTGGCGGATAAATTGAATGAGCAGCCAGGGGAATCAGAAGAGGCGGGTACAAAAGCAATTTTTAAAAGCTATTTGAACAAGTACATGGGTTGTAAAGGTTTCGAAGGATATGGTCCCAAAAGCAGACAAATGGGACTAGCTGGGAGAGACATCGTGGACAGCTAGTGTTGCCAACTGTCCCGTATTAGCCGGGACATCCCGTATATTGGGCTAAATTGCTTTGTCCCATGTGGGACCGCCCTTGTCCCGTATTTGACTGCTACTTCTCGGGTCGAGGGGACTGTCGGTTCCGGCGCCGTCTCACCCCGTCCCGACGTTGCGCATCCCGTGGAGTGCAGCAGCAGCAGCGCCTCGCCCGTGGCCCCGTCAGTCGGCAGCCCGGCCAGCTGTCCGACCTTCGGACCTTCGCTTACCGCCGACACCACCACCCTTCCTTCTCATGGCCGATCATCGGTTCATGAGTTGAATGGGGTGTCGGACTTTGCGCCCGGGCCAAAACACCTCAGCTGGCCCGCCGGCTGGGCTTTATATGCAGTCCAGCACTCGGGCCAACTCATCATTCACCCAGCCACGGCCGAGTCGGTCAACGAATTGCCGTCGGGAATTTGTCCCTAATTTTGACTCTTTTGTCCCTTATTTGGGAGTGAGAATGTTGGCGACCCTATGGACAGCTGATGGGCCTGTTTCCATGCTAAATGATTAGGACACCCTGACTCTTTTCAACATTGACTGACAAGTCAACAGCCTGGCAAGACATATACACAAAGGATCACATCACAATAGGAGGAAGTTTGGCCCAAGTTGTTCATGTTGATGGAACTAGAGCTACCCAGTCTATTTGCACGTTCCAACACTTGGTCCTTAGCTCTGCAGGTCAATGCTCCTCAAGACTATCTCCCATGCTTCCAAGTAGTGACTTTCACACCCCCTCAATAATCAGTCCCTCAATAATCGTAATCTCCATTCTAATCCCTCTACCAGTGAATATGAACCTACACATCTCCCTCCCCCTCTCCCGTTGCTCCTTGATTTCTTTAACCTCTCGTTGAGAGAAATAGTTCCTTATGCCCTCTATCTGGGCCCCTCCTAATTTCATACACCTCAATTACGTCTTTCTCAACCTCCCCTATTCCAAAGAAAACAACCTAATGCCTATAGGAATGTGTAATAACTCAGAATCCGTACATGAGTATAAGTTGTTTATGTTAGAAAACACACAGATCTCAAATACATAGGTGTTGTACACTCAAGCTCAACGACGAATCCACCTAGAGGCTGGACCAGCAGACCAGATGGCTGTTTGAGTGACATGACATGACATGGATCAGGTCAACTAATACTGACTCATCTACAATGGCCAACCAACTATTCCTTGTGTCTAAGCCTTTCAGGAATAGTGGCGTACATCTCTTCCCTACACCTCTGCTCTGCACGCCTCTCCTCCCCGCCTCTCCTCCCCGCCTCTCCTCCCCGCCTCTCCTCCCCACCTCTCTAGTGCAATTAATCCTTTCGAGAAAGGCGGTGGACCTGAGGGCTAACTGGTGTTATACACAAAGCGGAGGACTTTCCTAATACGGCGACTGCAATAAATATTCTCCTGGTAGATGCACCCGAGAGGTGGAACCAAATTAAAAGTCAAAATTGCAAATAATATGGTAGAACATGCAACATAGAACAGTACCCGACAAGAGGTTTGAACTGAATGTGATGCCTAGTTAAACGTATCTCATCTCCATTCATATGATCCACATCCATCTATTCGCTGCCTTGCATGTGCCTATTTAAAAGCCTCTGATTGTATCTGCCTCGACCCCCCCCCCTCCCTCGACAATGCATTCCAGGCACCCACCACTCTTTCTAAAAAGGTTGCCTCACTCATCTCCATTAAACTTTCCCCTTTTCACCTTACAGCTATGCCTTCTAGTGTTTGACATTTCCACCCTGGGAAAAAGGTTCTGACTGTCTACCCTATCTACACATCTTGTAGTTTTATATACTTCCAACAAGTCTCCCCCCACCCTCCGACTTTCTGGAGAAAAACAAGCTGAAACCTTCTAATCCAGGCAGCATTCTGACAAACCTCCTCTGCACCCTCTCCAAATCCTCCACATCATTCCTGTAGTGAGGTGACCAGAAATGCAGGCAATACGCCAAATGTGGTTCTAGACGGCTGCATTGTGATGTCCTGATTCTTACGATAGCAATGAAGGCGAGCAAACCATGAGTTCTACCTATGTCATCGGTACCCACATGCACCACAACATCTGGATCTTTCCCCTCCCACTCCAAATTCCTCTGTAGATCAGATAAGATGTTCCAAAAGTCAGGCCGCAGGCAGCAACACAGCCTTCGTGACTTCCAATCCTTGCGACAGAGGATTGTTCCTATTCTCTGGACTATGCTTTCGCCGTTACATGAATCTTCTCTGCCCCCTCTTCAGTTTAGCTTAGTTTAGAGATACAGCGGGAAAACAGGCCCTTCGGCTCACCGGGTCCTCACCAACCAGCGATCCCCATACACTGGCACTGCCCTGCACACACTACGGACAATTTACAGTTATACCAACCTACAAATCAAACTATAATCCTGTACGTCTTTGAAGTGTGGGAGGAAACCGAACATCTCGGGAAAACCCGCGCGGTCATGGGGAGAACGTACAAACGGCGTACACTTAGCACCCGTAGTCATGATCGAACCCTGGCGCTGTGAGGCAGAAACTCTACCACTCCGCCACGGTGCTGCCCAAACCTGCTAGCTAGTTTGTTCAGCACTTTTCTCCTCCACCCCTCTTGCCAAAGCCCCTTGAGCTCAAGTCCAGTTCTGCACTTGGCCTCAACACAACCAACGATGGGCCACTCTACTGAACCTGTCCTTCCTTTTATTGGCTGCTAGGTCACTTCCTCAGCCAAACAAAATGCCTGTTTCTTTAAATGTTCCACTTATTCAATCACAATACAATAACAAAAGGCAGACACAAAATGCTGAAGTAACTCAGCGGGACAGGCAGCATCTCTGAATGGAAGGAAAGGGTGGCTTTTCGGGTCGAGATACGTCTTCAGATTCTTCTACAGAGAAATAAAATGACATGTGGACAAAGTATAGGTGCTCCACAATGAACACCAAGTCTACGCTTGGTCTTATTGTAGTAGAGGAGGTCACATTGAGATCACTAAATGGGATAGACCAGATTGGAGGGAGTGCACCTGAGTCTTTGTCTCACCTGAAAGAGTTGTTTCTGTCTCTAGAAGTTGGGGAGGGAGCTGACACAAGAGTAAAAACACAGAACTTTTATTTTCTTGTTTATCATATTGTTTACAGTGAACTATGTTTACACATTCTGTTGTGCTGCTGCAAGTAAGAATGTCATTGCTCTATCTGGGACATATGCCAATAAAACACTCTTGACTCTTGAAGTATTGGACCTCTTAGGAGTTCATAGGAAAATGAATTGTTATGATCATAAGTTAGTATTATACTTGAAACTATATTATCAGACAGAATCACCACTTTATTCACCGGGTAAGTATGTTTTGCAACATAGGAGGAATTTATTGGCCGTTCAGTCATACATTTTTCTTAAAAAGTAACTGATCCACTTCAAAACACATTTTAACATATGGAACATCACCACAGTGACTACCTACACATTCCATCACTGTGATGGAAGGCCGAACATAAAGTTCAAGTCCTCTCCTCGTAGTGGGCTCTCGAGCTCCACAGCTTTCTGACGGGATTATCTTGGACTCCCATAGCCCCCCGCGTTGAGGTTCAGGCCCTCGAGTTGAGGGGATAGCGCCTGACATCAGTGCCCCGGGGCATGTCCAGCTCCCCCATGCGGTGCGAATCAAATCTCGTGTCGGGGGGGGCTGGTTGAAACCTCTGCGACGTTGGAGCTCCCGAATCAGCCCTAAACTCCGAGCTGGTGCCTTGGTGTTGGTTCCGATAGGTGGGAGCGATCCAGCAAGGGATCAGTGGCTATGTTAAGTTTCCACGCCCGCCGGTGGGGCATCATCAGACCGTCCGGAGGAGCCCTCCAGCTCATCGTCAGGTAGGCCGCAGAGCCCGGAGACATTTGTGATCCAAAATTGATCACATCTCCGCGGAAGGTACAAGAAACGGAAAAAAAAATCCCCAATCCTCTCCCCTCCCCCCAATAAAACAAACCGAAAGAACATTTAAAACAAAAACTTTTAATGCACTGAAAATACACATAAAGAAAGAAAATAGGAATAGACTGCTGGAGCAGGGCAGCCATCTACCCGGCGCCCTGGTCATCCGGGATTATGGCTGGTTATTAGGGTGACAAGGTAGGTTTTTGGTATGCTTTCCTTCATATATATGGGAAATAGGGTTATCATGTTGCAACTTTACAGAACTTTGTCACGTGTTCTGAGGCTGCAGGCTGAAAAGCACATTTTGTTGCAGTGGCCCCGAACCTGTATCAGAAAGACAATACATGATTACCAATCGATCATTTACAGTCCGTAGAGATCCATGATAAGGGATAATAACGTTTAGTGCAAGGTCAAAGCCAGCAAATTCATGGATGTGGTCAAGCTATCCACAAGATGTACGTTGCACGTGCCCAACAAACTCCTGCAACCACTGACTGTGCCTGACCAAATGGGACAAGGCACAAGGAAAAAATAGCGAATGGTATGTTAGCTTTCATAGCAAAAGGATTTGAGTATTTGAGTACAGGGAGCAGGGAGTTCTATTCTTCAAATTGTACAATGGGGCTTGGTGAGACCACAATACTCTGGAGTATTGCGTGCAGTTTTGGTCTCCAAATCTGAGGAAGGACATTATTGCCATAGAGGGAGTGCCAGAGAAGGTTCACCAGGACTGATTCCTGGGATGTCAGGACTGTCTTATAGTGAAGAAAGACTGGATAGCTACTCGGTTTATACTCTCTGGAATTTAGGAGATTACGAGGGGATCTTATAGAAACTTACAAAATTCTTAAGGGGTTGGGGACAGGCTAGATGCAGCAGAAGATTGTTCCCGATGTTTGGGGAAGCAGAAGTCCAGGACCTTACCCCCCCCCCCCCCCCCCCCCCCCCCCCCCCCCCCCCCCCCCCCCCCCCCTACCCCCCCCCCGGGGTGTGTGTGTGAAAGAGGGTCACAGCTTAAGGATAAGGGGGAAATCCATTTAAGGGGGGGGACCGAGATGAGAAAGACTTTTTTTTCACACAGAGAGTGGTGAGTCTCCTGGAACTCTCTGCCACAGAGGGTAGTTGAGGCCGTTCATTGGCTGTTGATTTAAGAGTGAGTTGGATGCGGGCCCTTGTGGCTAAGGGGCACTCAGAGGGTTGGAGAGAAAGGCAGGTACGGGATACTGAGTGGTGGATGATCAGCCATGATCATATTTGAATGGCGGTGCAGGCCCCTCGAAGGGCTGAAATTGCTACTCCTGCACTAAATTTCTATGTTTCTATTGTTTCTACCATTAGGATGGGATGGTATTAGAGTCTGAGTACACAGAAGGCCAATGGAATGAGGGGAGCACCTCACACACTAACCGCCCGCCCGTCTCGTCAGCCACGTCCCGGTCCATCTACGGACAAATGCATAGTTCCCACATCGGTCTCACCAGCCACCTCAGTAACCACAAAGGTAGACAAAAGTGCTGGAGAAACTCAGCGGGTGCGGCAGCATCTATGGAGCGAAGGAAATAGGCAACGTTTTGGGCCGTAACCCTTCATCAGACTGATTCAGACCCCTTTCCTTCGCTCCATAGATGCTGCCGCACCCGCTGAGTTTTCTCCAGCACTTCGATGGTTCCAGCATCTGCAGTTCATTCTTGACCAGACAAAGGGCGGCACCGGTGGACGCACAGCGGTAGAAGCCTACTGCCTCGCATCACAGAGACCCGGGTTCAATCCTGACCACGGGAGTGCAGTGGCTGTACTGAGTTTGTATGCTGTCTCCCCTGTGGCCAAACGCGTGGCGGGTTTTCTCCAAGATCTTTGCTTTCCTCCCACACTCCAAAGACGTACGGATTTGTAGGTTAATTAGCTTTAACGTGCGGGGATCGCTGGTTGGAGCGGACTCGGTGGGCCAAAGGGCTTGTTTCCACGTTACATCTCTAAACTAAACTAAACCAGAAACAAGTCACCGTTGATCCAAACGAACTGCCAAAGAACGTTATAACAGTGAAACAATGAGGGACATTGGATTACTTTCATGACTGTTGTCACAGTTCTCCAGTCTGTATCATTCCATACGTTTACATTTTTTAAAGTGGATTGCCCACGAGGCCTGCATATCACTAGAGTTGTTGAACAGAAAAAATGACCAGATCTTCCTGATTGTTTTTAACCTATTGATCATTGACCCATTTCTCATCTTAATGTCATTTTCATTTGGGTAAACGTTTTATTCTGTGGAACTAGGAGCACAGAATAACTCATTCAGAGTTTTATGGTTGACCTTTAACCTCCAATAAAATCAATTGTCTTTTTATCCTGTCTTCTGCTTGTTTTCCCACTATATTTTTGTTCAATCCAGCACTCGGACATGCCATTGGTTCTTGACATTCAACTGCTCATAAAGGAAACCTTGCAACAATTCTACTGATAATCCAGATAATTGGTAAAACAACTTAAGTTGACAAGTTTCAATACATTTTTTTTCTCAAAGAATTCTAGTAAGTCAAACGGTTTCATTTCTTATTGATTGTACATTCAGCTCCTTTACTCTTTGCCGCCTTATGCTTTCACCAATTACAGATGGAATCCCTGTTTTGGCTTCAGTTTGCTTCTATTTTTGATCAACGGCAGTTTCCAAATTACATTTTCCTCTGCGCCCTTGCAGATTATGTCTTTACATTGCTCATAAAATCTCCAGTGAAGCTTTGCCCTGACAGCTTAATGTGTGTGTGCTGGGTGTGTTCAATCAAGCACATCGCAACGAGCCCAATTCAGTTCATCAACAATCAAATCAAGGAATTTTGGAGGCAGATCAGGATTTTTTCCAAGAAGTATGACACTTAATATGATTTGCCACTGAGTAGCAAAGAACACTGCAAGTATTCAACATAAGGAAAACTACAACATTGAGTTATGCGACAAAGCTCAAGGCTTATATAGTTGCCGATTAGATTTAAAATAGGTTGAAGGAGAGGGGGAAAATATTTAATAGGAACCTAAGGGGTGCTTTTTTCAGACAAAGAGTGGTGGGTGTATGGAACAAGCTGACAGTGGAGGTAGATGAGGCAGGGACTATCCCAACGTTTAAGAAGCAGTTAGACAGGTACATGGATAGGACAGGTTTGGAGGGATATTGTCCAAGTGCAGGCAGGGGGGATGAGTGTAGCTGGGACATGTTGGCTGGAGTGGCGGCGCTGCTTGCAGCTGCGGCTCGCCTGCAGTCCGTTTGTCTTTTCTTTTTTTTTGTTTTTGTTTGTCCCGTTGTTGCGGTTTATTGTGGTTGTGTATGTGTGTGGGGGGGGGGGGGGGGGGGTGGGGGAAGCATGTTTTTGGCTCTTCCTTCTGGGGGGATGCGACCTTTCTTGCCATATCCCCCGTCTCCGGCTCCGTCTGCGCTGAGGCCTATCGTGGAGCTGGCGGCCTGCAACTGGGACCGACCTCGAGGCTCCGGAGGCAGAGCCAGGACTTACCAGCGCGGGGCTGGCTGACTTTGGGACTGTGGTGGCGTTGCGACCCGACTTCGGAGCCTCGGAGGCTCGGCGTGAGCCAGTGGACGACATCATCAGGAGCTCGCAGGTCACAAGGACAACAGCTGCGTCCACTGGACTGGAGGGCGGCAGCTTCGGCAGCTTCGACCGTCCCGGGCCGCGGAGTTTGAACCGGCCCGTTCGGATTCAGCCGCGGGACTTACTTACCATCACCCGGCGGGGTCACAACATCGGAGGCCTGGATCGCCTCAACGCAGAGGGAGAGCAAGGAGGGAAGAGACATTGACTTTGGGACTTTTTGCCTTCCATCACAGTGAGGAGGTGCCTGGTGGACTCAGTGTAGTGGATGTTAAACTGTGTTGAGTGTGTGTTTTTGTTATTTATTCTACGTTATGACTGCAGGCTAAACCATTTTGTTGCACTGAAGAGTACAATGACAATAAAATTAAATCTGATCTCATCTGAGTGGGCAAGTTGCGGCCTGTTTCCACACTGTATCACTCTATGACTATGAATGTGTAGAGTCATAGTTTTATCCAGCATGGAAATAGGCCTGGCAGCCCAACATCCATGCCCATCCAGATGCCCATCTAAACCCCATTCTCTGGCATTTGGCCTATGTCCCTTTAAACTTTTCCTATCTCTTCAAATGTATTTTAAATATTGTTATTGTGTCTGCCTTAACTTTTTTCTTGTTCCATATCTCCACCAACTTCCGTGTGAAACTGTTGCCCCTCAGGATTCTATTAAATCTTCCCCCTCTCACCATTGAACCTGAGCCCTCTTGTTATTGATACAATACCCTGTGAAAAAGATGCTGTGTATTTGCCTTATCTATTCCACTCATGATTTTATACACTTTTAAACGATCACCCTTCAGCCTTCCTGTGCAGCTATTCCTCACCTGACTAACATCTAGTCCTGGCAACATCCTACTATCCAGAGAACATTCTCTCTCCCTCTCCCCTGACTCAGAAGGGTCTCAACCCAAAACGTCACCCATTCCTTCTATCCAGAGATGCTGCCTGTTCCACTCAGTTACTCCAGCAATTTGTGTCTATCCTCCCTCGTAAATCCTCTCCACACTCTTTCCAGCTTAATGACATCGTTCCCATGGCAGGGTGACCAAAACTGAACGCAATACTCCAAGTGCAGTCTCACCAATGCCTTGTATAAATCCAATATCTGTTAGTTCCTTAGATGAGACCATCATGCTGACTTGCACTCTTCTATTTTATCCTCAGACTGCTTTGAGGCTTTTAATTGCCCATTTCATACAAAATCTGTTTGTTACGGACCTTTTATTACTTACCGCAACACGTCTCTCCTGACTTGCTCTTTGCCATTCTCTATTTATCATTCCCTAACTCCAGCCTTGTTAATCTTTAATACATTGTCTATTTTTCTTAGTACTTGAGGCTGAAGAAGAATGTTGAAGACCAAAACATTCACTCTCAGCCCATTCAGCACGAGCCCACCCATAGAGAAAGTGTGTATGTGTTGCACAACAGCACAGCAGTTGAGATCATTAGCCATAATAAATGTCGAGGTATGTAGAAAGCGAATGGCATGTTGGCCTTTATAACAAGAGGAGTCGAGTATAGGAGCAAAGAGCTCCTTCTGCAGTTGTACAGAGCGCTAGTGAGACCACACCTGGAGTATTGTGTGCAGTTTTGGTCCCCTAATTTGAGGCAGGACATTCTTGCTATTGAGGGAGTGCAGCGTAGGTTCACCAGGTTCATTCCCGGGATGGCGGAACTGTCATCTGCTGAGAGAATGGAGCGGCTGGGCTTGTACACTCTGGAGTTCAGAAGGATGAGTGGGGATCTTATTGAAACATATAAGATTGTTAAGGGTTTGGACACGCATTAGGCAGGAAACATGTTCCCGATGTTGGGGGAGTCCAGAACCAGGGGCCACAGTTTAAGAATAAGGGGTAAGCCATCTAGAATGGAGACGAGGAAACACTTTTTCTCACAGAGAGTGGTGAGTCTGTGGAATTCTCTGCCTCAGAGGGCGATGGAGGCCGGGTCTCCAGATACTTTCAAGAGCTAGATAGGGCTCTTAAAGATAGTGGAGTCAGGGGATATGGGGAGAAGGCAGGAACGGGGTACTGATTGGGGATGATCAGCCGTGATCACATTGAATGGCGATGCTGGCTCGAAGGGGCAAATGGCCTACTCCTGCACCTATTGTCTATTGCGTATATCTCTGATTTTTTTCCCCAATGAACAATTCACACAGTGACTCTGTGAGTAGGAAGGAACTGCAGATGCTGGTTGAAACCGAAGATAGACACAAAATGCTGGAGTAACACAGCAGGACAGGAAGCATCTCTGGAGAGAAGGAATGGGTGCCGTTTCAGGTCAAGACCTGGGTGACGTTTCGGGTCTGAAGAAGGGTCTCGGCCCGAAACATCACCCCGTTCGTTTTCTCCAGAGATGCTGCCTGTCCCGCTGAGTTACTCCAGCATTTTGTGTAAACGAAGCGTAAATGAAACTGACGCGTTCCGAGGAAACCCATGAAGACACCGAGAGAACATGCAAACTCCCCACAGGCAGCACTGGATGCTCCACCTCTCCCATGGACATGGCCATGAACCACAAACCATACAGATCCAATTCTGCAAACCACTTTAACCTGCTGGGAATCCCAGGAAACCTGGCCTCCTATATTTAGCTTTAGTTTAGTTTGGAGATACAGCATGGATACAGGACCTTTGGCCTACGTGGTCCGTGCTTACCAGCCGTCGTCATGGCGATCCCTCGAGGTCGAGGATGATGGTCTACGTCCTGTGGGCTTTATGGACTCTCAGGTGGCTTATGAGTCCAATCCTGGCGTTAAAAGTTCTTCGGCATTCGGGACAGGTAATTCCAGATGGCAGATCGGGCTTTGGTTGGTGCTGCCTCTCTTTCCGTTCTCTTCTCTTTTCTTCTAATTCTGCACATCTCTTGGCTTCGAAGGTCGCTGTTCCTTCTTGGATGATGGTTGTCCAGAGTTTCCTGTCCTTGGCATTGGTTTCCCAATTGTCGATGTGGATTTCACATTTCTTCATGCTGGCTTTTAAGGCGTCTTGGAATCACTTCTTTTGTCCGCCTCTTTTTTTCGTTTGCCTTCTTTCTGCTGGGAGTAGAAGCTTTGCTTTGCTAGACGCTCGTCTTCCATCCGAACAACATGACCGACCCATCTTAGTTGGTTCTTGATGACGAAGGCTTCCATGACAGCGATCACCCGTACACTAGTTCTATTCTACACACCAGGGACAATTTACAGAAGCCAATTAACCTACATCTTTGTAATGTGGGATGAAACAGGAGCACCCGGAGAAAAGCAACATGGGTCACAGGGAGAATGTACAAACAGCACCTGTAGTCTGGATACAACCCGGGTCTCTGGTGCTGTGAGGCAGTAACTTTACAACTGCACCACCGTGCCGCCCATAAATAGAATGGATAAACGTGAGGTACATTTCAGACTTTAATGATCCACTGGATCAGATGTCTGAGTCATAGTGATACAGCATAGAAACAGGCCTTTCAGCCCAACTTGACCACACTGGCCAACATGTCCCAGCTATACTACTCCCACCTGCCCGTGTTTGGTCCAAATTAGAAATACTTGACATTTATATACCCCCTTGGCACCACAGCAGACCCATCCCTCAGGGCCAAAGGTTAAACCATCGAGTAGGTCATTAAATAATTTTGAGATGTGACCACACCAATCAGAGTTTGGTGCAAAACCTGGAGACAGAGCTGGTATAGATAGACAGAGGAAATGTGTTATGAAAGAACAGCAGATGCTGGTTTAAACTGAAGATAGACACAAAAAGCTGGAGTAACTCAGCGGGACAGGCAGCATCTCTGGAGAGAAGGAATGGGTGCCTTTTCGGGTCGAGATCCCTTCTTCAGACTGGGGTCAGGGGAAATGGAAACAAGAGGTATAGACTATGTGGAGAGATATAGAACAAATGAATGAACGATGTGCAAAAAGGTAACGATGATAAAGGAAACAGGCCACTGTTACCTCCTTGCTAGGTGAGAACGAGAAGCTGATGCGACTTGGGTTGGGAAGGGATGGAGAGCGAAGGAATGCAGGGGTTACTTGAAGTTGGAGAAATCAACATTCATACCACTGGCTCAAGGAGACCTAGGACAGTGTGGGAATGGGAAGGGTAATTAAAGTGCAACCGGGTGATCAGGTAGGTCCAGGCGGACTGAGCGAAGGAAATAACGAACAGAGTGAGGGGCCAAGAGTTGGAATGTAACAATGAGGAAGAAAGCAGTCTTGAACCACACGACAGGAGTGGAACCACAGAATCCTAAGAATTACAGGGTTATTATCTAGACAGTGTGCAGGAACAAACTGCAGATGCTGGTTCACACCGAAGATAGGCATAAAATGCTGGAGTAACTCAGCAGGTAAGGCAGCATCTCTGGAGAAGGAGTGGGCGATGTTTCTGGTCGAGACCCGTTTGTTGTTTTCACACCTTACACTTCCATATCTCTAGACTCCCTCTCCCATGACTTTCAGTCTGAAGAAGGGTCTCCTATTCCTTCTCTCCAGAGATGCTGCCTGTCCCGCTGAGTTACTCCAGCATTTTGTGTCGATCATTAGTAGCTAGATATTCAAGATTCAGATTCTTTCTATTTAGATTCTCAGTGGTTCTTCTTAGACATGTGTTAGGCCCAGTTCTTTGTTTCTTAGTTCTTTAAATCATTAACTTTGGATTGAAAATAGACCCAAACTAGCTAACTAGTAGTTTTGAACCAGTTAACAGCGACTATATTGTCATGAGCATTTTATTTTTAGATTCCAATTAGACCACAACAATAGTCAACAAAAAGGCCACATTCTCTCAACATCTGGACACTTCTGGAGGCCCATGTTTATGAGAAGTGGTTCCAGCCGCTAAAAATGGTGCAATAGTATGTTGTGTTGAGAAACAACTGGAGGTATATTGGAGATGCAAGAATCTCCAGATACTGGTGTTTTGAGCAGAAAACAAACTGCTTCAGGAGATTAATGGATTGTGTTTTTTTTTATTTTTAGGTTTTTTTCGGTATTTTATGTGGGGGGAAGCGAGTAGGGTAAGGGGGAAACTGTCCTTAAGTCGCTTCCTGGCGAGGATGCGACTATTCTCCGAGTCGCGTCCTCGCCCCCCACCCCCCTTCGCGGCCTACCAGCTGGATTGGCGGGGCCTTTCCTGCCGGGACCGGACCAGAGCTTCAGCAGCGGCGGCGAGGCACTGGAAACATCGCGGAGCGGGCGAGGCTTTCCTGGGATCGCCGCTTGGAGCTCTGGAGTGCTGGGCCGCTACCCCAACATCGCGGAGCTGTGGGTGCGGAGCTCCCAACGCGGGCGGCGCTGACTTTAACATCGCAGAGTCCTGGGACCCTTTCCCGGGGGTCGCCAGCGCGACTCTCCTGTGGAAATCGGGAGCCGCGGACTCCGGTGGAAGGTGGCCGGCGAGAGGTTCCCGGCGAGACGGCCTGAACATCGGGCTGCCCGTAGCGGCGACTATGGGATGCCCGGGGGGCCCCGACCACGGGTGAACATTGGGGAACATCGGTGAGGAGGATGACTGGTTCCTTCCCCCACTAAGGGGATGTTTGTGTTGTGGACTACTGTGTTCTGTGTTTTTGTATTTTTTTAATTTTATTTTTTTTGTATGACTGTAAGGGAAAAATAATGTTGTTGTCTCTTCATTGAAGACAATGACAATAAATTAAATCAAATCAAAATCAAATCAAATATATTACACGTGATAGTCACCTTATGTCAAGAATAATGAGCCACCAGGCCAGGAAGATACAGAGAGCTCAGGAATTCTCAGAGTGTAGGACAATCAGTACTTGATGTTAAATACCAATAGAACACAGGACATTGAATACTAACAAGCCCTCAGCCCAAGTCTGATGCCAAGACAAACCAATCTCATGTGTCTGAAGTAGGGTCTCTAACTGAGACGTCACCTATTCCTTTTCTCCAGAGATGCTGCCTCACCCAAGATTCAAGAGAGTTTATTGTCATGTGTCCCTGATAGGACAATGAAATTCTTGCTTTGCTTCAGCACAACAGAACATAGTAGGCATTGACTACAGAACAGATCAGTGTGTCCATATACCATTATATAAATATATACACACATGAATAAATAAACTGATGAAGTGCAAATAACAGATAATGGGCAATTAATGTTCAGAGTTTTGTCCGAGCCAAGTTCAATAGCCTGATGGCTGTGGGGAAGTAGCTATTCCTGAACCTGGTCGTTGCAGTCTTCAGGCTCCTGTACCTTCTACCTGAAGGTAGCGGGGAGATGAGTGTGTGGCCAGGATGGTGTGGGTCCTTGATGATGCTGCCAGCCTTTTTGAGGCAGCGACTGCGATTGATCCCCTCGATGGAAGGGAGGTCAGAGCCGATGATGGACTGGGCAGTGTTTACTACTTTTTGTAGTCTTTTCCTCTCCAGGGCGCTCAAGTTGCCGAACCAAGCCACGATGCAATCGGTCAGCAAGCTCTCTACTGTACACCTGTAGAGGTTAGAGAGAGTCCTCCTTGACAAACCAACTCTCTGTAATCTTCTCTGGAAGTAGAGGCGCTGATGTGCTTTCTTAATAATTGCATTAGTGTTCTCATAGAATCATAGAATCATAGAAAATAGGTGCAACGAGTAGGCCATTTGGCCCTTCGAGCCTGCACCGCCATTCAGTATGATCATGGCTGATCATCCAACTCAGTACCCTGTACCTGCCTCCTCTCCATACCCCCTGATCCCTTTAGCCACAAGGGCCACATATAACTCCCTCTTAATTATAGCCAATGAACTGGCCTCAACTACCTTCTGTGGCAGAGAATTCCACAGACTCATCACTCTCTGTGTGAAAAAAGATCTTCTCATCTCGGTCCTAAAAGACTTCCCCCTTATCCTTAAACTGTGACCCATTGTTCTGGAGTTCCCCAACATCGGGAACAATCTTCCTGCATCTAGCCTGTCCAACCCCTTAAGATTTTTGTGTCTCTATAAGATCTCCCCTCAATCTCCTAAATTCCAGCGAGTACAAGCCAAGTCTATCCAGTCTTTCTTCATATGGAAGTCCTGCCATCCCAGGAATCAGTCTGGTGAACCTTCTCTGTACTCCCTCTATGGCAAGAATGTCTTTCCTCAGACTAGGAGACCAAAACTGTACGCAATACTCCAGGTGTGGCCTCACCAAGACCCTGTACAACTGCAGTAGAACCTCCCTGCTCTTGTACTCAAATCCTTTTGCTATGAATGCCAACATACCATTCGCTTTCTTCACAGCCTGCTGCACCTGCTTTCAATGACTGGTGTACCATGACACCCAGGTCTCGTTGCATCTCCCCTTTTCCTAATCGACCACCGTTCAGATAATAGTCTACCCTCCTGTTTTTGCCACCAAAGTGGATAACCTCACATTTATCCACATTATACTGCATCTGCCATGCATTTGCCCACTCACCCAACCTATCCAAGTCACCTTGCAGCCTCCTTGCATCCTCCTCACAGCTAACACTGCCTCCCAGCTTCGTGTCATCCGCAAACCTGGAGATGTTGCATTCAATTCCCTCATCCAGATCATTAATATATATTGTAAATAGCTGGGGTCCCAGCACTGAGCCTTGCGGTACCCCACTAGTCACTGCCTGCCATTCTGAAAATGACCCGTTTACTCCTACTCTTTGCTTCCTGTTTGCCAGCCAGTTCTCTATCCACATCTATACTGAACCACCAATACCGTGTGCTTTAAGTTTGTATACTAATCTCTTATGTGGGACCTTGTCAATAGCCTTCTGAAAGTCCAGATATAACACATCGACAGGTTCTCCCTTATCCACTCTACTAGTCACATCCTTGAAAAATTTTATAAGATTCATCAGACATGATTTATCGTTCATAAATCCATGCTGACTTTGTCCAATGATTTCACCACTTTCCAAATGTGCTGCTATCCCATCTTTAATAACTGACTAGCATTTTCCCCACTACCGATGTTAGACTAACTGGTCTGTAATTCCCTGTTTTCCCTCTCCCTCCCTTTTTAAAAAGAGGGGTTACATTAGCTCCAGGACCAGGAAAGATCTTCAGTTGTGCACGCCCAGGAACTTAAAGCTCTTGACCCTTTCAACCATCGACCCGTTGATATAAACGGGACTGTGGGTCCCCATCCTACTCCTTCCAAAGTCCACAATCAGTTCCTTAGGTTTGCTGGTGTTGGGGGCCAGGTTATTGTGCTGGCACCATATGGACAGTCGCTCGATCTCTCTTCTATACTTTGACTCATCCCCATCAGTGATACGTCCCACAACAGTGGTGTCGTCAGCGAACTTGATGATGGAGTTTGCACTATGACCGGCTATGCAGTCATGAGTATAGAGTGAGTACAGCAGGGGGCAGAACACGCAGCCTTGAGGTGCTCCCGTGCTGATTGTTATCGAGGCTGACCCGCTCAGTTACTCCACCACCATGTGTCCATCTCATGTGTCTACACTTGATCCACATCCCTCTATTCCCTGCATTTCCATGGACCTACCAAAAGCCTCTTGAATGGCACTATCATATCCATCCCCACCACCAACCCTGGAAATATCCCAGGCATCCACCTGTGTAAAAAAACTGTCCCGCATATCCCCTTTCAACTTTGTCTTAAAGCTGGGCCCTCTAGTTTTTGATATTTCCACCATGGGAAAAATGTTCAGGTCAGGTCGGGGGGAGTTACCCCCCGCCACGGGTACCCTGTAATCCCGTGCTACCTGCTCCATGGCCATTCTGGTAAACCTCTTCTGCATCCTTACCAAAAGCCCTATAACCTTCTATTGTGTTCATGTTGATAATTTCATAAGTGATAGGAGCAGAATTAGGCCATTCGGCCCATCAAGTCTACTCCGCCATTCAATCATGGCTGATCTATCTCTCCCTCCCAACCTCATTCTCCTGCCTTCTCCCCAGAACCCCTGACACCTGTACTAATCAAGAATCTATCTACCTCTGCCTTGC
The DNA here is from genome assembly GCA_035221665.1 of Okamejei kenojei. NCBI lineage: Eukaryota > Metazoa > Chordata > Chondrichthyes > Rajiformes > Rajidae > Okamejei > Okamejei kenojei. The sequence continues at coordinate 93,880,400 of CM069137.1, forward strand.
ATTTATATGTAAGAGCAGCCAAAACTAACTGCATGCAAAACTCTAAATGTCCCCTAACCTATAATAACCTCCGACAGTGGTGAGGATGGCAGAAAAAATCATCGGGACTTCTTTTCCTTCAATCGGGGACATTGCGTGCAAACGTTGCTTGTCCAAGGCCAACAGCATTATAAAAGACCCCACACATCTCCATCATGGACTGTTCACTCTGCTGCCCTCGGGCAAAAGGTATCGCAGTATAAGGAGCAGAACAGCCAGGTTTTGCAACAGCTCCTGCCCCCGAGCCATCAGACTCTTGAATTCCATATAATGTGCCGTCACTATTATCTATTTTCTCTTTTTATCTATTTTATCTTTTTATCTATTTTATCCATTTGTTATTATATGTTGCACGGTGAGCCAGATGCAACGAAACAGTAATGGCCCTGTCTCACTGTGCGAGTTGACCCACGAGGTACCCCGAGTGACAGACTCGTGGCTGTGCACGAGACTGCAAGTTTATGATCAAGTGTGTAATACGAGTTCCCACGGGTATTGTCATTGCTGCGATGTTCCTAGTTCCTCTCCCGAGTTAGCAAGTTCCTCTCCCGTTACTCTTGAGCCAACCGTGAATGAAGGTATGTTTTAATAAAGCAACAATGTTAAAATACATCTCCATCCTGTGGTTTTGAGTTATTTCAGCGCGGCGGCATCTATTGATATGACCTACAATTGGAAAAATGCGCATCTCCAGTAACCAAGCATTTCTTGTTGTTTTATGTTTTTAAATACTTTTTTGCAATGGAATCTCTATTTTAAATAATTTTAAAAAAGGAAGCAGCCCGGGTGACTGACATTGAGCGGCCCGCGGGACCCGACAGCAGACACACACACACACACTCACAACACACACACACACACACACACACACACACACACACACACACACACACACACAACACACACACAACACACACACCCACACACACACACACACACACAGATACACACAGACAGCAGCTGGCCACCACTTCAGAGGAATGAAGCAGCTCGGTTGACTTTGAGCGGCCACCGGGACCGACAGCAGACACACACACAGATACACACAGATAGACAGAGAGGGAGAGAGAGACACACACACACACACACATACACACACACACACCACACACACACACAGAGATACACACAGACAGCAGCTGGCCACCACTTCAGAGGAATGAAGCAGCTCGGTGACTTTGAGCGGCCACCGGGACCCGACAGCAGACACACACACAGATACACACAGATAGACAGAGAGGTGAGAGAGAGAGACACACACACACACATACACACACACACACATAGAGAGAGAGATACACACAGACAGCAGCTGGCCACCACTTCAGAGGAATGAAGCAGCTCCGCGGATCAGGCAGCATTTCTGGGAGATGTTTTCGGATCGGGACCTTCTAACGAAACGACACCCACCCTTTTTCTCCACAGACGCTGCCTGACCACTGAGTTACTCCGGCACTTTGTGTCTATCTCTGGTATAAACCAGCATCTGCAGTTATTTGTTTCTACTTAGGACAGTTTAGATGTGGTGGTTTAGGACGATGGTGGAGAATGGTGATAGAAAAAGCTGCAACTATTGTCATCTTGGGCAAAACACACGAAGCACTCTCAGGGGGTCAGGCAGCTTCCGTGGAGAGAATGGAGGGGGACGTTTTCCTACTGGGACCCTTCTTCAGACCGATGGTGAAGACTGGTCATTCCGAATAGAAAGGTCGCGGCCTGAAATGTCGCACTCCATTGCCTGACCCACCGAGCTCTTGTTCACCAAGCACTTGATGATTTGCTCATGGTGGGTTGCAACGTTTAATGGAATCCTTGCTTTCATTAACCGAGGCTTAGAAGAGTCTATTGATCCCAAGAACTTTAGAGGGGAGTGCGGGCATCAGAAGCAGGTGAGTTTGACGGGAGCGTGGGAGCCGCACGCAGCGATTGGATATTGTTCGGGAAGCCGAACCCCAGCGTGAGAGAATGAAAACACGGGGGGTATTGGGTCCCAACAGGAATAGGTTAAAGGCTTGAAGAAGAAGATGGAGACAGAGACACTCACATTCAACAAGGACAGTAAATTCTGCTATAACACGATCGTTTGCTTTGCGAAGTAACGTTGTTTTTTTGCAATAGAAAATCATGTATCGAAACAATCGTAGCAATGGGTAAAAAAGGTGTTTCACGCTTGCAATAATCAAGTTATTTTCCTGTGAGATATTTTACAAACATGGTCTTTTGAATAACTATAAATTTATTTATGTTACTGCAAGCTAAAATACTAAAGGTTGTGTGGCTACATTGTTTAATAGAGTTTCCTTGTTCAAATATCAAAGGAAGCGATTGTTTGTCAATTTCTATGGTTATTATAGTGAGGAGTTGGGCTCCGGTGATCGGGTTGAACATGAGATCATGGTGTCTCGTCACTGCTGGAAGGCGACATGGAAGCATTTTTGTCTGCTTGCAAATTTCCAAACTAACTGTAGTTCCCAACTTGAAGTAGAATCAGGAATGCATTCATTCCCTCTGTTATCAGGCTTCTGAATGATCCTTCCATAAGTTGGGGGACCATCCGATTCTCTCTACCTCATTGTGTCCATTGGGACTTTGTCTCTGAAATTCAGCGCTAAAGTATTGAAAACGACAAGATCTGCATTTTGTCTCTGTCCGATCTATGTACTTGAATTTAGTTTTACTTCTATTTTGTATAGTATGATCTGAGTTTGACTGCATAGCATGCTAAACATAAACTTTACACATGAAAGTAATAAATCTAAACCGAATGTTCTTTGTATCGGGTAGTTGTTAGGTTTGGGCATCGTCGGGGCGAGTTTGGTTTTCGGCAGCAAGCATCTTTCTGAAAGCAATGAATGCTGAGGGCAAACCTTTAACAACCTGGAATACGGACTTCCAGAAGGGTCTTGACAAAGTCGCAATACGTGGTGTAAAATGAATATTGAAAGCATGTCCATGAGGTCAACAAAATATTACACAATCTTCGTAAATGCTTGTGGGAAAGTGAATAGTGTCCCCCCATCCCCCCCCCCCCCCCCCCCCCCCCCCCCCCCCCCCGATCACAGTCACAGTCATCGGTAGCCACAGTCACCCGTAAATAAACCCACTACATCCAATATGCGACTTTGTATGATCATGGATGACAATCCATTTAACCTCAGTGCAAATTCAAATGAAGGTTCCTGCTCCCGCCTTCTGCTGTCACTTTCAATGCCGCTACTATTGGAGTCTGGCCTCGGGTAACTCCATTCCCACCTGGGAAATGAAAAGTTTCCATTGACGGTGCCTCGGTTAGACTCACGAGTCACTAAGATAAACGCACGGGGCCACTACGTTTATTACAACGAGTTTAAATGTTTCCATTTTTAACGTGAACAGATTAATTTGACTCGTGGAAAAAATCAAACATGTTTGATTTTTTCACGAGTTAACAAGTTTCCCGAGTACTGCCGTTAGCCCCACCGAGTCGCTAAGTTGCTCGTGCGAGTTCCGACGTACCCGCTACGTGATCACTACGAGTGAAAACTCGGGTATCACTCGTGGGCCAACTCGCACAGTGAGACAGGGGTTTAAGATTAAACAGAGAACTTAGCAGTTTGAAGTTTGATCTATATTTAAATGACGGAGTCGAGTTGAGGGACTACGTGAATTAGAAGCCCGTACAGCCGTTGGTGCATCAATCTTCAAGCAGCGGAATGAATTCACAGCTAACAATGACTGAAGTATAATGGTAAGATGATAAAACTAGAACTACCGATGAGATCTATGAGGTGGGAGCGGAGTGCACGTAGTCCCTCAACTCGACTCCTCATAAAATAAAGATTCAAACTTCCAAACTGGTAAGTTCTCATTTAATCTTACTATTTTACTTCGGAGTCACGTGGAGTGACTACGTGAAGACTTCAAAGCTTTCACTGTGAATTCCACGCCGCAGACTCAAATCCGTCTTCAACGTTCACACTGCCTGGATTGACGCAAAGTCGTTAACAATCAATCATGCATCAGTAATACATTTGTTAAATGGATAACAGTTTTATTTACAAAACAAATCATAACAAACCCCTCTAACTCAGGGGAAATGTGTAACAGTACTGACAACCAGAATCAGCAACACCCCGAGCCTTGAAAATCGGCTTGTGATAAAACCTCTGAAAAGTTAGCTCACTGGACCATCCTGCGGCCACGAGGACATGGTCTATTGGCAAGTCCATCGCCCTTGCCGCGGAAGTTGATGCCCCCGCCCTGGTGGAATGAGATTTGAATTATCAGTATCAATTCCAGCACTTGCCAGGACCTGCTTTAGCCACCTTGAAATCGTTTGCACCGACACCTTACTGTGTTGTTTTTTGTGACTAATAAACAAAGCCGACTGTGTTCCTCTCAGAGGTTTAGTAATCTCAATGTAACGAGATAAATGTGAGACTACACAACAAGCGATCATCTGCGGGGTATGCTGAAAACACAATCTTACATCCTGTCATGCCTCTTCAGATTCAGATTCAGATTCAGATTCCTTTATTGTCATTCAGACCTTTCGGTCTGAACGAAATTTGTTACCTTGCAGTCATAACATGTAATAAATTAAAACAAAACACACAATAAACACATAATTTAACATCCACCACAGTGAGTTCACCAAGCACCTCCTCACTGTGGTGGAAGGCAAAAGTCTTAAAAGTCATTGTCATTTTCCCCTACTTGTTCCCCCTCTGTACTGAGGCAATCCAGGCCTTCGATGTCATCGTCCACCAGGCCCGCGGCCGAGCCTCCGAAGCCAGGCCGCCACCGCCGCCGCCGCCGGAACGCCGGAACACCACCACAGCCCCCAGCCAGGATCGACCACGGGAACGCTGGAGCCGCCGGAGCTCTGAAGCCGGGCCGCCGCTGGAGAGCCGCTGGAGCGCCGCAGCCGGGCCGCTGCTGGAGCACTGCTGGAGAGCCGCTGGAGCGCCGAAGCCCCGAAGCCGGGCCGCTGCTGGAGCACCGCTGGAGCAACTGCTGGAGCCGCCGGAGCTCCGAAGCCGGGCCGCTGCTGGAGCACCTGCTGGAGAGCCGCCGGAGCCGCCGGAGCGCCGAAGCCGGGCCGCCGCTGGAGCACCCGCTGGAGAGCCGCTGGAGAGCCGCTGGAGCCGCCGGAGCGCCGAAGCCGGGCCGCCGCTGGAGCACCCGCTGGAGAGCCGCTGGAGAGCCGCCGGAGCCGCCGGAGCGCCAATGCCGGGCCGCTGCTGGAGCACCGCTGGAGCAACTGCTGGAGCGCCGAAGCCCCGAAGCCCCGAAGCCGGGCCGCCGCCGCCGCTGGAACACCGGAGCTCTGAACGCTCGCCACAGCTCCGAGGCCACCAGCTCCGCCATTAGGCCTCAGCACAGACGGAGACGGTGACGGGGGACACGACAAGAAAAGGTCGCATCCCCCCGAAGGGAGAGACTAAAACCTTGTTTCTCCCACCCTCCCCCCCCCCCCCCCCACACAAACACAGCCTAAATAAACCAAAATTCTAACTAAAAACAGACACAAAAGGACGAAAAAAAACGAAAAAAAACAGACGGAACGCAGGTGAGCCGCAGCTGCCACGCACCGCCGCCACTTCCGGATGTTTATGTTTATGTTTAATTATGTTTCTATTATTCTAATTATCTCTTCTATTATGTTTAAGCAAATCATAGACATAAAATATAATGGCATCTGCCGACACATGCATTCTATCTAGCCGTAGCTTTTGCAACGTTTGTACACGTTGAGCTGAAAACCAACGCCATAAGCATGACCACCTTAAATAGTTAATTTGGCTATAGATAGGCTTGTAACCGGAGCCCACTGGCGAAGAACCATAAGAACCTCACTCACATTCCAAATACCGGCATACCTGGGTTTAGGAGATTAGAATTGAAAAACTCCCTTCATGAATCGTGAAACTGACGGATGTGTCCCTACTGTATGTAATTCTGCATTCATAGGTAAATAAGAAGACAGAGCACTTCTGGCTGAATTGATCGCACTGTAACTTAATTTTTGGTCGAAATAAAGAGTTGACAAAAACTCCAATACGTCCGTGATCTCTGCAGTGTGATATACAATATTCTGCTGTAGGCAGAATTGCTCCCACTTCCTTATATAGGTGATATATTGCTGCTGTGTACTGTCCCTGCAGGCCGACGTGAAAACATCCACAGTCCCGATGAGACAGTCCTCTCCCCAGGTATGGCCTCCTTAAAATCTGTAAATTAACAGATCAATACGATCATGTAAAGGATGTTGATACCCCAGTGACTGGATTTACCAGTAGATTTTTTATTCTTGGTAATAATCATGTAAGGCTCCCTAGCCATTTGTAATACAACGGGAAACCATGCTTGTGTAGGCCAATCTGGCACTACCAATACCCCTGAAGCGGAGTCCTCGGGGGGGGGGGGGGGGGGGGCTCCGTGATCTTTTGCAAACATCTGCTAATGAGACAGAATGGAGGAAATACATACACAAACATTCCTCCCCAATTCAGCGAAAAACGCATCCACTGCTACTGCCGCAAGATCTGGTTCCCATGAAACATATCTAGGTAACTGATGATTTAATCGAGATGCAAACAAGTCAATATCTGGCAATCCATACTGAACAATCATTTGGTTAAATACATCCTGATTTAACATCCATTCAATGTTGTCATTAAACTGACGTGACCTAGTGTCAGCTACGGTGTTGAATCACCTGGCAAATAAAGTGCTGAAAGCCAGATATTTTGGTCAATACACCAGCTCCAAATCTGGTTAGCCAGTCTATCACAAGACTGTGACTTAAACTCCACCCATGTGGTTTACAATATGCCACTGCTGTGGTTTTGTCAATCTGAACCTGCACATGCATGTCCCTCCTTGTAGAACAATAAGCTTTGAGCCCATACCAGGTGCCCAACAACACCTAAATAATTAATCCCTCTTAATTGAAGAAGTGATGTCTCGTCCACATTCCATCTGCCTCCACAACTAGAAGACATATCTGATGCACCCCAACCCAGTGCACTTACATCAGTCTGTAATATCAGTGACGGTGGTTCCGCCAAAAACCTCCTAAAAACCTTTTGAAACATATACTATCCACCATTGTATGTCAGCAATCGCCCCAGCTGACAACTGCATATGCCTATCAAATGGCCCCTTTGTATTCTCAGTGCCTGTTCCTTTGATCGTTGTAATTGTTGATAATGCAGAGGACCATACTGCACAGCTGAAATGCTGCAACAAACTTCCCAATTAACCTGGCTACTTGTCTAATCGAAGGCCGTTGTTCTCCAACGAGATTAAACACAGTCCTCATTAACTGATTCAATTTATATCTGGTCAAAGTTACCAACATGTGATTGAATTAATGGTAAATCCCAGATAATCAATAATTTGACGTGATATAATTTAGATTTATCTGGGTGAATAGCAAATCCCATTTGTTCAAAAGTGATTTTAACAACTGAAACTGATTGATTGAGTTTCAGCATGAGTCTTTCCAACAATCAGAATATCATCTAAGTAGGCCATTACCACATGCCCCTGAGCTCTAAGTAATTGCTAAACATAGGTTTTACCAATTTTAGTAAATAATCTAGGAGCTGAAGTTAATCCATTCGGCAATGCCCTGAATTGCCACAGCTGGGTCATCCAAATAAATTTCAAATATCTTCTATCATCATCATGAATAGACACTGAGTAATGCGCATCCTTTAAATCAATAGTTGCCATATAACACCCTTTGGACACTAGATGTTTGGCCGTGGTAAAGGTTTCCATTTTGAAATGCCTATAACAAACAAACTTGTTCAAACTCGATAAATCCAGAATAATTCTACACCCCCCAGTCTTTTTAGATCTGGGAAATATATTTTGACACAAATTGTCGACTTTGATAGACAGAAGGCTCAATTACCCCTTTCTTATGTAACGACTGAATCTCTGCTTGAATAAGCACATTTTCCTCATCTGAAAAAATAAGTTTACGACTAGGAAAATGTTGATTAGGTAGACTGTCCCTTAGAGTAAAATTCAATTTTCACCCCTTCAATACTACTAAGTATGAACAAATCTGATATCAACTGCTGCCATTGTTTGAGAAACAATTTTTAACCTTCCCCCAATTTGAACAGGAACATCAGTTAATTCATCGTCTGTCGATGTTTTCCTTACCTGCATCTTTCCTGCGGACCTTGTTGTCCTCGACCTCTTGTAGAGAAAGGCACCTTCCCCTTCATGCTGGCAGCCTGCCAGTTCCGAAATTGAAAACCTGAACGGCTCGTTCCTTCTCCTGCATCCACATTAGTCCTTTCCAATACGGAGAAAAACCTTTTGCCTTGCTTACCAGCCGGCTTAATGAGGGCCATAGTTTTAACATCGTCATGACATTCTTTGACCCTTTTTGCAAGGTTACCTCCAAACAACAGATTTTGTGGTGGTACACTGGTCGGTTTGCACAAACTTGCCAAATTCGGATTAAGCACTGGCCTAATAGCGGCCCTCCTGATATTTATTGATTTCAAAAAACGCATTACAAAGGGAATCCCAGTCCGTCCTGGTGTGCTTCAACCACATTGCTTGGATCAATAATTTTCACCACAGCTGTTAATACCTGCTGACAACAGTTTAAGCACTTTTTGAAACTTCATCTCCTGGGCCCCTAGCAGGCATACCCATCTGTGACCAAATTTGGTGATTAACCACCGGTACCTTCAGGAGATCACAATTAACAGGAGCTTTATAGTGTTTTTTGCTGCTTCATCCATAGCTAGCTCCTGTAACTGGTGGGAGAGCATATACTGAATGGCTTCAGCCAATTCCCCCATCAATCGCCTCTCCTGCCTCTCTAGGCTCAGCAAACTTCCCAGCAATGTTCGGAATTACCTCCAACCGAACTTCTTTACTGCTCTCTCCCCACATAGAATCAGTGTCAGCAAAACTGCACTGATGGAACATCCTCCTCACAGGCAGGATAGTTCTGCAGCCCTGAAACAGGTGCTGCTAGCACAAGCTCTCCATCACCTGGCTTGGGCACCACTCCTCCTCACGGAGCTGGTCCCTGTCGAGCATTCTTTGTAATAAAATCTCGACCTGGGAGAGCCGTGAGCAAATGGACTCTCCTATGGAGGGTATAACCTCCTGGCCCGACTCATCTACGGGCCTGACAGACTTGCCAGTGGCCTTCCTCCCTACTGACAAGCCTCCACTGCCCCCTGGCAGTGGGTCCGCAACCACTGGCTGTGTAGCCAGCACCGGACCAGGTTGTACCAGACGGGCCTCCATCCACAACACTCTCCTGGTCACTTTCCTTTCTAACCTGCGGAGCGCCTCGCCGACACCTTCTTCACTTTCTGCAACATATCTCCAAGAACTCCAAACCGTCGCAGAAATGACCTGTGGTAAAAAAATTTAAAAAACCTTACCTCCGTTTTTTAAACTTACCGCTTGGAGGAGCGCTGCTGCTCCAACCGGCCGACTGCACCAACGTCTGACGTCATGACGCACCAACGGCTGTACGGGCTTCTATTCACGTAGTCACTCACGTGACTCCGAAGTAAAATTTCGATGAGATTTGCATTTGTTGGTGTATTTTTGAATGACAATAAAATCTTTGATTGAAAGCTGCATCATCACTTATTGACTCTTATACTCAATACCTTGATCAATGAAGCCAAGCATACCATATAGTTTTTTTAATCACTCCATAAAGTTTGTACTTGACCATAAAGCCTGAAAGGAGTATAGCCCCAAGCCTGTGGAGAGAAGGAATGGGTAACGTTTCTGATGTCAGTCTGATGAATGGTCTCCAGCCGAAACAACATCCATTCTTTCCCACCAGTGATGCTGCCTGTCCCGCTGAGTTACTCCAGCATTTTGTGACTACCTTCCATTTAAGCCAGCATCTGCAGTTCTTTCCTACACATATAAATAAGGAGTGCAGACCCTGAACACATTATTTATGTTTAAGAAAGAGAAGTATTCCCTTCATGCATGTGATCTCTCGCTGAGGGCTTTACTTACCCCCTCGCCCCCTTTACAGTAGAGCCTTCTCTTTGCATCCAAAGCAATTTCCAAGTTACACTGCAATAACTCAGGAAAGATGCCCATTCCAGAGAATATGGTTTCCAATGGGCCTTGATATCAAGACAAATTCCTTCAGCACCTGGCACATCCCCAGATCTTGTTATATTCAACAATGTTTAATATTAGGGCGGCACAGTGGTACTGCCTTACAGCGCCAGAGATCCGAGTTCAATCCCGACTACGGGTGCTGTCTGTACGGAGTTTGTACCTTCTCCCTGTGACCACCTGGGTTTTCTCTGAGATCTTTGGTTTCCTCCCACACTCCGAACACGTGCAGGTTTGTAGGTTAATTGGTTTGGTATAAGTGCAAATTATCCCCAGTGTGTGTATGATAGTGTTAAGGGCCTGTCCCACTTTCACGACCGAATTCACAACCTTTTTTACTTGTGGACATTTTTCATCAGGCTAGAAAAACGCCCCGACCTACTTGATGCCACGAGTACCTACAACTAGCGTCACAACCTGCTACGGCCTACCTATGATCTCCTACGACCTCCTACGACCATGCTGCGAGTATGATTCAAGGGCAAACTTGGCAGAGGTCGTGAAATAGGTCGTGAAAGTGGGACAGGCCCTTTAGTGTGCAGGGATCGCTGGATCAGTGTGGACTCGGTGGGCCAAAGGGCCTGTTTCTGCACTGCATCTCTGAACTAAACTAAATCTCTGGAGACTACTGGATCCACAGAGAGTAGGTGTGAGCGACAGCTGCTGGAAGGTAATCAGCAGCCAACCTACAAGTGGCTGAGGATCTGTTCAAATGACCATTGAACAAGGGTGGTCTTTTCCGCCACTGAATGGATGCCCAGCTGTATGAAATTAACACGTAAAACCAGTCAAGGTAATTATGTTTAGAAAGCGCTATTGATGGTATTTGTACAAAAGGCTTCATTCAGGCATGGATCATTGAAATATCCTTCAAAGCAAAGTTGCAAAGTAATTTCCTGACCATTAAATTTCCAGATTGTCATAAAATCCTACTTGGTTCAAAAATGTCCTTTTCAAAATTCAATGTAGTTTAACTCAAGACCTGTCGCAATGCAATTGGCTCATAACTGCCTTCTGAAATTGGCACAATTCAGCCCGAAGAAGGGTCTCGACCCAAAACGTCACCTATTCCGTTTCTCCAGGGACGCTGCCTGACCCACTGAGTTACTCCAACTTACTTTCGGTTTAAACCAGCATCTGCAGTTCCTTCCCGCACATTTTGAAATTGACATTCAGCCACACTTATCCAGTACTGCATAAGTGTGGCACAATTGCGCCACTGGTAGATTGGGTTCGATCCTGACCTCGGGAATCTGTGTGGAGGTTGCAGCTTCTCTCTGCGACCACGTGAGCTTCCCCCAGGAGCTCCAGTTTCTTCTCACATCTCAAAAACTTGCCAGTTAAATGGGCTCTATAAATTGGCCCGAGTGTATGGATGGAACGAGCGTGAACAGCTGATCGATGGTCAGTATAGATCCAGTGAGCTGCTTCTGTGCTGCACCTTTCAAACAATAAAACCAGACAGATTGCTCGACATGTCTGAAGAAGGGTCTTGACCGGGATGCCGCCAGCAACGGCTGCCTCGCCAACAGTCTGTCTGTCCCTTCCTTCTTTGTGCCTGTTTTCTCTGTGTTAAATGTATGTTTTTTAGTGTTCTTTAGCTTGTTTTGCGTGGAGGGGGGGGGGGGGGGGAGGGGGGGGGGTGGGGGGGGGGGGCGGAGTTGGGGGAAACTTTTTCTAATCTCTTACCTCGACGGAGATGTGATTTTTTTCCGTATCGTATCTCCGCCCACACTGTGGCCTAACATCGAGAAGTTGGCGGCCTTTGCTAAACATTGATCTCCATCGCGGGAGCCTGCCGGACTTAACATCGCGGAGCCCGCTATCCCTGTCGGGGGGGGGTCGTCTTTGAGGCTCCAACCGCGGGAGCCTGCGGGACTTTAACATCACAGAGCCCGCCGACTCTGGTTAGAGACTGACACCGGGGACTCCGAGCCGCAGGAGTTTCAACCGCCCCGATATTATTCCTGATATACAGTGCCAACAAACTGTACAGCAGGGTCTCGACCCAAAACCTAACCCATTCCTTCTCTCCAGAGATGCTGCCTGAGTTACTCCAGCGTTTTGTATCTATCTTTGGTGCCATCATCTGCAGTTCCTTCCTATGCACTCTACCTGGTTTGGTCTTTTTGTTAACTAGGATTAATTCTGGTTGAATCTAGCAGGTCAAAACTGGGCAGCTATGAGACACTATCACCGATAGCACAGTTATTATGTCACAAATTGCTCCTGCCAGCAATTACCATATCATAAGGTCATCAGTGATCAGAGCAGAATTAGGCCATTCGGCCCATCAAGTCTACTCCGCCATTCAATCATGGCAGATCTGTCTCTCCCTCCTAACCCCATTCTCCTGCCTTCTCCACATAGCCCCTGACACCCGTACTAATCAAGAATCTATCTATCTCGGCCTTAAAAAGATCCATTGACTTGGCCTCCACAGCCCTCTGTGGCAATGAATTCCACAGATTCACCACCCTCTGACCAAATAAATTCCTTCATTATCCTCATTACCATCAAGTCAGGCCGAAATTCCTGTTCCAGTGTATAGTTTGGATAAGCATATTTGGGGTAGTGCTAGGCAGGCGTAAAACTGAGCTGACACTAGATTATTGGCAAACTAAGTGGAAGAGGTAACGTGTCAGAACTAAATAATCCCACAAACAGCAGATCGCTTGCAGATGTGGAGAAAGTTGAGGCAGGTACTATCGCAACGTTTAACAAAAATTTAGACAGGTACGTGGATGGGATAGGTTTAGAGGGATTAGGGCCAAACGCGGGCAGATGGGACTAGTGTCGATGGGACATGTTGATTGACTGATTGATACTTTATCACCACATGTGAACAAGTTGTCCAACAACTTTAGGCTGTGCACGCCACACGAAAGAAGAAGAAGATCACATGTGACATGTCACAGTGAAACACTTTGTTCTGCTTAACATACACAAAGTATGCAAAGAGTCGCTGGCTATACGGCACTGACAAAGTGACAAAGTGTTCAATGAAGTCCCAATGGTTCCACTTTGTTCTTGGCGACCCCCCCCCCCCCCCCCCCACCCCCCCATGCCGGGTACATCCGTACTTGGCGGCCCTCCCACGCTGGGTCGCCCTTTGTTATCAACTCCCCCCCTCCCCACGACTGGACCCTCTTTGTTCTCGATTGGAGGCGTGGGTTCGTATCCCACTTCTGACACCATGTAGGAAATGATAAGACTCACACACAGTGAATTGGAATCCATAGTCTTTTGTTAGCAACTTTGTAGAGGAAACACAAGGTGCTTTCATCTCCACGTGCATACAACGAGACCGCTAGAGAGCGAGAGAGCTCTCTGATAAGCCTGTGGGCGGACCAATGGTATGAGCAGTGTTCCCACACCTCTTTTTTTTTTTCCTTAAATAGACTCCCAAATTTCCTGGAATTTGAATCATATTTCCTGAAATTTAAGCCTTCCCCAACTGCGCATGTGCGACTGCCGCCCCAACTCGCTCGCGCGGATACTTCAGAGAAGTATTTTAATTGATTTATGGGATTTGAGCGTCAATGACAAGAGAAGCATTCATTTCTGTTGCTACTTGTCTTTAGAGTAGATGATTGTAAGCTGCCTTATAACCATATAACCATATAACAATTACAGCACGGAAACAGGCCCTCTTGGCCCTTCCAGTCCGTGCCGACCATTTGTTTTCCCCTAGTCCCATCTACCTGCACTCAGAACATACCCCTCCATTCCCTTCACGTCCATATACCTATCCACTTTACTCTTAAATGTTAAAATCGATCCTGCCTCCACCACTTCTGCTGGAAGCTCATTCCACACAGCCACCACCCTCTGAGTAAAGAAGATCCCCCCTCACGTTACCCCCAAAACCTCTGTCCCTTAATTCTCATGTCATGCCCTCTTGTTTGAATCTTCCCTACCCTCAATGGGAAAAACGTATCCACGTCAACTCTGTCTATCCCTTTCATCATTTTAAAGACCTCAATCAAGTCCCCCCTTAACCTTCTGCGCATCCAAAGAATAAAGACCTAACTTGTTCAACCTTTCTCTGTAACATAGTTGCTGGAACCCTGGCAACATTCTAGTAAATCTCCTCTGTACTCTCTCTATTTTGTTGACATCCTTCCTATAACTAGGCGACCAAAATTGTACACCATACTCCAGAATTGGTCTTACCAATGCCTTGTACAATTTTAACATTACTTCCCTACCCCTATATTCAATGCTCTGATTTATAAAGGCCAGCACACCAAAGGCTTTCTTTACCACCCTATCTACATGCGATTCCACCTTCAGGGAACTATGCACAGTTATTCCTAGATCCCTCTGTTCCACAGCATTCCTCAATTCCCTACCATTTACCATTTACCATGTACCTTCTAGAATTGTTCATCAGTGTCAGGTGAAGGTAGGCCCATAGAATGTTTAAATTGCGAGACATAGGATATATAGACTCAGTAAAAATCAAAGGATAGTATCATCATTCCAAATGAGGGTGATGAAGAACACAAAAAGGTCATAAGTTCATATGTGATAGGAGCAGAATTAGGCCATTCGGCCCATCTAGTTTACTCTGCCATTCAATCGTGGCTGATCTATCTCTCACTCCTAACCACATTCTCCTGCCTTCTCCCCTTAACCCCTGACACCTGTACTAATCAAGGATCTATCTCTCTGCTTTAAAAATATCCGCTGACTTGGACTCCACAGCCAAGGAATTTGGGGATCCGATGCGATATGACAGAGCTTTATTTATCCTGGGAGGGAAATTAATGGCGGAGCTCCCTGTATACTGACAGAGGGTTTGGACATGAGAAGTATGATCATAGAGGTCTTAGCAGGTCACAGTTCTTATAGATCATATGCACCACTGTCACACTGTGCTAGTAACTGAGGGAGGAATGCTGGATGGGCTCCAGAAATTGTAAAAGTCCTCCTTGTGTAGTTACATAAGGATGGCGAGCATTCCATAACATTCCTGATGGGCCTTGTACATGGTGGAAAGGCATTTGAGTCTGAAGAAGGGTCTCGACCAGAAACGTCGCCTATTTCCTTCGCGCCATAGATGCTGCCTCACCCGCTGAGTATCTCCAGCATTTTTGTCTGTCTACGATTTTCCAGCATCTGCAGTTCCTTCTTAAAAAATGAGTGACAGGAGGCGAGTCAATCACTGCAGGAGACTTAGAAAATAGAACATAGAACAACATGGGGCGGCAGGCACAGTGGCGTAGCGGTAGAGTTGATGCCTAAAGGGCCTGTCCCACTTACGTGACCTTTACAGGCAACTGCCAGCACCCGTTATAGTCGCCGGAATTTCCAACATGTTGAAAATTCAGCGACGACCAGAAAGACGCTACGACTCTTTGGAGACCTCTCACGACCATAGGAGATGCATGGTTGTGAGAGGTCTCCTATGGTCGGGAGAGGTCACTCGCAACATGTCGCCAGGGGTCACCTGTATGGTCGTGAGAGGTCTCCAAAGATTTGTAGCGTCTCTCTGGTCGCCACTGAATTTTCAACATGTTGAAAATTTCGGTGACCTATCAAGGCCGCCAGCAGTCGCCTGTAAAGGTCGCGTAAGTGGGACAGGCCCTTTACAGCACTGGAGACTCGGGTTCGATCCTGACTACGGGTGCTTGTCTGTACGGAGTTTCCACGTTCTCCCCGTGGCCTGCGTGAGTTTTGTCTGAGATCTTCGCTTTTCTCCCACACTCCAAAGACGCGCAGGTTTGTACGTTAATTGTCCTGGTTTAAATGTAAAAAAATTGGCCCTGGTGTGTGTAGGATTGTGTTAATGTGCGGGGATCGCTAGTCAGTGTGCACTCGGTGGGCTGAAGAGCTGTATTTCTAAAAGCTAAAAAAATATATATACAGCATAGGATTAGCCCCCTAGTCCACAGTGTCTGTGCTGAGCAAGATGCTAAGTTAAACTAATCCCCTCTGCCTGTACATGATCCATATCCATCCACTTCCTACACATCCATGTGCCCATCTAAAAGCCTCCTATATACAGTATGCCCCTTTAGTATCTGCCTCCACCACCATTCCCGGCAGTGAGTTTCAGGCTCCTATCGTTCTCTATGTAGAAAACCTGCCCCATATCTCCTTGACCTTCTCAACGTAAGGCTATCCCCTCCAGACTTTGACATATCCGCTCTGGGAAAAGGTTCTAACTGTCTTCCAGACTATGCCTTTAATAATCTTATACACTTCTATCAGGTCTTCACTGAGCCTCTGACGTTCCAGAGAAAACAATCCAAGTTTGTCCAATCTGTCCTTGTGGCAAATATCCAAGGCAGCACCCTGGTAAATGCTGGAAAGCATTTTATCGGGATGCATCACAGCTTGGTTTGGGAACAGCTCCATCCAAGACCGCAAGAAATTACAGCGAATTGCGGACGCAGCCCTGACCATCACACAAACCAACCTCCCTTCTATTGACTCCATTTATACCTCACGCTGCCTCGGCAAGGCCAGCAGCACAATCAAGGACGGGTCGCACCCTGGCCACTCCCTCTTCTCCCCTCTCCCATCGGGCAAAAGGTATAGAAGTGTGAAAACGCACAACTCCACAAAACTGCCCTCCCCCCTTTCCTTCTGTGATTCCTCCTTACGTCCAAAATTTGTCTCCACATTCAAGGACAGTTTCTTCCCAGCTGTTATCAGGCAACTGAATCATCCTACCACAACAAGAGAGCAGCCCTGAACTACTATCTACCTCTTTGATGTCCCTCAGATTATGGGAATTTTTTGGAGTTGACTGGGCTTTGCTGGCTTTACCTTGCACTAAAAGTTATCCCCTTATCATGTATCAATACACTGTAAATGGATCGATTGTAATCATGTATTGTCTTTCTGCTGACTGGATAGCACGCAACAAAAAGCTTTTCACTGTAGCTCGGTCCACGTGACAAGAAACTAAACTGAACTGGACTGAACTGAACTCTCTGGAAAAGCTCTTTTGCTTTTAAACCACATTTAAGCCACACCAGAACTGCACACGATACTCCAAATGTGTCCTTACAGCCACTTAGCCACGGCTCATAGAGCCACAGTATGTATGTGCTGTGCGGCACTGGAACCCTGCTGAATGGTACAGATTCAGTCCAACACTCCGGCAGAGTGCGTGCAGCGGGTAGAGCTGCTGCCTCACAGTGCCAGAGACCCAGCTTCAATCCTGACCTCGCAATCTGTCCGTAATGAAGTTTGCAAGTTCTCTCTGTGGGTGCTCAAGCTTGCTCCCACATCCCAGAGACATTCAGGTCAGTAGATGAATTGACCACCGTAAATCGTCCCTGGTGGATGATGGAATCTGGGGGGTAGTTGATGGAAATATGGGGAAAATAAAAAGTCTAGCAGTTCGTAGCTGGGGGGGGCATCCATGAGGGAAACTGAACCATGGAGCAGGGAAATAACCTGCACCCCGCAAACCGTCGCCTCTTCCCCGGGTCGATCTCTCAATCTATCATTGCAGTTAACCGCAACCTCAAGCTCTCCTTCATCTAAAGCCCCTGTCCCACTGTAGGAGGTAATTCACGAGTTCTCCCGAGTTTTCCCCTGATTCGAACTCGGAGAATGCCCGTAGCGGGTCCGTAGGAGTTCGTGGATGTCCGTAGCGGTTCACACGAGTAACGGTAGGTAGTCGGGAAATCCAGTAAACTCGTGACGTTGTTTCATCCCTGTAAAAAATATCCACGAGTAGAAAAATACCCGTGATGAATAAAGTGGTTACTGTTACTCGTGTGAACCGCTACGAGACATCCATGAACTCCTACGGACCCGCTACGGATATTCTCCGAGTTCAAATCAGGGGAAAACTCGGGAGAACTTGTGAATCACCTCGTACAGTGGGACAGGGGCTTAAGTCTCAGAGACTGGGAGGAAGCAACTCCAAAAACATCCTCATTGTCGACAGCCAGCAGCCCATGAGCGCTCACAATAAGCTGATATATTCCCGACCATGTTCTATCCAGAGGTACATGACCAGTGATCCACCTCAGCTTCTTCCTGAGATACCCATCATCCCAGAAGCCAGACTTCAGCCAGTTCAAGTCACTGCATGTGATATCAAGAGACAGCAGGTGAGCACTGGAGACAGGGGACCAGGCAACACCCCAGCTGTGAAATGGTCCCCAACCTAGCTGCATTTACAGCTAAAAATGGTCTATTCTACATTGTCCTTGATCTGCATCTCCTTTGATGTCTCTTTTTCACACCTTACTCTTCCTTATCTCTGTGTCTTCCACTCCCCTGACTCTCAGTCTGAAGAAGAGTCTTGACCCGAAACGTCACCCATCCCTTCTCTCCAGAGCTGCGTGCGGCCTGTCCCGCTGAGTTACTCCAGCGTTTTGTGCCTTTCGGCGCCTCTAGCCAAGTTGTACCAGGGCGGTTACTACACTTCAGCAAGGTGGACAAACCAAATCTGACCATTTACCACCAAACTGGTCTAATCCCAATCACCAGCAAAATGATGGGATAAATTCCCGGGTTAATTCCCGGGGTGGCGGGACTGACATATGATGAAAGAATGGATTAACGGGGCTTAAATTCACTGGAATTTAGAAGAATGAAAGGGGATCTTATAGAAACATATACAATTCTTAAGGGATTGGACTGGCTAGATGCAGGAAAAATGTTCCCCGATGTTGGAGGAGTCCAGAACCAGGGGTCACAGTTTAAGAATAAAGGGGTAGGCCATTTAGGACTAAGATGAGGAAAAATGTTTTCACCCAGAGAGTTGTGCAGTAGTGGAATTCTCTGCCACAGACAGCAGTGCAGGCCAATTCATTGGATGTTTTCAAGAGAGTTAGGTTTAGCTCTTAGGGCTAAAGGAATCAAGGGATATGGGGAAAAAGCAGGAATGTGGTGTAGATTTAGGATGATCAGCCATGATCATATTGAATGGCGGTGCTGGCTCGAAGGGCCGAATGGCCTACTCCTGCACATGTTTTCTATGTTTCTATGAAATGTTGGTCATCGACAGTGTTACCAAACAGCATCAACACCCTGCACACCAAAGTCCAGTTCAAGGTAAGGGCTGATATAAGAATGCAGTGGGAAGGCAAAAAGCATTGGCGTGATGCTTGTGTTGAATCTCTCCAAAACCAACGTCAGGCGTTTTATCTTTAAATCTTATAGCGTTTGAAAATCATGTTGAGCTGATTAGTGCAATTATAACTGTGATATTCCAGGGATAATTCTCTGGCAGCAGTGCTATGGATAAATATGCCAATAATCTGAGGGCTGGTCTACGGAAGGAATTTATTAAAATCATAGCATCTGCGTTCATCATAGAATTCCGTGCGTATTCTGAGCTAATCTGGCCAGTGCAAATTCTCGCCATCTCCTTTCCCAGGGGAAGCCGAAGCCCGGTTTTGTTTTGCTCCTGCAACTGTTCCTGCTTGTTAAGTCTCTGAGGCCAATGTAAATAAACAGATTTAACCTGGATACCACGTGAAGCAAGAGTTCACATCACCAAAGACACTTAATTGATTGCAGGCCTAGGCTACACAGAGTCATTGTTTTCTAAGCACATGGTTCAACTGGAAACTGCTATAAACCTTGCAAAGTGGTTCCCTGCCTTCTGTAATCAACCAGGCATGGCTGTGATTTATTGGTCTCTGCGGCCACTCATTTGTGAAAGAGCGTGAGTTTTCCAAAAAAAAATAGAATCATTAACTCTTCCCAGATTCCATGCTGTGGCCAAGGATCGAGAATGAATTTCCCTCCAACCTTCAGATGTAATTGTAAGAACTCCCCAAAGAAAATAAAAATGTAGCCTTTTAGATTCCTTGTGAATGAATGGTTTGTGTTAAATTATTGGAGAGGAGGGTGGTATGGTGGCCCAGCGGTAGACCTACTGCCTCACAGCGCCAGAGACCCGGGTTCGATCCTGACAACGGGTGCTGTCTGTACAGAGTTTGTACGTTCTCCCGGTGAGCGTCATGAGATTTCTCCAAGATCTTCGGTTAACTCCCACACACCAAAGGCGTATAGGTTTGTAGGTTAATTAGCTTGGTGTAAATATAAAATTGTCTCTAGTGTGTGTTAGGGCAGTGATAGTGTGTGGGGATCACTGGTCAGCATGGACTGGATGGGACAAAGTGCGCTGTATCTCTAAACTAAACTAAAAAAACTGAAATACTATTAGATGGACAGTAAAGGAACATTGAAAACGGCCCGGTATTTATGAGGAGATCGGAGGAAAGCAGGGCTAACAGCTATCCTTGTGCAAGAAATCTTGAGGGCCTGTCCCACTTGGGCATCATTTGCCCGTCACGCAGGTGGCGTGTGAGGATTTTGAGAATCCCAAAATACTGGGCACTACGTGCTACCGTGCGTCACTGCATACGCCACCACGCCTCACCATGCGCGCGTAATGCACGCCATGAGCACGACGTGACGCGTAAATGGTGTTGCGTAAATGACACGCAAATGTTGTCCAAGTGGGACAGTCCCTTTAAGCCCCACTCAGGCAATTTTTTTCGGTGACTACAGGCGACTAGCGGTAACGCCTGTATGGTCGTGAGTAGTCTCCTCAAGTCGCCGAAAGAGTTGTAATGTTTTTCTGGTCGCGGCTGGATTTTGAAATGTTCAAAACTTTTCGCAGACTGTGGGCTTGACGTTGCTTGACATAGCTTGTCTTATCCTGTCGTAGGTAATGTCGCCGGTGGTCACCAGGATGAGGCAGGTTGTTGCCGGGTGCTGACTTTGGTGAATTCCATTGACGACTATCTACGTCAACCCGTGTCAACCGGCGACAGGTACCGGCGACTGAATTGCCTTCCGTTGCCTTCAGTTGTCGCAGACAGGGCCTTTGCTTGTCGTAGCCTGTCGCGGGTGGACGTAGGTTGACTTTGGTTGTCGCCTGTGTGGTCGTAGGTTGTCGTAGGTGTAGTCGTAGGCGGACGTCCTAATGGGTCGCCGGTTGTCGGTAGCTTGACGTTGACTAGGTAGTAGGTTGCCGTAGCTTGTCGTACACATTGTCGTGGGGGGGGGGGGGGGGGGGGTGCAGTCGCCACTTTTTCAGCGACCTGCTACGACTGTCGCCAAAAAAATCACCAAAGTGGGACAGGCCCTTTACTGAATTAGACGTGTACCCCACAGATCTACCTTATTATCTGCACAACTGCCATCCTGAAGGGCCTGTCTTACTGCGGGAATATAATTGACGAGTTTAGATTAGTTTGCCCTCGACTCATACTCGCAGCATGGTCAACACGAGGTCCTAGAAGGTCTTTGCAACTCTCCTTCATGCTCGAGAGTAGTCCCCGCATACGCGAGGCCTCAGTTAGGTCGCGGCGTTTTTTTTTAGCATGCTGAAAAATGCCCGCGAGTCAAAAAAGGTCGCCACGGAAAAACTCAATACTTTTTTTACCCGTAGGTTTGGTTGAAGTAGATGGTAGTAGGTCGGCATGTTGGTCGTAGGCAATGGAAGGCAATCAAAGGTAATCGAGGGCAGTCGAAGGTAGTCTTCAACATAGTCGAAGGAGATCGAAGGAGGTCGAAGGAGATCGAAGGAGGTCTTCTACATAGTCAAAGGAGGCCTTCAACGTATTCGTAGGAGGTTCTTTACATAGTCGAGGAAGGTCGAAGGAGATGTTCTACTTCAGCGATACAATGCGACCATGAGACTTTTTCCATACTCCTAAACTCTTGTAGGTCCGCGCAGAGAGACAGGCCCTTGAGACAGCATTCAGGCATAAGCTGAAACGTGGCAAGCCCCCTCTCCCCTTCCCTCCCACCCTCCTCTCCCACCCTCTCCCTCCCCTATCTGGGTAATGGGATTATCACTTGAGATCCTGATTTCTTGAAGTGTCAGATTTACATTTGCCTGCTATCCTTCAGTACGATTGGTGACTAAAAAGCCATTCAAGTCAGTCCAAAATGTACAGTTGCAAATGCGCTCAGCTCCTACAATTTATATGTAAGAAATACCTCCGGGGGTCACTTTTTGATAGAGGTTGCAGGGAGTTTATTGTCTGGTGCTGACAGGCTGACATTGGCCCTTCATTCACTTCCAAAATACCTTTCTCTATTGTCTAGATTTTGACTGCTAGTTCTAACCTCCCACGAAACAGGGATATTTCTGCCCGATCTAGCCCGCCAGCTTCCCGTGAAGCCTCTAAATAGTAACCCACATTTAACGAAATTTGAGAAGGTGAGGAGGAAATCGCAGGACTCCTGGCTGAGAATTATGCCATCGTTAAATACAGGCCAGGTGCCGGAAGACTGGAGAGAGGCAAATGTTGAGCCTCTATTCGAGAGGGGCTGCAGGGAATAGACTGGGAACTGCAAGCCATTGAGCTTAACATCTGTGGTCGGAAAGTTACGAGAGACCACTCTGAGGGATAGGATATACAGGCACTCAGGTGGACTTTGGGTGATTGGCGTAGTCAACATGGGAGGTCGTGTCTCTGATTGAGTTTTTTGAGTATGTGACAAAAAAGGTCGATGAGGGCAGAGCTGTAGACCTGTACATGGTTTTCAGTAAGGCGTTCGACAAGGTTCCGCATAGTGGGCTGCTCTGGAAGGTTAGATCCCAAGGGATCCAAGGAGATAGCTGAATGGATAGCAAATTGACTTCAGCGAAGAAAGCAGAGGGTGATGGTGGAAGGTTGCTTCTCGGACTGGAAACCTGTGTCTAGTGTGTGCCTCAGGGTTCGGTGCTGGGTTCATTTCTGTTTATCATCTATATCATTGATTTGGGTGAGAACATACGTGGCATGTTGAGTAAGTTTGCAGATGACACAAAAGTGGGTGGTTTTTGCAGCAGGATCTTGATCTGTTGGGCAGATGGGCTGAGGAATGGTTGATGGAATTTAATACAGGGAAGTGTGAGGTGTTGCGTTTTGGGAGCATGAACATGGGCAGGACCTACACAGTGAATGGTAGGGCTCTGGGGAGCGTTGTAGAGCAGAGGGATCTAGGAGTACAGGTACATGGTTTGTTGAAAGTGGCATCACAGGTAGATAGGGTGGTCAAAAGGCTTTTGGCACATTGACCTTCATCAGTCAGTGCATTGAGTATAGAAGTTGGGAGGTCATGTTGCAATTGTATAAGACCATGGTGAGGTCAGATTGAAGAGTATTGTGTACAGTTTTGTGCACAATGTTATACGAAAGATGCCATCAAACTAGAAAGGGTACAGAGAATATTGATGAGGATGTTGAAAGGACTCGAGGGCCTGAGCTCTAGGGAGAGGTTGAGTAGTCTGAGCATTTTGACCAGCTGCATCTCTGTCTGGTTTGGGGACTGCAAAGCCTCCGACTGGAAGTCCGTGCAGAGAGTGGTGAGGACGGCTGAAAAAAATCATCGGGACTTCTCTTCCTTCAATCGGGGACATTGCGTGCAAACGTTGCTTGTCCAAGGCCAACAGTATTATAAAAGACCCCACACATCTCCATCATGGACTGTTCACTCTGCTGCCCTCGGGCAAAAGGTATCGCAGTATAAGGAGCAGAACGGGCAGGTGTTGCAACAGTTCTTCCCCCGAGCCATCAGACTCTTGAATTCCAGATAATGTGCCGCCACTATTATCTATTTTATCTTTTGATCTATTTTATCCTTTTGTTATTTTATGTTGCACAGTGAGCCAGATGCAACATCATTTTGTTCAGACTTGCATTTGTTGGTGTATTTTTGAATGACAATAAAGTCTTTGATTGCTTGATTGATTGATGAGGGGTGATCTCATAGTGCTGCATAAAATCGCGAGAGGAATAGATTGGTTAGACGCTAAGAGTGTCTTGCCCAGAGTAGTGGAATTGAGAACCAGAGGACATAGGGTGAAAGATTTAATGAGGGGTGAAAGATTTAATAGGAATCTGAGGGTAACCTTTTCGTGCAAAGAGTGGTAGGTGTATGGAATGAGCTGCCAGAAGAGGTAGTTGAGGCAGGTACTATCACAATGTTTAAGAAACATTTATTCAGGTACATGGCTAGAACAAGTTTCGAGGTATATGGGCCATGTTGGTTGGCATGGGCAAGTTGGGCCGAAGGTTGCAAGACTCTATGACTCTAATTCTATGGCTGAGGGTTTTTTTTTCCCACTATGTTAAGGGACTGTCCCACTGTACGAGCTAATTCAAGAGTTCTCCCGAGTTTCCCCTGATTCGAACTCGGAGAATTACGGTAATAGCCGCCCGTAGGTACTCGGGGCTCACGTGGACATTTTTCAACGTTGAAAAATCTTCACGAGTCTTCACGAGCCTACCGTGTTTCCTGAGTACCTGCCGTTAGCGTTACGAGCCGCTGAGACGTCCCGAGCTCCGATGTACCCTCTGCGTGCATTCTACCTGCTTACTATGAGTTAGATTTTTTTTTAAAACTCGGAGAGAGCTCTTGAATTACCTAGTACAGTGGGACAGGGCCTTTACTTACCTACTTACTTATAATGCTGCTTGCAGTTTACCCAGGCAGAACAGGAAGTGCTGTTTCTCTTGTTCCATTGGAGGGTGAGGAGGCCAAGGACAACAGGTCGGTGTGGGAATGGGAGGAGGATCTAAAACGGCTTGCAACTCCAGATGCCCATCGAGTGTAGGTACTCGTCAAAAGCAGTCGCCTAATTTCTCTTGGTCTCACTGATTACTGGAGTCCACATCAAGGTGTTACAGTGGTAGAGCTGCTGCCTTGCACCACCAGAGACCCGGGTTTATCGATCCTGAATGCGGGTGCTGTCTGCACGGAGTTTGTACGTTCTCCCTGTGACCTGTGAGGAATTTCTCCGAGATCTTCGATCTCCTCCCACACTCCAAAGACGTACAGGCTAATTGGCTTGGTATATAAATGTAAATTGTCCCTAGAGCGTGCAGGATAGTGTCAGTGCGCGGGGATCGCTGGTCGTCGTGGACTTGAGGGGCCGAAGGACCTGTTTTTTTGCCCGGGATCTCTAAACTAAACATCGAATGCAATGGACCAGGTTAGATGAGGTGCCGGAGAATCTATCTCACCTGGAACGGCTGTTCAGATTGCAAAGGAGATATGATAGCTTTACAAGGAGATTGTATTGTATTGTATTCAATTTATTGTCATTATCTCATTTGGCCTACAAATTCCACACCGACCAGCGTTCACCCCGTACACTAACACTATATTATGCACTAGGGACAGTTTCACAATTTATTTTTAAAACAAATCCACATTAACCTCCAAACCTGCTTGTCTTTGGTGCGTGGGAGGAAACCGGAGCACCCAGAGAAAGCAGGTTACAGGGAGAACTTGCAAACGCCACACAGACAGCATCTGTGGTCAGGATAAAACCCGGATCTGTAGCTCTGTAAGACTGCGACTCTACCTTAACTAAGAAGAGCATGAACTCTATACTTTAAGTCTCATTGAGGAATGAGTACTAAACATGCATGGAACACATCAACTCTGCTCGCAACAAAGGAGGAACCTTATTGCCTTCCATCACAATGAGGAATGTTGATTCCACTTTGGTGGATGTTTATGTTAACTTTATTGTGTGTTGTGTTCTTTTTACTTGTATGGCTGTATGCTAAGTCAAATATCACTGTACCTTAATTGATGCATGTGACAATGTGAACTTGAACTTGAAATAGGAGCAGGAGTGAGTGAAACTTAGGGCTAAAGCTAACCACTTTCCCTCAGCTTATTAATCAGAGTTACCAGTTGAAGGCGACTGACAAAGGAGATGCCGTGAGGAAACATGTAACACAACGAGATCAGTTATCCCAAAGACATTCCTGAATGAGTGGAGGAAATAGATTTGAGATCAGTGGTCCCAAAGACATTACTGAATGAGTGGAGGAACTAAATTCATCAATAATATTCAAAGGGAAACTTAATAATTAATATTAATAAGGATGAGGGGTGATCTTATAGAGGTGCACCAAATCATGAGAGGAATAGAACAGGTAGATGCACAGAGTCTCTAGCCCAGAGTAGGGGAATCGATGACCAGAGGACATGGGTTTAAGGTGAAGGGGAAAGGATTTAATAGGAATCTGAGGGGTAACATTTTCACACAAAGGGTGGTGGGTGTATGGAACAAGCTGCCGGAGGAGGTAGTTGAGGCTGGGACCATCCCAACGTTTAAGAAACAGTGAGACAGGTACATGGATAGGACAGGTTTGGAGGGATATGGATCAAACGCAGGCAGGTGGGACTAGTGTAGCTGGGGCATGTTGGCCAGTGTGGACAAGTTGGGCCGAAGGGCCTGTTTCCATACTGTATCACTCCATGTGGTCAATTGGGTACCCCTCCAAGAACCCACACAGGAAATGTGGCCTCTTTTATGTCCTAAGATTCTGCGATTCTCTGAGTATCCAAGAACCAATCTTTCTTAAAGATAAAATGTGTAGGAAGGAACTGCAGATGCTGGTTTACACTGAAGTTAGACACAAAATGCTGGAGTAACTGGGCGGGCATTAGCCTCAAGTAAAGCATAACTGCCTGGATCACTCAGACCACAGGAATGTTATGCAAGTGAATGGGATGGAGATGCCTGGCTGCAGTTCTGAGCAATTCTGACCGCAGAGAACAAAAGCTCTCCACATGTTTTTCTGTTCACTCCTTCATAGCTCTTCCTCAGGAACAATCCACTGATAGTTGGCATAGAGTAGAAGCCACAAAATGTCATGTTTGATAATTATCTTTGATGTTGCAAGTTCCGGGAATTTTAGAACGCAATGCTGTTTTGGGAAATATGACGGGATGGAAGTGAGGGCAGGTGGTGAATTGGGTGCAGATATAACTTTCTGGAGTGGGATTTGAACCAGCGCTCAAGTGACTTAGATTAGTGCTTCACCACCGAGTCACACGCGACACTTGTGGTTTTAGCAGATCATAACGTCAGAAGTGATGAGCAGAATTAGGCCATTCAGCCCATCAATCTACTCCGCCATTCAATCATGGCTGATCTTTCTCTCCCTCCTAACCCCATTCTCCTGCCTTCTCCCCATAACCCCTGACACCGGCACTAATCAAGAATCCATCTACCTCTGTATTTAAAATATCCATTAACGGCCTCCACAACCTTCTGTGGCAAAGAACCCTCTGGCTAAAGAAATTCCTTTCATCTCCTTCCTAAAGGAACGTCCTTTAATTCTGAGGCTGTGACCTCTTGTCCTGGACTCTCCCACTAATGGAAACATCCTCTCCACATCCACTCTATCCAGGCCTTTCACTATTCTAAGAGGTCCCCGCTCATTCTTCTAAACTCCAGTGAGTACAGGCCCACTACAAACGCTCAACTGTTCCCAATTGGGCGAGCTAATTGGCGAGTTTAGAAGAGTTTGAAAAAATGACATGGTGAAGGCCTCCTTCGACTACGTTGAAGACCAGCTTCGACTAATTACGACTAGCTACGACTAACTT
The DNA here is from genome assembly GCA_035221665.1 of Okamejei kenojei. Lineage (NCBI taxonomy): Eukaryota > Metazoa > Chordata > Chondrichthyes > Rajiformes > Rajidae > Okamejei > Okamejei kenojei. The sequence goes on from CM069137.1 coordinate 93,907,898, forward strand.
CGGGAAAATTGGACACTGAATAGTGGAGAGTGAAGACGATCTCCTTTGATCTCTTTCGACCTCCCTTCGACTATGATGAAGACTATCTATGACTACCTTTGATTTCCTACGACTAACATGCCGACCTACTACGACTAAACCTACAAGTAAAAAAAGTATTGATTTTTTCCATGGCAACCTTTTTTTACTTGCGGGCATTTTGTAACATATTGAAAAAAAACGCCGCGATGACCTAGCTGAGGCCTCGAGTACGCGGAGACAACTCTTGAGTATAAAGGAGCGATACGAAGCCCTCCTACGACCTTGTGTCGACCATGCTGCGAGTATGAGTCGACGGGCAAACTCACCAGAACCCGCGGATTAGGTCGCCCAAGTGGGACAGGCCCATCACTGTGGAACGGTATGCTGTTTTGGTGTGAATGTGTTCCCACCGGAAAGAGAATGAAAATGATTAAGCTTTATTTCTGGCAGAGCCTTGCATCTGTATTTGGAAAGCACTGCAATCTTATCAAATTGATCCATTTATTTCATCCATTTGAAAGGGGGGCATGCAGCTGACACAACTGGAGACGGGGAGAGATATTCAGAAGGGGTGAGGGGTCTGTTCACTTGCAAAGCTCGCAGCAGCTATCCCAGAAACAAGGCAAGGTCAAGTTTACGTGTGTGTTTAAAGTCGGTTTGGTAAAACAAGAGGCACATGCTTACGTGCTATCGAGATAGATGCAGAGCAATGCCGTGAGACCATGTTCGAAGGCATCCCGGCAAGACACAGTCAGGTACTAATAGAAATTAGATCAACCAAGCAAAATAAATAGTGCAAAAAGCATTAACTATATCTCCTGGGGAAGCTTAAGTTACCCTTTTAAAATAAAGAAGTGTGTTCAAGTCAACACAGTTGATGCAGACGTTGAGAGTTGAACTTAAAATCCTCTGTTAAGTGCTCCATCACCCCTGCCTGACCCCTCGCACTGAACATCCTCTCTTACAGACCCTTTAGGGCCATGATGGTAAAGATTAACTTCATTTGTTATGTTTGCAGCTTTCAGTTTGAAGTAAGTCAGGACATTCCAATGTCCTTCAGCAGGATTACATTTCACGGAGACCCAAATAAGATGATGGAAATCTGGAGCAACAAGCAATCTACGGCAGGTCAGGCAGCATCAGCGTAGAGAAATGGACAGTCAACATTTTGGGTTAGAACCCTTCTTCTGGGCTGAAAGGCTTGTGGAGAGGGAGACAGTGTAAAGAGGTGAAGGGGAGGGGTGACGGAGATATGAGCGGACCAGGGAATTGCCGAGAGAAGATAGGCACAAAACACTGGAGTAACTCAGCAGGACAAGCAGCATCTCTGGAGAGATGGAATAGGTGACGTTTCAGGTCAAGACCCCTCTTCAGACTCATAGAGAGTGGTCCCTGCGGAAAGCAGAAAGAGGTGGTGAGGGGGAAGGTGTGACTGGTGGTGGGATCGCATTGTGGCTGCCAAAAATGCCAGTGAATGAGAGGCTGGTTGCAGAGGTTGGAGGGGTGAGAGGCCATGAACCAGGAACCTGTTCTGTCTGCGAGGAGTGTTGGCTGAGAGCAGAGAGTGGGAGACAGAAAGAGAGAAGTGGGAGGACAAGGGTGGCAGGGTGGCCGAGCAGTAGAGTTGCTGCTTATAGCGCCGGAGATCCAGGTTCGATCCTGACTACGGGTGCGGTCTGTTCATTTTCCCTGTGGCAGTGTGGATTTCCTGCAACATGCCAAAGACACACGTTTTGTAGGTTGTTAAGGAAGGAACTGCAGATGCTGGAGAATCGAGGGTACACAAAAGGCTGGAGAAACTCAGCGGGTGCAGCAGCATCTAAGGAGCGAAGGAGATAGGGTCGAGACCCTTCTTCAGACCCTTCCATTTTGTAGGTTTGTAGGTTAATTGGCTTCTGCAAATTGCCCCTAGCGTGTAGGGCAAAACTTATGTGAATGGCTGATCGTTGGTCAGAGTGGACTCAGTGGGCCGAAGGGCCTGTTTCCATGCTGTACCTAAACTAAACTAAACTAGAGAAAACTAAATTAAAACATCTCTGAACTAAACTAAACTAAAGTGTTGGAAATGGAAAAGATGTGGTTGAGGGTTGACGCAACCACATTGGGGTGGAAGCCTCATTTCCTGATTGAGGGTATCTGGCTTATCCTGGAATAGAAGGTCTCCTCTCTGGAGTAAATGTGATAGAGATGGAGAAACCGAGAGAACAGGATGATGTCCTTACAAGAGACAGGGTTGGAGATTCCCTGGTTCACTCATTCTTCCCCACCCATCTGTCTCTGTGGTCGTGTGGCATCTGGTGGCGTTGTTGCTAGCTGCCTCCGCCTTCAGTCCGGCATCTTTTTTTTTTGGTTATGTTTGAAGAGCGTTTTTTGTGGGGTTTTTTGTCTTGATGTGAGGGGAAGAGGGTACAGTAAGGAGGATACCATCCTTCAGTCACTTGCTGGAATGGATGGAGCGGCCTTTCCTGCCGGGACCGCCCAGAGCTCCAGCAGCGGTCTGGATACATCGTGGGGCGGGCGATGCCTTACCGGGGATCGCCGTTTGGAGCTCCGGAGTTCTGGGCCTGCTGCACCGACATCGCGGAGCTGTCGTTCGCGGAGCTCCCAGCGCGGGCGGCGCTGATCAACATCGCGGAGTCCCGTGACCCCGCCCGGCTCGGCCTGTGGACTTCTGGAGCCGCGGACTCCGGTGGGAGGTGGCTGACTTGGGCCGCTGAGGAAGTTTTCCGACGGGGTTCAGCGTCAGGATTCCATCGTTCCCGACGAGAGGGCCTGAACATTGGGCTGCCCGTGGCGGTGACTGCGGGAGTTCGGAAGGCCCTGACCACGGGCGAACATCTGGGAAGGTCGGCGGGGATGCTGACTGGACTATGATACCTTCCTTAATGTTGGTGTCAATGTGGGGTTGTGATGTGTCGTGGACTTCTGTGTTTGTTCTTCTTTTTTATATTTTATTAATTTATTATTTATTTTTATCTTACATGACTGTAAGGAAAATCCATTTTGTTGTCTCTTATGAGATAATGACAATAAATTGAATACAATACAATACAATCTCCTTGTAAAGCTTTGTATTGTTGTTGGGGAAGGGGGGGGGGGGGGGGGGGGGGGGGGGGAGGGGGGGGAGGGGGGGGGAGGAGGTGAAAGAGTGAGGTAGCAGAGTTTAAAGAGAGAGTGAGAGAGAGGGGGTTATTCAAGGTGTTTATTTAAAAGTGTCAGTTCAATATATGAGATGCTTCCCTGAGGATAGGAGGCTGGAAGAGAAAGCATGAATATTGTCTAGACGACTTGACTTCAGCCTTTCAACCTGCGGTGCCTGCAGACATGATATATTCCATTCAACGTTGAACATTCTCTAGGCTAGCTTCACTTTGCCCTCGGCCTGAACTCATATCTTCCCCTAATTTCTTTTCTCTGAGCTCATCTTGTCCATAATACCCAGTTCCTTCTCCCTCAGTCTTATTCTCATTAACCTAATGGCTACATATCTCTTCCCACCTTGTGATTTTGCTAACACTGATAACAGTTTAGTTTTGTTTAGAGATACAGTGCAGAAACAGGCCCTTCGGCCCACTGAGTCCATGCCGACCAGCGATCACTGCACTCCTACACACTAGGGACAATTTAAAATTAGACAATAGACAATAGACAATAGGCAATAGGTGCAGGAGTAGGCCATTCTGCCCTTTGAGCCAGCACCGCCATTCACTATGATTATGGCTGATCATCCACAATCAGTATTTAAAGAGCAACAGAAGATAACTAAAAAGACAATATGGGGAGAAAAGATGAGGTACGAAGGTCAGCTAGCCAAGAATATAAAGGAGGATAGTAAAAGCTTCTTTAGGTATGTGAACAGGACAAAATTAGTTAAGACCAAAGTTAGACACTTGAAGACTAAAAAAGTTGAATTTATTATGGGGAACAAGGAAATGGCAGATGAGTTGAACAGGTACTTTGCATCCGTCTTCACTAAGGCGGACACAAACAATCTTCCTGAGAAAGTAGTGGCCAGAGGATTTGGGGTGATGGAGGAACTGAAGGAAATCCACATTAGGCAGGAAATGGTGTTGGGTAGACTGATAGGACTGAAGGCTGATAAATCCCCAGGGCCTGATGGTCTGCATCCCAGAGTACTTAAGGAAGTGGCTCTAGAAATCGTGGATGCATTGGTGATAATTTTCCAATGTTCTATAGATTCAGGATCAGTTCCAGTGGATTGGAGGGGAGCTAATCTTATCCCAGATTAAAGTTCTCGTTTAATCTTACTATTTTACTTTGGAGTCACGTGAGTGATTCCGTGAAGAGTTCAAAGCTTTGTGATTTCATGCCGCAGATTACAAATCTCGGCATCCCACTGCATTGATTGACTTGAAAGAGAAAATGAATGCATTAGTAGTAACATTGCATTCAATGTAGAAATAGGGTTTATTTAACAATGTAAACAAACGACAGTACCCCTTAAATTTAGGTACTTAAAATGGCATTGACAAACAGTCCTGGTTTGACAATCGGCCGATGATAAAAATTCTGAAACATCAGCTCATTTGCCCATCCGGCGGCCGCCAAAACATGGTCGAAGGGCATGTCCCTCGCCATTTTCAATAACCAACTGCATAATGTTGTAATGGGAGAACTTGTATCAAGATCTTTAACAACTCGATATCCGGGTTGGACCCGACAGCGTAGTTCCCTTATGCTGCAGCTGTAGTGTCTCTATAACTGAATTATTGTCAAATACCATTTAAGAATGAACTGGAAAATGTCAGTAATCTGTACCGTATTAAATGTAACATTAACTTTTAACAAAACACTTCTGATCCCCTCAATAGACATGTACTGCTTTTTTGGCTGCTATCCCTGCACACTGCAGTGAGCACCCTCATGGCTAGATGTGACAACCTGAGGCATAAGTCAATCCATTCAAAATGTGTAAGTCAATAGTTGTTTTACTGTGCAAAGGCCGGTCTCCTGAATCACAGTTTGAAACAGCTTGTTCTTGTTTTTTGGCATAACCGTACACCGTTGTGCCATAATGCCTGAGGCAACGGACACTTGGCCAGTCCGACAGTATGAACCCAAGCGAGGTCTTGCTGATTGTTTTAAGACCCGGCTAATGAGGCAAAAAATGAGGAAGACATAAAGACCATTCCTCCTATTGAAGCGAGAATGTATTTCTCCGCACTGTTGTGCCACATATTTTTTGCAATCAGTGAAAAACATGCATTAACATGACGAATATTCGATGAAGTATTGAACCATGCATCATATTTTGAGATACAATACTTATTGTGTGTTATCATCGATCTGAACTGGATGATACACCAGTGGCAAGGAGATAATTACATGATATTTTTCCTTGATTACCATGTGACTAACTTATGTCACCATCGTAGAGTAGCAACTTGAATTTGAGCATGTAGAATATGTGCCCAGGCTCAAGACAGAGGCCCAGGAGCCGTTGGTGAGGGAGGAGCGACGTACGAGCGGGGAGTGTAAAAACCCAGCGCGAGGCTTTGTTTTTACAGAGGCCCAGGAGCCGTTGGTGAGGGAGGAGCGACGTCCGAGCGGTGAGTGTAAAAACCCAGCGCGAGGCTTTGTTTTTACAGAGGCCCAGGAGCCGTTGGTGAGGGAGGAGCCGAAATCCTAAATCCGTAACGTCCCATTCAATTAACTGGGCTTGAGGAAGCTGCTGATTGGTGGACTGAGTACGCAGCTGATTGGCAGTCAGATTACAGCAGATTGTAGTGTACTGTACTTTGTATTTTGTATTGTATTTTTGTATTGTATATTGTATTTTGTGTAGTATCTAGGGTAAGGGAAGTGTGAGCGCCAGGGCAGCTTACTGTTCTGGAGGTCAGATGTGGGAGGTCATGGAGTCGGGTAGTCCTCCAGACGTCCACTTCTGCACCAGGTGTGTCGAGATGGGGCTCCTAAAGGAGTGTGTTAGGAACCTGGAGCAGAAGCTCGATGACCTCCGTCTGGTCAGGGAGAGTGAGGAGGTCATAGAGAGTAGTTACAGGGAGGTAGTCTCTACAAAACCACAGGAGGCAGACACGTGGGTCACGGTTAGGAGAGGCAAGGGGCAGAGCCGGGCGCCAGAGAGTAAACCAGTGGCTGTACACCTTGGAAATAGGGGACTCTATAGTTAGGGGGTCAGATTGGTGATTCTGTGGATGCAGTCCGGAGACCCGGATGGTAGTTTGCCTCCCTGGTGCCAGGGTCCGGGATGTGTCTGAACGTGTCAAAGATATCCTGAAAAGGGAGGGAGAGGAGCCTGAGGTTGTGGTACATATTGGTACCAATGACATAGGTAAAAAAAGAGAAGAGATCCTGAAAGGAGAATTTAGGGAGTTAGGAAGAGAGTTAAGGAAAAGAACCGCAAACATAACAATCTCAGGATTACTTCCTGTGCCACGCGACAGTGAGAGTAGGAATGGAGCAAGGTGGAGGATAAATGCCTGGCTGAAGGATTGGTGCAGAGCGCAGAGATTCAAGTTTCTGGATCAATGGAACCTCTTTTGTGAAAGGAGTGACCTGTATAAAAAGGACGGGTTGCACTTGAACCCGAGGGGGACCTGTATCCTGGCAGGCAAATTTGCAAAGGCTTACGAGGGGTGCTTTAAACTAGAATGGTTGGGGGGCGGGACTCAAATAGAGAAAGCCAGTAGACAGGGTCTGAGGCAGGAGGCAGAGAAGGGAAGCACTCGGACCCAACATGTAGGGGGGAAAGAAGAAAAACATAATAAACAGAGAATAAGAGGTGGTGGGTTTCCAGGGCAAAAATCAAAAGGGGCCACTTGTCAACATAATTGTATAAGGAGTAAGAGTGTTGTAAAAACAAGTCTGAAGCTTTGTGTCTCAATGCGAGGAGCATTCGTAATAAGGTGGACGAGTTGAATGTGCAGATAGCTATTAATGACTATGCAATAGTTGGGATCACGGAGACATGGCTCCAGGGGGACCAAGGCTGGGAGCTGAACATTCAGGGATATTCAATATTCAGGAGGGATAGACAGAAAGAAAAGGGAGGTGGGGTAGCGTTGCTGGTGAGAGAGGAGATTAATGTAATAGAAAGGAAGGACATTAGCTTGGAGGATGTGGAATCAATATGGGTAGAGCTGCGAAACTCTAAGGGGCAGAAAACGCTAGTGGGAGTTGTGTACAGGCCACCTAACAGTAGTAGTGGAGTTGGGGATGGCATCAAACAGGAAATTAGAAATGCGTGCAACTAGGGTAAAACAGTTATAATGGGTGACTTCAATCTACATATAGATTGGCTGAATCAAATGGGCAGGGGTGCTGAGGAAGAGGATTTCTTGGAATGTATGCGGGATAGTTAGCAGTCGTGTTGTGCGTGGCCCGTTGGGCAAGAATAACCATAATATGGTTCAGTTTTTCATTAGGATGGAGAGTGACACAATTAAGTCAGAAACACGGGTTCTGAACTTAAACAAAGGTAACTTTGAAGGTATGAGACGTGAATTGGCCAAGATAGACTGGCAAGTGATTCTTAAAGGGTTGACAGTGGATGTGCAATGGAAGGTATTTAAAGACTGCATGGATGAACTACAACAATTGTTCATCCCAGTTTGGCAAAAGAACAAATCAGGGAAGGTAGTGCATCCATGGATAACAAGGGAAATCAGGGATAGTATAAAAACAAAAGATGAAGCATACAAATTAGCCAGAAAAAACAGCCAACCAGAGGACTGGGAGAAATTTAGAGTCCAGCTGAGGAGGACAAAGGGCTTAATTAGGAAAGGGAAAATAGATTATGAAAGAAAACAGGCAGGAAACATAAAAACTGACTGCAAAAGTTTTGATAGATATGTGAAGAGAAAGAGATTAGTTAAAACAAATGTAGGTCCCTTGCAGTCAGAAACAGGTAAATTGATCATGGGGAACAAGGACATGGCAGACCAATTGAATAACTACTTTGGTTCTGTCTTCACTAAGGGAGACATAAATAATCTGCCGGAAATAGCAGGGGATCGGGGGTCAAATAAGGTGGAGGAACTGAGTGAAATCCAGGTTAACCGGGAAGTGGTGTTGGGTAAATTGAATGGATTAAAGGCCGATAAATCCCCAGGGCCAGATAGTCTGCATCCCAGAGTACTCAAGGAAGTAGCCACAGAAATAGTGGATGCATTAGTGATAATTTTTCAAAACTCCTTAGATTCTGGAGTAGTTCCTGAGGATTGGAGGGTAGCTAATGTAACACCACTTTTTAAAAAAGGAGGGAGAGAGAAAACGGGGAATTACAGACCAGTTAGTCTAACATCGGTAGTGGGGAAACTGCTACAGTCAGTTATTAAAGATGGGATAGCAGTACATTTGGAAAGTGGTGAAATCATTAGACAGTCAGCATGGATTTACGAAAGGTAAATCATGTCTGACGAATCTTATAGAATTTTTCAAGGATGTAACTAGCAGAGTGGATAAGGGAGAACTAGTGGATGTGTTATATCTAGACCTTCAGAAGGCTTTCGACAAGGTCCCACATAAGAGATTAGTATACAAACCTAAAGCACACGGTATTGGGGTTTCAGTATTGATGTGGATAGAGAACTGGCTGGCAGACAGGAAGCAAAGGGTAGGAGTAAACGGGTCCTTTTCAGAATGGCAGGCAGTGACTAGTGGGGTACCGCAAGGCTCAGTGCTGGGACCCCAGCTATTTACAATATATATTAATGATTTGGACGAGGGAATTGAATGCAACATCTCCAAGTTTGCGGATGACACTAAGCTGGGGGGTAGTGTTAGGTGTGAGGAGGATGCTAGGAGGCTGCAAGGTGACTTGGATAGGCTGGGTGAGTGGGCAAATGCATGGCAGATGCAGTAAAATGTGGATAAATGTGAGGTTATCTACTTTGGTGGCAAAAACAGGAGGGTAGACTATTATCTGAATGGTGGCAAATTAGGAAAAGGGGACATGCAACGAGACCTGGGTGTCATGGTACACCAATCATTGAAAGTAGGCATGCAGGTGCAGCAGGCAGTGAAGAAAGCAAATGATATGTTAGCATTCATAGCGAAAGGATTTGAGTATAGGAGCACGGAGGTTCTACTGCAGTTGTACAGGGTTTTAGTGAGACCACACCTGGAGTACTGCGTACAGTTTTGGTCTCCAAATCTGAGAAAATACATTATTGCCATAGAGGGGGTACAGAGAAGGTTCACCAGACTGATTCCTGGGATGTCAGGACTTTCATATGAGGAAAGACTGGATAGACTTGGCTTGTACTCGCTAGAATTTAGAAGACTGAGGGGGGATCTTATAGAAACTTACAAATTCTTAAGGGGTTGGATAGGCTAGATGCAGGAAGATTGTTCCCGATGTTGGGAAGGTCCAGAACATGGGGTCACAGTCTAAGGATATGGGGGAATTCCTTTAGGACCGAGATGAGGAAAACATTTTTCACACAGAGAGTGGTGAGTCTCTGGAATTCTCTGCCACAGAAGGTAGTTGAGGCCAGTTCATTGGCTATATTTAAGAGGGAGTTAGATGTGGTCCTTGTGGCTAAAGGGATCAGGGGGTATGGAGAGAAGGCAGGTACAGGATACTGAGTTGTATGATCAGCCATGATCATATTGAATGGCGGTGCAGGCTCGAAGGGCCGAATGGCCTACTCCTGAACCTATTTTCTATGTTTCTATGTTTCTATGTATATTCTCTCAAAACCCCTTACTCATCGGTGCATTTAGTGTATATACCAACAACTGAAGAATTGGTAACATGCAATCTCCAATACCTCTGAGTAGGTGATGGTATTTCGAACTTCTCATTTTAGAATTATAAACAGTTCATAATAACTGAATTCAACCGACCACACTACTGTAGCAATTTTCAACTTCAAGTTCAATTAATTATTGTCATGTTCAGCAATGCTGAATACTGTTACTTCATCATTGTGGCTGAAGTAGCTTCAGCTGACAATAGAACAAGGTTGTTAACAATGATCTAATTGCTACTTACCCAATATCAGTTCCTTGATTTGCTCAGCTGCAACACAGCTGCTATATTGCCAATTACTCTTAATGAAAATAACTCAGGTTTGTAACAGATTGCTATAACTCCAATCTCTTGCCACAAGGCGAAGACAAGGCTAATAATAATTAAAGGTAAATCCCAATGACCAACAAACAGTTTATCCCATACCGCAAAGCTTTAGTGTTATAGTACAGTTATATTGCCTTTGATAACCTTTGTAATGGGATTTGTGTAACATGTATCTCTTACCTTATGAATCTGTTGTAGTCAGGAATAACATTTTATATTCGGAAAGTTCATATGCCCGATACTTTCCATTCTTCATAATACCATGCCACCCCTGCCTTATTCCATGGGTGGTTTGCATGAGAACTTTTGCCCAATTTCCAACCCTGGCCATGATCCAAATTATTTGGAATGCTCCGGCTGTGCCTCAACCAAATATTTTACCCTTTGTGTGTTGTACAAAACAAATGTAGATATTACAACTTGTGAACAGTGCACTACCCACATTTTGGAAGTGCTAGACCCATTTGGTTGAGTATAATTGGAAGGTGCATGGAATTTCTGAGCTATCATGCTGCCCCCAGCTCCAGTGAACCGCTACTGCTGATCAGCGCCTGGGGTGCGTTCTGAACGATGACTTTTGCCCGTTGTTGGCCTAATTGAATCGTCTGCCAGGCTTCTTCCCCTGTAGAACAGACCTACTTGAATAACAGATTCAGCGGCTGGCTCTCACATCCCCCTGTTGGCGTTGTTCACTGCCAGCACATATGTGCTTGAGTATGTTCTATTGACATCTTTAGAGCCCGGAGTCATCTTGACCTTTTGCTCTTCCCTCCTCTCAGGGGGTGATTCGTAGGCAACCCTAACAGGCGCTGTCGCAGGCTGTAGGATACAAATACTAATACGAACCCATTGATCTTAACCCAATAGAATATTCTACTGGGATGGCAACTTTGTTGTCAGGAAAAAGTACCTCTGACACGTGCCCTTCACCCCTTCGGGTATGCCCCACGGCCATACCCCAAGACTCAGTGTCAGCAGGATACTGACCCATCTTGGTCTCTGCCTCCGAGAGGGAGACCTCTGTAGAACTGTATGCAACAGTTGCTGTATTTGGGATAGTCGTTTCAATGCACTATCCAGCCCCGGTGAGGAATTCATCGCCCGACTCCATGGGCCTTGCTATCCAGCCCCGGTGGAGAATCATCTCCTGACTCCGTGGGCGAGCAGATATGTGTGAACTTGAGCAACCCTGTCCCAGGCGTTGTTGGCGCCGCCTTTTGTAAAGGCCAGCGTTTTTTGACATGAAACAGCCCTGCATCTGGCGCTGCTGGCACGGCTCTCCCATAGGCCAGCACTTCACACATGAAGCAGCCCTGTCATAAAATACATACTTTTTATTATAAGGAGAACCCTTATAGCTCGACTCACCTGAGTCCAAATAGGGCTGAATGAGTCCCAGTGATTCTTACCTGGGGACCAAAGTCTGTGAGCCACTGACCCCACTGTCAGTGACTCCAGCGCTGCTTCCTTGCCATTCCAATGGCATCCCACAGGCTGGGAGCCACTGACCCCCCTGTCAGCGACTCTCCTAAATTTCTTGCCGTTTTTACTGCCTCCTTGCAGGCTGGGAGCCGCTGACCCCCCTGTCATCGACTCTGCTTAAATTTCTTGCCGTTGTTACGGCATTCCTGTAGGCTGGGAGCCGCTGACTGCATTGTTAGCGGCTCCTTATCTCGCAACCCGATCAATTTTGCCGGTTATCCGCATTTGCGGTCGTAATGGAGTTTCCTCACATTCCATAACTGGCAACTTGTCGGGCTGCGAGACTGGCAGGAAAAACCTCTGTAAAAAGAGGCTCCTGCCTGAAAACCCCTGTTAAGTAAAAAAACAAACTTACCTTTTAAGTTTAACTTACCATCGGCAGGAGCTGTGTCCTGCCAGACTAGTGCTTGCGCCAATGCGGCTGACGTAATGGTACGCATGCGGCCTGGAGGGCCTTCTTCACGGAATCACTCACGTGACTCCGAAGTAACATCCATGTTGACTTGGACCAATCCTGTTACTGCTATCAAATGTGCTGCTATTTCATCTTTTATAATTGACTCCAGCATCTTCCCCACCACCGATGTCAGGCTAACTGGTCTATAATTCCCTGTTTTCTCGCTCCCTCTTTTCTTAAAAAGTGGCTTAACATTAGCTACCCTTCAATCCACAGGAATTGATCCTGAATCTATAGAACATTGGAAAATTATCACCAATGAGTCCACTATTTCTAGAGCCACTTCATTAAGTACCCTGGGATGCAGACCATCAGGCCCTGGGGATTTATCAGTCTTCAGTCCCATCAGTCTACCCAACACCATTTCCTGCCTAAGTTCCTCTGTCACCCTAGGTTCTCTGGCCACTAGTACATCTGGGAGATTGTTTGTGTCTTCCTTAGTGAAGACATATCCAAATGTACCTGTTCAACTCATCTGCCATTTCCTTGTTACCCATAATAAATTCACCTGTTTCTGTTTTTAAGGGTCCCATATTCGTCTTAACTAATTTTTTTCCTCTTCACACACCTGAAGAAGCTTTTACTATCCTCCTTTACATTCTCGGCTAGCTTACCTCCATACCTCAGCTTTTCTCCCCTTTTTGCCTCTTGTTGCTCTTTAAAGGTTTCCCAATCCTCTGGCTTCCCGCTCATCTTTTAGGTATGTTACAAAACTTACCTTGAGCAGCGCTGCAGTTCTGCCACTCCCCGTGTGTGTGACTTTGGCGCCTTTCAGAGGGGAGCAGGTTTAAAGTGCCGTTTTTCTACAGACAGTTCAAGTCGATCCATCTCAGGGGATTTCGTCGCTAAAGAGAAATCGCTCCGACATTTGTTTTATGAAGGTATTTTTAATCTACGCTAGATCATTTATTAGATAGAGTAATTTAAAAATCATCTTCTAAAGCCGTGAACGCCGACAACTGGAAGGATTTTACGTAGGGGAGAAAAAAAGCTATACAGTTTATTTTTACATAAAAACATGGTCCTTAGGAAGCATTTAATGACATTTTCATGTTGCAAAATGGGGACAAAAAATATATACGAACCGGCTGTATTTTCCCTGCCAACTTCACCGCAAACCGCAACGTTCCAATCCACCGCATTCCACTAAAACCCACTCGCAAGTTGATTTAAGCAGCCATTAATTTACGGGGCATTAAACACTAAATTCCTTCCATTTGGCCTATAAATTCATGAAAATGAGATTTAAAAATCATGTTATATTGTGAATTATTGTGTGAATGTTATTTGGGCACTTAGGCAATTTAAAAATGTTTATTTTTTCTTAAGAAATGGATAGATGTTTAGATCTAGTAATTGAATTTAGATTAAACTGATTTTTTTTTGTTGAGTATTTATTATTTGTTTTAGCATTTAACTTTATCATTTCTACCTTTTTTTTGCTAAAACTGCAAATAATAACTTGTGTCTGTTAATGCTGTTCAGTGTTTTTTTAAATTTACATTGTAAACAGATGTCTCCAAAGAAGAAATGCAAAATTGTCAATCCAAAAGCCCAGACAGGCATAGCTAGAGTTCAACTTGAAGTGAAGTTCTCTGTCATTTCAGAGTCTAAGAGGGATCTTAAAAATGGACACATCTTGTACTTATATACCTCGTTTGGAAAAAGTCTGTCTGAAACAGAGGAATCGCTGAGTTCACATTTCTCTTTATCGGAAGCAGAAGGTTATTCATTTGGTGTTGTTAAGTTAAGAGTGAAGGCTCTTGTTAACCAGACTTTGTTTAAGTTTAAACAACTCACCAATCCCAAGGAACTTGGAGCATTTATGGAAATGTGTGATGAAACTTTTAAACTTCCAGAAGGCAGTCAACACCTTTCTTTAGATGACATTCCACTGCCTGGTGCTCAAGATCCTGAATCCTTGACATCAGCTGAAAGCCAAGTGCCCATATTTCAAGACACTGAGGACATGGGCGATGACAGTCATAGTCTGCCTCCTCCACTGAATCTAGCAATGCCAACGAAAGCTGCTGCCTCACCTGAACCAATGCCATCGACATCTAGTGTTTCAACAAGACGTAGCAGAGCATTTCACCAGGGAAACAGAAATTGAATAAAAGACGAACGTTTCTGTCCGAATCCAGTGCTGCTCTTTCCACAAAGTATCACACAAAGATCAGTGAACTTAGGGCAAGGTTGAAAACTCCCAAACGTGTAATTAACCAAGCCTTAAAGAGAAAGCAAAACCAAATAGATTTAAAGGACAGAAAGATTCAGGAACTCAAAACCAAATTATGTGGGAATACTTTGGCACAAGAGCTTGCTGAAACCAAGGCAGAGCTTTTGAGACTTAAAAAAGCACACAGACAATTGCTGATGTTTCGTGGCAGTACGAAAAAGAGGAAAACTGTTTCAATTCACCTGTACAGAAAAGTTCATGAAAATTTAAAGGACAGGGAAGAGGATGTGAAACGCCTCGAATTTGACAATCTTGTCCTCAAAGAAACAATCAAAACTCTGCAGGCTGCCAGTATTGTCAAGGCAAAGGTGGGCCAGAAAACCTACTCCTCAACAACAAGGATGCATACTGTATCGTAAACAAAACTCCCACAACAAACTTTCCAATCCTGGTAAGCCAGTTCTACAAGCGGAGTGGACTTCATCTGGATTATGTTCCTCGACGCAGTGCAGTTGAAGTTATGGCCCGAGAATTGGGAGCTATTGCTGAGTTACAAACAGCAGAGATGCTCCTAGCAACAAAGGGTTTGACTGTGGGATTTGATGCAACCACCCAGGAAGAGATCCACATTAACAGTGTTCATTTCACCACCACAAACAAATGTCTCTCTGCAGCATCGGACAAATTGGCTGGTGGGACTGCTGAGGACTATGCACAACATATTTGTGAAACAATTGACAATTTGTGTAAAACATACACTTATTTCAATGTACAAGCAAATTTTCAAGATACCAGACAAAAAATAATAGGCAACATTTCGAACACAATTAGTGACAGGTGTGCAGCTAATCATGCTGCTATTCGGATAGTGAGTAGTGAGTGGGGTAAATATTTGAACGAGCTCTACTGCCACTTGCATCCGCTTGACTCCATTGCTACATCAGTCCGCTCAGCCCTAAAAATGCAGAAACAATCCGGAGGACAATTCTTGTTTGGGAAAGACTGTCTAGCAGTAAATGCCATTCTGTAGATGAGCAAACTTCGGTACAAAAGTAGAAAAGGGGACCCAAAAGGATTTGTCACATTTTTAGATGACAGGAACATCCCCCGAGGTGTCCTCCCACGGTACCGTGGCAACAGACTGCACATACTGTTTCATACTGGTGGCAAGCTCATAGAACATTATGATGGCTTTGTTGCACTGCTGAATAGCGGAACATCCTGCGGGGGGTTTGAAAAGCGCCTCCTCCATGACTTCACCCAGCCTGAACTTCAGATATTAGGCTTACTTGGCAAATATCTGACTGGGCCTTGGATGAAGCGCTTCTACACTTCAAGCCAGAATCAGATCAACCATGTTGATGGCATCAAAGTGGTTAAAGGGGTGATTGCTGCTCTAAAGGAAGCCACAGAAAATCCAGACAACCTGATATTGGCAAGGGAAGATTTCTCCGGTGAGGAGGTACATCTTGATGCCACATTGACAAAACTTCGGGAGCTACCGGTACATCCACTGTTCAGTTCAAAGATGAGGAGCTGTCTTCGAGCTGTCATCACTGTGTTGGAAAGGCAGTATAGTAAATACTTTGAACTTGATGTAACTGAGAAACTGAAGGAGGAGACTGCATCAGCAAGATCACACAACATTGATGCGGAGGAGATAATGGGGATGTTTAGCTCATCGAAACAGCAATCTCCCAATGCCACCATGTGTTATTTGTCATGTAGGATGCGGGCTTGCAAGAATAGAACAGCCAATCACCTTGATAATCTCGAGGAGCATCGTAGGGAGGAGGTGGTCTGTGAGGCAGTGACATGGGGGAGAGTGCAGAGGAACAGACGGAAGAAAAAACAGAAGGAATTGAGAGCAAAAATCATCAAGCAACAGAAAGGCAAGGGGCATGCTCGGGACACGAAAGAGAGGAAAAAACTAGGAAAAAAATTGAAAGAGACTGATTTAAACAGCATTCGCAGAGATTATCCAAATTTGGACTACTCCAAATGTGATGATCTACAGGACATTCTTAATGGAAAAGTAGTGGGCAGTAAGGCATGTCATGTGTGGTTTGAAGAGCAAAGACTTGTAGATTACAATGCCAAAATTGAAAAGTTGAGGAAAAACAACATGTTGCTTATTGGTTACAATCTGAGGAGTATGATGATGTTACTGATTATGATATGCCAATGTACCAGCTAGCAACTGATCTTCTCCATAAAGACTTGGTCTATTGCTAAAAATTGTAATTTATTTATCTATCTGTTACAGACTTACAACATATAATACAATAGTATTAAAGTTCCGATCTTGAGAAGATCACATTTTTGAATTTTCAAGGCAGTCTGGGTGTTTATTACTATTTCTGTTGCAATGGTCTATTTTGTAATTAGCTACAATTAGGTAACTAACTAATTATATGCTTTAATTTCAGGTCATCCAAGTAAGATTGTTTCATATTTGTTTCAGAATGCTTCAATCTATAATAATTGAACATTTCATTGTGTTCTCTTAATTTTTAAGAAAGTTATGGGCTTTTGACTGTCCTCGATCACAGCTTTTGAGTTAAGTCAATGGAAAGGCAATGGGGAACAAGATGCTAATTTCTGAGTATGAAAATGGCCATAACTTTTTTAATACAGAAGATATGAAAGTGAACTAGGTGTCAAATTAAACTTCTATTTATGCTTTTTCTGATGGGATAAATTGCAAACTTGATTTTTAAAATCTCAAAATTTTGTAACATTGCTACATCTTTGCAATGTTATACGTCTTCTCTTTTATTTTTATACTGTCCTTGACTTCCCTTGTCAACCACGGTCGCCTCTTACTCCCCTTAGAATTATACCAAGCCAATTAACCTGCAAACATGTACGTCTTTGGAGTGTGGAAGGAAACCGGAGAACCCGGAGAAAACCCACACAGGTCACGGGGGGAACGTACAAACTCCGTACAGACAAGCACCCGTAGTCAGGACGGAACTCGGGTCTCTGGCGCTGTAAGGCAGCAACTCTACCGCTGCGCTGCTGTGCATCCCTTCTTTCTTCTCAGTAACTGTACACGTTTCCTTCAAATACGCCGCACATTAAGATGCGTTCACGTTAGTTATTTTTTCCTCCTTGGTATGATTCACACAACTACTGCATGCTCAACCTGACTGCTTTGCTTAGAAATAGAACATAAGAGGAAGAATAGGTCAGTGATCTCTCCAAGCATGCCTTGCCACTCGGTACGATTTTAGACACAAATAGCTGCGGTAACTCAGTGGGACGGGCAGCATCTCTGGAGACCAGGAATGGGTGATGTTTCGTGTTGAGATCCTTCTCCAGCCATACGGTTATAGCTGATTCTCTATCTCAATTTGCTGTTTCCATTCCCCAAAGCCTTTGATGTGATTTGTGACCTGATATCTCTCTGCCTCCATCTTAAATACATTAGTGATGGCCTCATTGCTTCCAGCAGTTTCAAGTATCAAGTATCAAGTATCCTTTATTGTCTTTCAGACCTTTTGTTCTTAGACACAAATAGACAGACCTTTTGTTCTGAACGAAATTTCATGCCTTGCAGTCATAACACAGAATAAAACAACAAAAACACACAATAAACACAGATTTAACATCCACCACAGTGAGTCCACCAGGTCCTCCTCACTGTGATGGAAGGCAAAAAGTCTTAAGTCCTTGTCTCTTCCCTCCTTTTTCTCCCTCTGCGCTGAGGCCTCCGATGTTGTGACCCGCGGGATGATGGTAAGTCCCGCGGCTGAATCAGAACGGGCCGGTTCAACTCCACGGCCCGGGGCGGTCGAAGCTGCCGAAGCTGCCGCCCTCCAGTCCAGCGGACAAAGCTGTTGTTGCGGGAGCTCCGGAAAAACAGGTCACCAACCTGTGACCTGCGAGCTCCCGACGATGCCGTCCACTGGCCCGCGCCGAGCCTCCGGGGCTCCGAAGTCGGGTCGCAACGCCACCACAGCCCGAAGTCAGCCAGCCCCGCATTGATAGGTCCTGGCTGGCTCTGCCTCTGAAGCCTCGAGGTCTCCCAGTTGGAGGCTGCCAGCTCCGCGATTAGGCCTCAGCGCAGATGGAGACAGAGACGGGGGATATGGCAAGAAAGGTCGCATCTGCCCGAAAGAAGAGACCAAAAACATGTTTCTCCCACACATACACAACTCAATAACCTAAAATTAACTAAAACAAAGAAAAGCTACCTTCTTGATAAAGAAACATCACCACATCCCAGTCTTCACCTATATCTTATACCATACCCTGAGTCCATAACCCCTTGCTCCCTCAGACCAATGGAGGCATCCTTCCTGCATCTATCCTGTTTGAAATATGCACAGTTTAAAGAAGGTTCCTCTATTTTTTCTAAAGTCCAGTGTATACTGGACTAGTTGACCATGCCTCTCCTCATATGACAGCACTACCATAGATATGCTGCCTTACAGCACCAGAGACTTGGGTTCAATCCTGACTACGGGTGCTGTCTGTGCAGAGTTTGTACGTTCTCCCCGTGACGTGCGGACCTTTCTCCGTGATCTCCAGTTGCCTCCCAGAGGCATACCAGTTTGTAGGTTAATTGGCTTGGCATAATTCTAAATTGTCTCTAGTGTGTGTAGGATAGTGTTAATGTGCGGGAATCGCTGGTCGGTGTGGATCGGTGGGCCGAACAGCCTGTTTCCGCGCTGGTTCTCTAAACTAAACTGAACTACTGTTGTGTCTCTCCAGGAATACATCTGATGAACCTTCACTATCCTCCCTCAATGGCAAGCAGGTCGATTGTCAGTTATGGAGACAAATACTATGCACCATACACCAGGTACAGTCTCACCAAGGCCCTGAGTAATTGCAGCTAGACATCCATGCCCCTGCACTCAAAATGTCTTGCAAAAAGTAAAGTATCATTCAAACTTTTAGTTTGAACGAAATTGCGTACTTTGCAGTCATAACAGAGAATAAAATAAAAGAACACACGATAAACATAGTTCAACATCCACCACAGTAAGTCTACCAGACACCTCCTCACTGTGATGGAAGGCAAAAGTCTTAAAGTCCTTGTCTCTTCCCTCCTTGTTGAGGCGATCCAGGCTTTCGATGTTGGGCCCCCCGCCGGGTGATGGTAAGTCCTGAGGCCGAATCCGAGCTCCGCGAATGGGCCGGTTCAAGCTCCGCGGCCTGGGGCGGTCGAAGCTGCCGCCCTCCAGTCCAGCGGATGAAGCTGTTGTTGCGGGAGCTCCGGAGAACCGGTCACCAACCTGGGGCCTGCGAGCTCCCGATGTTGTCGTCCGCTGGGCCCGCGGCCCAGCCTCCGAGGCTCCGCAGTCGGGCCGCCGCCACAGCGCCACCACAGCCCCGAAGTCGGCCAGCTTCACGATGCTGAGTCCTGGCTCTGCCTCTGGAGCCTCGAAGTCGGTCCCATTTGGAGGCCGCCAGCTCCGCGATTAGGCCTCAGCGCAGACAGAGACGGAGACGGAGATACCACAAAGAAAAGGTCGCATCCCCCCAAAGGGAGAGACTAAAACAAGTTTCCCCCGTCCCCCCACACATACACAACTGCAAATAAACTAAAACATACGTCCAACAAAACAAAAGAAAACAAAAAAAAAGAAAAAGACAGACGGACTGCAGGCGAGCCGCAGCTGCTTGGGCAGCACCACCACCTCCGAAAAGACAGACAGATCATTTGCTTTCTTAACAGCTTGCACCATGTATTTCACCCTTGCTCAAAGTATCCGTAATGCCTTGAAGCTTCCTTTCCCCTCCTCTCAACTCACAATTTCAATGAATTTTCTTTCTATCAGCAAATTTAGAAGTATTATATGGTCATAAGTGATAGGAGCAGAATTTGGCCATTTGGCCTATCAAGTCTACTCAGCCATTCAATCATGGCTGATCTATCTCTCCCTCCTAACACCATTCTCCTGCCTTCTCCCCATAACCTACGACACCCGTACTAATCACTTTAGTTTTGCACACTAACCACATGTGAATTTTATTACGGCTGTCCTGAACATCTAAGCTCAATACATTCACCAGTTGTCAGCGCTGTGTAATACTAACGAGGAATGAATTTCCACGCAGACACTTTTATCGCACATGAATTTATGTATAATGTACCGAAAATGGGTTACTTTTAACAATCCTGTACTCCAAATTAACCGAGACTTTTAAATGATGCTATTCCGGCGATCTCAAGAACGACAACTGAAGTTTCCAACCGATCCTTATTCAAAAGTTCGGTTTTCAGTTCACAGGTTCTCTAGACACGTCTGGCCACGTCGGTGGTCAGCGGCGAACTAACCGTGTAAAAGCAAAACCGCGCAAATACAAGCAGCCCCTCCCGAGTCACGTAACCGCGGGTTCCGAACGCCGGGTTCGATACCTACGTGCGCTAATAGGCGCCGCTACACTATCCTAGTTGTTACCATTCAAATCATTCAGCGTGGTGGCTACCAGTTGGAGACTGTTTGGACAGGATAGTCCAAAGTGCATGGTTCAGCCATTCACTTTTGGGAAGACAACATTCAACGTTTCAACCACCCTCTCACAATAACTAGCTAAGCTCCTTGCCTTCATCCCTGTCTATCTCCATCACTTTTGCAACCCTTACAACTCTCCAGAAGATAGACACAAAATGCTGAAATAACTCAGCGGGACCGGCAGCATCTCTGGAGAGAACAAGTGTAAAGAAGGGTATCGACCAAAGACGTCACCCATTCCTTCTGTCCCGCTGAGTTACTCCAGCATTTTGTGTCTATCTTCAGTGCAAATCAGCATCTGTAGTTCCTTCCTACACATTACAACTCTCCAGTATCAGTTACAGTTGTACAGGACATTGGTGAGACCGCATTAGACGTATTGCGTTCCATTTTGGTCACCGTGGCATAGATGCAGTTAAGCTGAAAACAGTGTAAATAAATTCACGAGTATGTTCCTAGGAGTCAACGCCCTGAGTTGGACAGAGAGGTTCGCAGGCTAGGACTTCATTACCTGGAGTGTAGGAGACTGGCTGATGATCTATTGGAAGTGTATAGAATAAAGTACTTCTCGCCAGAGATGCTGCCTGTCCAGCTGAGTAAAGGGCCTGTCCCACTGTACGAGCTAATTCTAGAGTTCTCCCGAGTTTCCCCTGATTCAAACTCGTAGAATTACGGTAATAGCTGCTCGTAGGTACTCGGGGCTCTCGTGGACATTTTTCAACGTTGAAAAATCTTCACGAGTTTTCACGAGCTTACCGCGTTTCCCGAGTACCTGCCGTCAGCGTTACGAGCCACTAAGAGACGTCCCGAGCTCCGACGTACCCGCTGCGTGCATTCCACGTACTTACCACGAGTTTGATTTTTTTTTTAAACTCGGGAGAGCTCTTGAATTACCTTGCACAGTGGGACAGGCCCTTAACTCTAGCATTTTGTGTCTATACGTAGTTTTTTACTGCGGGCAATGGGACTCAATGGGCATCAATGGAGGGCATGGTTTTAAGATGAGATGGGACAGCTTTAACAGGAACTTGAGGGGAACCATCTTCACGCACGGGATGGTGGCACATTCACAGATTGATTAATTGATTGATACGGAAGCAGGCCCTTCGGCCCACTGTGTCCATGCCGATCATTGATCGCCTGTTCACACAAGATCTATGTTCTCTCACGTTGTTATCCACTCTCTACACACTTTTTTTAAATCAAAAAATGTATTCAATTGTTAAAAATAATATCTGTACCACAATAAATCAAAACAGGACCCACCACCATAATCCAAGACAAACAAATATACTATACAACTATATTACAATCCGTGTCAAGGATGCCTTCAACCACTCTCTACACACTTGGGGTAACTTACAGCCCCCTGACTAAGGGTGAACAACAGAGGACAACAGAGGAGGATGATTGCATTTTGGTGCCCTCCCTCACAGTGGGAAACTTTGATTCCGCAGTGTTTGGATGTCTATGTTAAACTCTATCGTGTTCTGTGTTCTTTTTTACTCTTATGGCTGTATGGTGACCACACATTTCACTGTACCAATTGGTACATGTGACAAATAAATGTATCTTGCGTCTTGCGTCTTGCGTCTTGGCGTCTTGCGTTTTGCATCTTGCGTCTTGCGTTTTGCATCTTGCGTTTTGCATCTTGCGTCTTACGTCTTGCGTTTTGCGTCTTGCGTCTTGCGTTTTGCATCTTGCGTTTTGCATCTTGCGTTTTGCATCTTGCGTCTTACGTCTTGCGTTTTGCGTCTTGCGTCTTGCGTTTTGCATCTTGCGTTTTGGTTTTTGAGTCTTGCGTCTTGCGTCTTGCGTTTTGCGTCTTGAGTCTTGCATCTTGCGTCTTGCATCGCCCAGGCCGTAGTCTGAAGTCCATTGCTGTACTTCCCTCTCTATTTATCCCTTCCCATATTAATATGCGCCTTAATATCTTCCTCCATATCAGTTTGTCTAATATCTCCAGCTTTGTTTGATAATAATTTTGTGAAGTACCTTTGGATAATTTTAATGAAATTGAGGTGCACTATAAATGTCAGTAGCTGTAAAATAGAAACATAGAAAATAGGTGTGGGAGTAGGCCATTCGGCACTTCGAGCCAGCACTGCCATTCAATGTGATCATGGCTGATCTATCAATCAATTAATCAATCAATCAATCTATCAATCAATCAATCAATCAATGAAAATTAATGAAAATGTAATGGATCTTACATATTGTAGAAAATAATTGTCCCAGGTAAATGGTTTATCGTGGGCTGGGGTGAGGTGGGGAGGGGTTGGTGAGGTGGGGAGGGGTTGGTGAGATGGATCATCGAGAATCAGTACCCAGTTCCTGCTTTCTCCCCATATCCCTTTCTTCCGTTAGCCCAAAGAGCTAAATCTAATGCTCTCTTGAAAACATCTATTTATCAGTCATCTGACATCTTATTTATGTAATTGTGACAGAGGTGGTAGGAATCTATGTGGCTGAGCTGAAGCTATATGAGCACTAATGAAAATGTAATGGATCTTACATATTGTAGAAAATAATTGTCCCTGGTAAATGGTTTAGTCGTGGGCTGGGGTGAGGTGGGGAGGGTTTTTGGATGAATGACTTCCATACGAGTAGGTCCTGAAGATAGACACAAAAAGCTGGAGTAACTCAGAGGGTCAGGCAGCATCTCTGGTGAAAAGGAATAGGTGACGTTTTGGGTCGGAACCCTTCTTCAAACTGAAATATAGAGAAGTCCAGAAGGGTGGTCACTGTGGTGCAGCGGGAGGTCACGGTGGCGCAGCGGTAGAGCTGCTGCCTTACAGCGAATGCAGTGCAGGAGACCCGGGTTCGATCCCGACTACGGGTGCTGTCTGTACGGAGTTTGTGCGTTCTCCCCGTGACCTGCATGGGTTTTCTCCAAGTTCTTCGGTTTCCTCCCACACTCCAAAGACTCCAAAGGTTTGTAGGTTAATTGGCTTGGTAAATGTAAATATTGTGTGCGTAGGATAGTGTTAATGTGCGGGGATCGCTGGTCTGCGCGGACCCAGTGGGCCGATGGGCCTGTTTACACCCTGTTGCTCTGAACTAAACTCAACTAAAACTAAAACAGTGCCACCAACAGTTGACTTCCGGCAGGTGGAGTCCATAAGGGCCCATTGTTGGCTGGGGAAGATGTGCTAATGACATGGGTGCAATGATGTGAACTGTGGAACTAGTAGGATGACTAGGGTGGGGGAGGGGAGGAGAATGGAGGTGAGGGAATGCAGTACCATTCATATAATTCATATAATATGAATTGCAATATTTATCATCCCATCAATATCTAATCCATCTGTGACTATCAGCATATATATCCAGAACATAATTATTATATGTATACAGTAGGCTCAGTGGGCTCATATGTATCGGAGAGACCAAGGGTAGACTTGGCGATCATTTCACTGAACACTTATGCTCAGTCCACATTAGCCTACATGATCATCCGGCTGCAAAACATTTAAACTCCCCTTCCCATTCCCACACTGACCTTCCTGCCCTGGGCCTCCTCCATTGTCAGAGTGAGGCCCAGCGCAAATTGGAGGAACAGCATCTCATATTTCGCTTGGGCAGCTTACACCCCAGTGGTGTGAACATCGACTACTCTAACTTCAAGTAACTCCTGCATTGCTTCCCCACCTCTCTCTCCCCTCCTCCACCCTAGTCGTCCTACTAGTTCCACTGAAATGTGACTGGGTCCTTTTCTCCAGAAATGCTGCCTGACCCACTGAGTTACTCCAGCATTTCATGTCTATCTTTTTTTGGTATAAACCAGCATCTGCAGTTCCTTCCTATACACGTGGGTCCACATTGTAAATGTACAAATACTGAAGCCAAATTGTTCACCTCATTTTGTACATCATCCCATCACCTCGAAACTCAAGAGTCCACCTCTTTGGACACTGTACATGTGCTTTCACAGGATGGTGAGGTTGTGGGGCCGTTTTGGAGGTCCAAGTCGCTGAGGTTTCCTCCCGTTCCAACGTCGGATTGCCAACATCCCGGCGAGCGGGCCTGAGCGGCAGGCTGCCCGTAGCGGCGACTGCGGAGGGCTCCAGAGGCCCCGACACGGGGGAACATCAGAGGAAGATGACTGACTTTGGTGCCTTCCCTCACAGTGGGAAACTTTTGATTCTGCTGTGTGGGGATGTTTTATGTTGAACTCTGTCGTGTGTCGTGTTCTTTATTTTATTGTATGGCTGTATGGTGATCACATTTCACTGTGCCATCTGGCACATGTGACAAATAAATGTATCTTGTATCTTCTCTTGTAACAAGGGTAAGATGATCCCAAAAAATGTTCCCGGCAATGGCGTGGAATACCTCATTCATTTTCCCTGACAGTGAAACGCAAGTATGTCAGTGCTACATTTTATTGGAAAGATCTGACTGTCTTTTCACTTTGGAGGCTTAACTTGCTCTTTATTGAACTATCCAGCTTTGACCAAGGCCTTTAAGAGTTAACCGTGCATTTTGCTATGTGGGTTAGAAAATAGTCTGCGATAGATTATTTTATAAGTAATGGGTTGTGGCGGCTGCCAGAAAAATGAGTATTTATGTTCTGGATGTAAATGCTGATAGTCATAGATGAATTACACTCAGATGGAATGATAAACATTGCAATTTATGCAGGAGCCCACTGGAATTTGGGCAAATTGCCAAATAAAGAGAGCGATCAAATCCTGCCTTCAGAAAGCAAGGTATTAGTCACCTTCTGAACACTAACTGACATTGCTGGTGGTGTCCTGGAGTAGCTTAAGCTTGCAGACATGCATGATATTGGTTTAATTTTTCTGGAAAAAAAGCATGTTGAAGATTGCCTATAATTGTAAGTCAGAGTAATATTGTAAATCAAATGCAACTAAGGACATTAAAGAAGGCAAAGTGATAGATTTTGTTTTCATGGTATTTTGCAAGGCTTTTGATGAGGTCCCACAAGGTTTAGTTTAGTTTAGTTTTGTTTAATTTTGTTTAATTTAGTTTAGTTTAGAGATACAGTTAAGTGATACAGCGCGGAAACAGGCCCTTCGGCCCACCAAGTCCGTGCCGACCAGCGATCCCCGCACATTAACTCTATCCTAGGGGTCAAGGAAGGGTTCACGTCACGTTCAACTTCTAATCTTGTATGTGGACTCGATAAGAAGAACTCTATCCTGCACACACTAGGGACACTTTTTTACATGTATACCAAGCCAATTAACCTACAAATCCGTACGTCTGGAGTGCGGGAGGAAACCGAAGATCTCGGAGCAAACCCACGTGGTCACGAGGAGAATGTACAAACTCCGTACAGACAGCTCTCGTGGTCGGGATCAAACCCGGGTCTCCAGCGCTGCAAATGCTGTCTCACCATGCTGCCCCAAACCGTAGACTGGTCCACCTTGTGGGACCTTGAAGGTACTAGAGATTTGAGGCTAAGAGGATCCAACATTGACGATGGCAACAGGCAGAGGGGTAGTGGCTGAGGGATGTTTATCTGACTGGAAATCTGTAACAAGTCATGCACCTCAGGGATCGAATCTAGGCCTCCGACTTGGATGAGAATGTAGGATGTTTGATTAGTAAATTTGCAGATTTCACAGAAACATGTGGAGTAGTAGAGAAAACAAAGATTGCCTAGGGACGCAGCGGAATATAGATTAGCTGGAAAATTGGGCAGGGAAGTGGCAGATAGATGTTGTTATCCTGAGAAGTCTGAGGTGATACGCCTTGGGAAGTCATGTTCTGGTAATATTTGTGGAATAAGTTGCAGGGTTTTTAAGGGCCTGTCCCACTTGGGCGACCTAATCTGCGAGTTCTGGCGAGTTTGCCCTCGACTCATACTCGCAGCATGGTCGGCACGAGGTTGTAGGAGGTCTTCGTAACTCTCCTTCATGCTCGAGAGTGGTCTCCACGTACTCGAGGCCTCAGCTAGGTCGCGGCGATTTTTTTCAATATATTAAAAAATGCCCGCGAGTAAAAAAAAAGTCGCCATGGAAAAAAATCAATACTCTTTTTACTCGTAGGTTTAGTCGAAGTAGGTCGGCATGTTAGTCATAGGTAATCGAGGGAAGTCTAAGGTAATCGTAGATAGTCCTCATCATAATCGAAGGGAGGTCGAAGGGAGGTCGAAGGAGGTCGTCTTCTCTCTCCACTATTCGGTGTCCAATTTTCCCGAAGTTAGTCGTAGCTAGTCGTAGGTAGTCTTCAACATAGTCGAAGGAGGTCTTCAACATGTCAATTTTTAAAACTCTTCTAAAGTGGGACAGTCCCTTTCGGGGCAATATGGGCAGCAAAACCTTGGGGTGAATGTCCATAATTCCCCAATGTGGTGACAGGGGATCAGGGTTATTGTTGTCACATTTACTAAAGTACAGCATGTTTTGCATGCTAACTAATCAAATCAGATAATACTGGACATGATTGGATTCAAGTCAAACTCAACGGTTCAAAGATTTCTTCACTTTCATGTATACCAGATACAGAGAAATACATTGTTTGCAGCCAGCTCAGCAAGATTATCCCTGTACATAAACACAATCACCCCAGTCAGTACAGAAAGTACACAACAGCCCACTGAGTCCAGATGCAAGAGACGCCATTTTGGCACCAATGGCCACAAAGACCTGTTGCAGCCGGTACCCAGACATGGCGCCGACGGACGAGAAGCTGAAGCAAAGAAGTGGAAGCCAAATAACCGTATGGAAACAAAGCAGAAACGCCAACTAACCGAAAGGGCAGGACGCCTAAAAGCCAACCCACAGCCGGTGGGGACAGGACAGTGGGGTTCATTTTCCCACACAAGCCATAGGTGACTGGGCAATCTGAACCCAAGCACCAAGTTATAAGCAGCCAAAGGAGCGCAACTCTCGGGACAGCCCCCACTCTCCCACGGCCACCCTCCGCGGGCTGCGGGTCGGGTGGAGCGGAGGTTTTGGACAATGTTCATCCCTCCACAGTGATGTGATGGACGCGGGGGTCTGGACCAATCGCTGACAATTCCCTCCCCCCCCAGCAACGTCATGTCCGTTATTGGACTTTTCTGTTGAGCTGCATTCGGTTCGTTGGCTTGTAGGCGACGCTGCCTTTCGGGTAGGTGGAGTTTCGGCAGAGCGGCCATTCGGTGAGTTTGCTTCTAGGTGACGCAGCCTTTAGGTTAGTTGGCCTTTAGGCATCCCGCCCTTTCGGTTAGTTTGCATTTAGGCTTCGTTTCCATTCGGTCATTTGGCTTCCACATCTTTGCTTCGGCATCTCGTCCGTCGGTGCCACGTCCGCACACGGTTGCAGCCATTGCCTCAATTCCGGTCATCCTATGATCCGATCTCCCTCTCCACGTCTGACCCTTGTTCACCGGGGCCGAACATGAGGGCGCGGAAAGTAAGACCCTCCAGTTCTTCTCATCGGGCCCTCTGTCCAGCGCCTGCCGCCGTCGCATAAGCATGCAGGTACAGCAGGCAGTAAAGAAAGCTAATGGTATGTTGGACTCCAGAACAAGTGGAGTATAGGGACAAAGAGGTCCTTCTACAGTTGCACAGGGCCCTTGTGAGACCACACCTGGAGTATTGTGTGCATTTTTGGTCTCCTAATTTGAGGAAGGACATCCTTCCTATTGAGGGAGTGCGGTGTAGGATCACAAGGTTAATTCCCGGGATGGTGGGACTGTCAAATGTTGAAAGAATGGGGCGACTGGGCTTATATACACTGGAATTAAGAAGGATGAGAGGGGATATTATTGATTATTATGGGATTGTACATGCTGGAGGCAGGAAACATGTTCCCAATGTTGCGGGAGTCCAGAACCAGAGGCCACAGTTTAAGAATAAGGGGTAGGCCATTTAGAACGGAGAGGAGGAAAAACATTTTCACACAGAGTGTTGTGAATCTGCAGAATTCTCTGCCTCAGAGGGCAGTGGAGGCCAATTCTCTGGATGCTTACAAGGGAGAGTTAGATAGAGCTCTTAAAGAGAGGCCCACAGGAGCCGTTGGAGGAGGAGGAGGGGGAGGAGCGACACCCGACCGGTAAGGTTTAAAATCAAGTGCGGGGCTTGTTTTTTCAGAGGGCCACAGGAGCCGTTGGAAGAGAAGGAGGGAGAGGAGCGACACCCGACCGGTAAGGTTTAAAATCAAGCGCGGGGCTTGTTTTTTCAGAGGCCCACAGGAGCCGTTGGAAGAGGAGGAGGGGGAGGAGCGACACCCGACCGGTAAGGTTTAAAATCCAGCGCGGGGCTTGTTTTTACCGAAATCCATAACATTCCATTTGGAGAAGTGGGTTTTTTTTGAGGAAGCCTCTGATTGGTGGGAAGTGGACTAGGGTAAGCAGCTGATTGGTGGGAAGTGGACTAGGGTAAGCAGCTGATTGGCAGTCAGATTCCAGCAGTTTGTTGTGTACTTTGTATTGTGTTGATATTGTATCCTGTGTAAGGGGGCAGTATGAAGGCCAGGGCAGTGTACTGTTCTGGATGTCAGATGTGGGGAGGTCAGGGAATCTGATAGCCCTCCAGACGTCCACATCTGCGCCAGTGTGTGTCGAGATGGGGCTCCTAAAGGACTGTGTTAGGAACCTCGAGCAGCAGCTCGATGACCTCCGTCTGGTCAGGGAGAGTGAGGAGGTAATAGAGTGGAGCTACAGGAGGTAGTCACTCCCAAACCACGGGAGGCAGACAAGTGGGTCACGGTTAGGAAGGGCAAAGGGCAGAGGCAGGGGCTAGAGAGTACCCCTGTGACCGTACACCTGGAAAATAGGTACTCGGGTTTGAGTACGATTGGCGGGGGCAGCCTAGCTGGGACCGGCCCTGATGCTCAGAAGGGTAGCAAAAAGAGGAGGGCAATTGTAATAGGGGACTCTATAGTTAGGGGGTCGGATAGGCGATTCTGTGGACGCAGTCGGGAGACCCGGATGGTAGTTTGCCTCCCTGGTGCCAGGGTCTCGCATGTGTCAGAACATGTCCAAAAGATTCTGATAAGGGAGGGAGAGGAGCCTGATGTTGTGGTACACATAGGTACCAATGACATAGGCAGAAAAAAGTGACGAGGTCCTGAAGGGAGAATTTAGGGAGTTGGGGGGAAAGTTAAGGAGAAGGACCAAAAGGGTAACGATTTCAGGATTACTGCCTGTGCCGCGTGACAGTGATAGTAGGAATGAAATGAGGTGGAGGATAAATGCGTGGCTGAGGGACTGGTGCAGTGGGCAGGGATTCAAGTTTCTTGATCACTGGGACCTCTTTTGGGGAAGGCATGATCTGTACACAAAGGACGGGTTGCACATGAACCCGAGGGGGACCAATATCCTGGCAGGGAGATTTGCAAAGGCTACTGGGGAGACTTTAAACTAGAAAGGCTGGGGGAGGGACTCGGGTAGAGGGGGCTAGGGGTCAGGGTGTGGGGCAAGAGGCAGAGAAGGGAAGCACTCGGATCCAAAATGTAGGCGAGAAAGATGAAAAAGATAATAGATGGAGAATAAGGGATGGTGGGTTTCTAAAATGTGTATATTTTAATGCTAGGAGCATTGTAAGTAAGGTGGATGAACTTAGAGCCTGGATTGACACCTGGAAATATGATGTTGTGGCAATCAGTGAAACATGATTTGCAGGAGGGCTGTAATTGGAAACTAAATATTCCAGGATTTCGTTGCTTCAGGTGTGATAGAATTGGAGGGACCAGAGGGGGAGGTGTTGCATTGCTTGTCAGAGAAGATATTACAGCAGTGCTTTGGCAGGATAGATTAGAGGGCTCGTCTAGGGAGGTTATTTGGGTGGAACTGAGAAGTGGGAACGGTGTAGCAACACTTTTAGGGGTGTATTATAGACCGCCAAATGGGGAGCGAGAATTGGAAGAGCAAATATGTAAAGAGATAGCAGATATTAGTAGTAAGCACAAGGTAGTGATTGTGGGAGATTTCAATTTTCCAAAAATAGACTGGGAAACACATTCTGTAAATGGGCTGGATGGGTTGGAGTTTGTAAAATGTGTGCAGGATAGTTTTTTGCAGTAGTACATAGAGGTATCGACCAGAGAAGGGGCAGTGCTGGACCTCCTGTTAGGAAATGAGGCAGGTCAGGTGACGGAGGTATGCGTTGGTGAGCACTTCGGGACCAGTGATCACAATACCATTAGTTTCAATATAATTATGGAGAGAGTCAGAACGGGACCTAGGGTGGAGATTTTTGATTGGGGAAAGGCTAACTTTGAGGGAATGCGTAAGGATTTTAAAGGAGTGAATTGGGACACTCTGTTTCATGGGAAGGATGTAGAAGAGAAATGGAGGACATTTAAAGGGGAAATTGTAAGAGTACAGAATCATTATGTCCCTGTTAGGTTGAAAGGAAATAGTAAAAATTGGAAAGAGCCATGGTTTTCAAGGGGAATTGGACACTTGTTTTGAAAAAGAGAGATATCTACAATAATTATAGGAGGCATGGAGTAAATGAGGTGCTAGAGGAGTATAAAGAATGTAAAAAGAATCTTAAGAAAGAAATTAGGAAGGCTAAAAGAAGATATGAGGTTGCTTTGGCAAGAAAGGTGAAAGTAAACCCAAAGGGTTTCTCCAGCTATATTAATAGCAAAAGGATAACGAGGGATAAAATTGGACCATTAGAGAACCAGAATGGACAGCTATCTGCAGAGCCAAAAGAGATGGGGGAGATATTGAACAATTTCTTTTCTTCTCGGTATTCACCAAGGAGAAGGATATTGAACTCTGTGAGTTAAGGGGAAAAAAGTAGAGTAGCTATGGAAACTGTGAGATTCAAAGAGGAGGAAGTACTGACACTTTTGAAAAATATAAAAGTGGATAAGTCTCCAGGTCCTGACAGGATATTCCCTAGGACATTGAGGGAAGTTAGTGTAGAAATAGCAGGAGCTATGACAGAAATATTTCAAATGTCATTAGAAACGGGAAAAGTGCCGGAGGATTGGCGTACTGCGCATGTTGTTCCATTGTTTAAAAAGGGTTCAAAGAATAAACCTAGCAATTATAGACCTATTAGTTTGACGTCAGTGGTGGACAAATTAATGGAAAGGATACTTAGAGATAATATATATAAGCATCTAGATAAACAGGGTCTGATCAGGAACAGTCAACATGGATTTGTGCCTGGAAGGTCATGTTTGACAAACCTTCTTGAATTTTTTGAAGCGGTAACTAGGGAAATTGATGAGGGTAAAACAGTGGATGTTGTCTATATGGATTTCAGTAAGGCCTTTGACAAGGTTCCCCATGGAAGATTGGTTTAAGAAGGTTCAATCTTTGGGTGTTAATGGCGGAGTAGCAAGATGGATTCAACAGTGGCTGAATGGGAGATGTCAGAGAGTAATGGTGGATGGCTGTTTGTCAGGTTGGAAGCCGGTGACCAGTGAGGTGCCTCAGGGATCTGTGTTGGGTCCACTGTTGTTTGTCATGTACATCAATGATCTGGATGATGGGGTGGAAAATTGGATAAGTAAGTATGCAGATGATACTAAGATAGGTGGTGTTGTGGATAATGAAGTAGATTTTCAAAGTCTACAGAGAGATTTGGGCCATTTGGAAAAGTGGGCTGAAAGATGGCAGATGGAGTTTAATGTTGTTAAGTGTGAAGTGCTACATCTTGGCAGGACAAATCAAAATAGGACGTACATGGTAAATGGTAGGGAATTGAGGAATGCTGTGGAACAGAGGGATCTAGGAATAACTGTGCATAGTTCCCTGAAGGTGGAATCGCATGTAGATAGGGTGGTAAAGAAAGCCTTTGGTGTGCTGGCCTTTATAAATCAGAGCATTGAATATAGGAGTAGGGAAGTAATGTTAAAATTGTACAAGGCATTGGTAAGACCAATTCTGGAGTATGGTGTACAATTTTGGTCGCCTAGTTATAGGAAGGATGTCAACAAAATAGAGAGAGTACAGAGGATATTTACTAGAATGTTGCCAGGGTTCCAGCAACTATGTTACAGAGAAAGGTTGAACAAGTTAGGTCTTTATTCTTTGGAGCGCAGAAGGTTAAGGGGGGACTTGATTGAGGTCTTTAAAATGATGAAAGGGATAGACAGAGTTGACGTGGATACGTTTTTTCCCATTGAGGGTAGGGAAGATTCAAACAAGAGGGCATGACATGAGAATTAAGGGACAGAAGTTTCGGGGTAACGTGAGGGGGAACTTCTTTACTCAGAGGGTGGTGGCTGTGTGGAATCAGCTTCCAGCAGAAGTGGTGGAGGCAGGATCGATTTTAACATTTAAGAGTAAAGTGGATAGGTATATGGACGTGAAGGGAATGGAGGGGTATGGTCTGAGTGCAGGTAGATGGGACTAGGGGAAAACAAATGGTCGGCATGGACTGGAAGGGCCGAGAGGGCCTGTTTCCGTGCTGTAATTGTTATATGGTTATATGGTTAAAGATAGCGGAGTCAAGGGATCTGGGGAAAAGGCAGGAACAGGGTACTGATTGTGGATGATCAGCCATGATCACATTGAATGGCAGTGCTGGCTCGAAGGGCCAAATGGCCTACTATTGCACCTATTGTCTATTGTCGCCGTCTCCCTCCACCACCTCTCTGATTCCTTGTCCACGGGGCGAGGCTTGGCTGCCTTCCCTCCCCGGGCCTGCCGTTGGGATGCAGCCACGGCTCACTGGGCTGTGCTACCTTGCCGCCCTTATCCTAGGGACTCAGCTTTGTGGCTTGAAGGGACGATGCTGGCGGTATCTGGATTTTCCCTGCAGCTCAGTCTACTCCATTACTGGTCTAATTTGCCCAAACTAGTTTGATATTAGAACATGGAGAGTATCGTACAAGTGTTAAAGAGAGTATCGTACAAGAACAGGACCATAATGTCCATGCCAATCTAAACAAATCTCCTCTGTTTGAACATGATCCGTATCCTTCCATTCCTTGCCTGGCCATGTCCCTGTATAAATGCTTCTTAAACGTGGTTTTGGTACCTGCATTCAACACATTCCCCGACAGCACATTCCAGTCACCTGTGGCATCCACATTCCAGCTGCCTTGACCAAGATGGATATTAAGGCAGGAATACCGTGTGGAATACTTCCCTCAGAAATCTGTAAACATTCTCCTTTAAACATTAAAGCTGTAGCCACTGGTATTTGACATTTCCATCCAGCGGAAATGACTGTGACTATCTACGCGACCTACCTATCCTCACATCATTTTATATACTTCTATCAGGTTGCCTGATAGATGCCTGACAGGTCAGCCTCTGCCACTCCAAAGAAAACAATTGAATATTCAAAGTACTTTAAACAGGAATGGTCCAAACTCTTGAGGTTGAGTATAGAAGTTGGGAGGTCAATGCGCAGTTGTACAAGACATTGGTGAGACTGCATTTAGACTATTCTGTTCAGTTCTGGGCACCACGTTATAGGAAAGATGTTGTCATGTTGGAAAGGGTACAGGGAAGATTTTGCCGGGACTAGAGGATCTGAGCTACAGGGAGAGGTGGAGCAGGCTGTGACTCTCTATTCCTTGGAGCGCAGGAGGATGAGGGGTGATTTTCGTGTTTGTTTTCTAGGTCTGCACACAAACTTGAGAGTCTTCAAGGTACAACAGAAGTCTTTATTACATTACTCAATGCTGGCAGCAAGACAACTCAAAGTGGATGCAACACACAGAATCTGACTGCACACTCACACTGTCTACAGACAGGATAAACTATATACAAGACATCTCCCTTTGTCCTGTGCAGTGCCACCTGCTGCACGGGAGGAGCAACGGGTCCTCCCACCCCACACAGTCTACCAAACATCACAGTGATCTTATATAGGTGTCTGAAATCATGAGAGGAATAGATCTGGTAGATGCACAAAGTCTCTTGCCCAGAGTAGGGGAATTGAGCTTTTCACATCTAGAGACTGAAATGTTTGCCCATTCTTCTTTGCAAAATAGCTCAAGCTCAGTCAGATTGGATGGAGAGCGTCTGTGAACAGCAATTTTCAAGTCTTGCCAGAGATTCTCAATTGGATTTAGGTCTGGACTTTGACTGGGCCATTCTAACACATGAATATGCTTTGTTCTAAACCATTCCATTGTAGCTCTTGCTGTATGTTTAGGGTTGTTGTCCTGCTGGAAGGTGAACCTCCGCCCCAGTCTCAAGTCTTTTGCAGACTCTAACAGGTTTTCTTCCAAGATTGCCCTGTATTTGGCTCCATCCATCTTCCCATCAACTCTGACCAGCTTCCCTGTCCCTGCTGAAGAAAAGCATCCCCACAGCATGATGCTGCCACCACCATGTTTCACAGTGGGGACGGTGTGTTCAGGGTGATGTGCAGTGTTAGTTTTCTGCCACACATAGCGTTTTGCATTTAGGCCAAAAACTTCAATTTTGGTCTCATCAGACCAGAGCACCTTCCTCCACATGTTTGCTTGTGGCAAAGTGCAAACAGGACTTCTTGTGGCTTTGTTTCAACAATGACTTTCTTCTTGCCACTCTTCCATAAAAGCCCGATTTGTGGAGTAATAGTTGTCCTGTGGACAGATTCTCCAACCTGAGCTGTGGATCTCTGCAGCTCCTCCAGAGTTACCATGGGCCTCTTGGCTGCTTCTCTGATCAATGCTCTCCTTGCCCGGCCTGTCAGTTTAGGTGGACGGCCATGTCTTGGTAGGTTTGCAGTTGTGCCATACTCTTTCCATTTTCGGATGATGTATTGAACAGTGCTCCGTGAGATGTTCAAAGCTTGGGGTATTTTTCTATAACCTAACCCTGCTTTAAACTTCTCCACAACTTTATCCTTGACCTGTCTGGTGTATTCCTTGGGCTTCATGATGCTGTTTGTTCACTAATATTCTCTAACAAACCTCTGAGGCCTTCACAGAGCAGCTGTATTTCTACTGAGATTAGATTACACACAAGTGGACTCTATTTACTAATTAGGTGACTTCTGAAGGCAATTGGTTGCACTGGTTTTATTTAGGGGTATCAGAGTAAAGGGGGCTGAATACTTTTGCACGCCACACTTTTCAGTTTTTTATATGTAAAAAAATTTGAAAACCATGTATCATTTTCCTTCCACTTCACAATTATGCGCCACTTTGTGTTGGTCTATCACATAAAATCCCAATAAAATACATTTATGTTTGTGGTTGTAACGTGACAAAATGTAGAAAATTTCAAGGGGTATGAATACTTTTGCAAGCCACTGTAAACACACTACTCATAATTTGGCCTGACCAAAGTTTAAAGGGCCTGTCCCACTTGGGCGTCGTTTGCGCGTCACGCAGATGGCGTGCGAAGATTTTGTACATCCCAAAATCCTGGGGCGCCGCGCACGACCGTGCATCACTACCTATGTCACCACGCACCACGCACGCTTAATGCGCAATATGCACGCATCACATGCTTGTCACGACGCGTAAATGATGTTGTGTAAATGACGGGCAAATGATGCCCAAAGTGGGAGAGGCCCTTAATAGCATGAAGTTTTAAAAGTGCTGTTTTTCATAATCACAGACCTTCTGATGGGCCTCAGTGTTTCTGCCTTGGCCTAGTTGGATATTAAGTCATGAATTTTCCATGACCCGGTCAGTATTCTTGCTTCAAGCTACACATCAAAGGAAATCGGTTCGCTTGCTATTTTATTTCTGTTTGTAAGATATTGCTTTTGCAGAATGGCTCCCTGCACTTCTCAATCACTTATGTGATGAAGTTGTAAGATACTTCAAGAAGAATGTGTTTGGAAATAAATCTAAATAGTATTGGGGAAAAAAGGGACGTTGAAAGCAAGTGAAAGCTTTCACTATTTTTGGGCACAGTTATATCATTCTGTCAACATAACCATTCCTTTGGTGCAATGCAGTGCAGATGTTGCTTTGACTATTAAGAAAGACCAACCAGTACTTCAGTGAACTGCGTGTCAACAAGTGAAGAATTTTATGACTTGGCACACAAATTGTTGATGATTCTATCTCTAAATACAGCTGTACAGCACTAAACCGCTCCCGGGTACATACAGGACCACAGAGATGCAGTTCTCCAATTGTTGGCACGGGGCCATCGATTCTTAGTTGTAAAATAATAGTCATATAGCACGGAAAGAAACCTTCCACCTTCCTTCCCCATGCCGACCAAGACGCCCAATCGAGCCAGTTCCACGTGCCTATGTGTAGGAATGTACTGCAGATGCTGGTTTAAACCAAAGATAGAAACAAAATGCTGGAGTAACTCAGCGGGACAGGCAGCATCTCTGGAGAGAAGCAATGGGTGACGTTTCAGGTCAAGGAGGGTCTCAACCCGAAATATCACCCATTTCTTCTCTCCAGAGGTGCTGCCTGTCCTGCTGAGTTACTCCAGCATTCTGAAACTATCTTCTTTACTCAATACCCTAATACTATACCGAATACCCAAACACTAATAAAAATATTTAAAAAGAAAAATAAATAAGTAAATAAATAAATAAAGGAATAAAAAATAAAGAAAAAAATATATCTTGATTCATCAAGGCCTTTCAAAAACTAAAATAAGTAAACTTTTTCCCAACGTCTCACCTATATGTGATAAATGTCAATGTCAAGAAGCTAATATAGAACACTCATTTGTCTTTTGTACAAAAATTCAAACATTTTGGACTGAAATTTTCAAAATTTTCACAAAAATATTTAAAATAAAACTGACCCCGGAAGCAGACTGGATAATCTTCGGGATATTGGAAGATTGCCCTGAATTAAATGTGTTTCAAAAGACTCTATTTGAATATGGATTAATAACTGGAAAAAAGCTAATCTTAAAATTCTGGAAAAATTCTCCGGTACCCACAGTCAATATGTGGATTTCAACTATGTTCGAAACACTACACTTGGAAGATATTAGACTCTGACTAGCAGGAAAATCAGACTGTTTCTATAAGACGTGGTCTGCATTTATAAATCTATTACAAGGATAAGGTGCAAGAATACCTCAAAAAAGTACCCGTGTCGGGTCTTGGTAAAGTGGGCAGAAAAATTGTCGAGTTGGTAGATTCCTTTTGCGAGATGTTTATAATAAAGTAACTGGCTTTTCTTTTTCTTTTTTTTCCCCTCTATTTTTCCCTTTTTCTTTTCTCTTTCTCCAGGGTCTATCTCTTAATTCCCGTTTCTAACTCTTCAAGGGTTTCCTTTCCCTCTGTCACGCTTTTGCACTTTCACATCTCTTTTTCACTTTTCTACTTTCTACGCTGCTATTTTTCTCTCTTTTCTCTCTTTTCTAAAGCCTTAAAAAAAAAATAGGGGTACAATGACTGTAATACAATACAAGAGATGTACACTGATGTAACTTACAGTACCACTAATAAATAAAGATATTAAAATAAAATAAAAAATAAAATAAAAAATAAAGGCCACCCCATCTCCCTGTGGTGCCACTTTCACTCATCTATGTGTAGTACTCCTAGATCCCTCTGCCCGATAACACTGCCCAGGGCCGTACCATTCACTGTGAGCGTCCTGACTTGGTTTGCTGCCTCAAAATGCAACACTTGTTTATGATTGGGGATGCAGAGAAGGTCAATAGACAATAGACAATAGGTCGTTCGGCCCTTCTAGCCAGCATCGCCATTCAATGTGATCATGGCTGATCATCCCCAATCAGTACCCCGTTCCTGCCTTCTCCCCATATCCATTGACTCCGCTATCTTTAAGAGCCCTATCTAGCTCTCTCTTGAAAGTATCCAGGGAACCGGCCTCCACTGCCCTCTGAGGCAGAGAATTCCACAGAAAATTGTCTGTGTGAAAAAATTGTTTCCACATCTCCGTTCTAAATGGCTTACCCCTTATTCTTAAACTATGGCCCCTGGTTCTGGACTACCCCAACACCGTGAACATGTGTCCTGCCTCTAGCGTGTCGAAACCCTTAATCCATATTACTAAAAGTCTGATGTTGACCGCTTTTGGCTCACTGTGCTGTGATTTCTGAGAGAACGCCGCCACCTATGGCCACCTCACTCAGAGCCCCCCTCCGCCTTCCTGGACCAGAGGATTTTTCGCATCGATGAAAAATCAGAAAGATATTAATGTTTTTTTTTTAATCGCCATTCTCTCTGCTGCCCCCGCTGGCGGCAGGGGGGAGGGACTATAAAACCCGGAAGAGCCGTGCCTCTCTCAGTCTCTGCCAGACCCAGGAAGCAAGAGGGTCACAGCACTGAGCTGCGAATAACATTGAACGCACGTCTACTCCACGGTGAGTCCCCTCGATGTGGCTGTAAAGTGGCTGCTGCCAAATTATTTGCCTCGCCTTTTAAAAAGTTTGTGTTCACAAAATGAATTTTAGTTGTCAAGTGGCTGCTGCAAAATTGTTTGCCTCGCCTTTTAACAAGTTTGTGTTCACAAATGAAATTTGGTCGTCAAGTGGCTCCTGCCAAATTGTTTGCCTCTCCTTTTTCTTTGTGTGTTTTTTTTGTTTATTTCATAGAAGTTAATACAGTACAAAATAATACAGTGGCACCTAATTTTACATGCCAACTATGTCATAACGTAATACATTCTATGTACAACCTCTAGTTTTATGTTTTTGAAAAGGAAGTAAAAAAAGACAAGAGATAGGGAGAAGAAAAAGAGGAAAAATAGATAGTAGAAAATAGAAAAACGTGAAGTGTGTATATAAGAAAAGAAAAAGTAGAAAGTAGAAATAGGAGAAAAAGACCCTTAAAAAGTAAAATTTTCAAATCTTTGTTCGGAGATGTAATTCTATCCACGACCTGACCTGCAATCAGTAATCTTTATGGTACTGCTGCATCACGTGATTCCAAAAAGTCGATGAAAGGGGACCAACTCCTTAAGAATTGGTCATATTTATCGATTAGGTGGAGTCTCATTTCTTCAAGGCGAGTGTGGATGATCAGCCATGATCACAGTGAAAGGCGGTGCTGGCTCGAAGGGCCGAATGGCCTACTCCTGCACCTATCGTCTATTGTCAATAGTGTAGATAGTGAATCTTGGTTGGCATTTTGGGTTGTCCCTTCTTCAGATATTTGGCCTGTATTCCTCTAAACCTTTCCTATCCATGTACTTATCCAATTATTTATTTTAAATGTTATAAATGTATCTGCCTCAACCACTTTCTCTGGCAGCTTATTCCATATACCCACCACTGTGTGAGATAAATTGCCCCTCAGGTCCCTTTAAAATGTTTTCCCTCTCACCTTGACCCACTGCACCTTTAGTTTTAGACTCCCCTATTGTGGAGAAAAGACTGTCTGAGCCAATTATTTTCCATCAGAAAACATTGCGCTTCATTAGGTTTGAACCCGTCTCCCATTCCATCAAAAATAATTCAAATAATTGAGCAGGCAAACTGAAAAACGCAAGGTGTGAAATTCAGTAACAGTACGGCAGCAGGGTGGTGCAGAGGTATAGTTTCTGCCTTAAAACGGCAGATACCAGGTTCGATCCTGACTACAGGTGCTGTCTGTAGGGAGTTGTATGTTCTCTGCATTGGTTTTCTCTGGGAGCTCCGGTTTCCTCCCACACTCCAAAGACGTACGGGTCTGTAGGCTAATTGGCTTGGTATCATTGTAAATTGTCCCTAGCGTGGACTAACTGTTGGTGTGCGGGGATCGCTGGTCGGCGTGGACAGGGTGGGCCGAAGAGCCTGTTTCCGCGCTGTATCTCTAAACTAAACTATTCCTCCAAATGTACATCTTGAGAAAGAGCACGCATCAACATGCTGAATGCCACACCCTTGTTGGAGCTGCCAAAATTATACAGAGCAGGCAGATCAGAACTGGAAACACGTCTATTCCATTCCATGATCTCTTTCACCTGAATGCACACTAATCAGAGATTATCAGATGCTGACAGATTACTCGCCAATTTATATCTCCTGACTGTTCGCACCGTTTTTGGCTTTTTACAATACAGTCCTTGTTTTCTAAAGTCAACAAGGAGTTTATGTTTTCTAAAGTCGACGAATGGAGTTAGTGCTGGCCTCAAAGCTTCTGGACAAACTCGCTGCCATGGGACACGGTGAATTTATGCACTGTTCTTTTGGAATATAGCTTGGCAGGGAGAATTATCCCAGATGTAGAGCTTAAGGGGGAGGAGAAGCAAAACTAAAAGAAAGACCACAATTTACAAAATGATGAATGATCTTATCTTTGCTAGCTGCTCCACGGTGTGTATGCAATATGTAGTATGCTTGAGGGCCCATTTAAGCTCACTGAAATCCATTGTATCTGCAGCTGAAACTTCAAACCAGGGCAAGGACCATTTACCAATGCGGCCTGCGGCGTCACACACACACACACACACACATTAACCACCCCACACACACACACTAACCACCACCCTTGATATTATATTAATATTATTCATTTGCTCATTTTACCCCATCCCCCGCCCTATCCACTCACGCATAGCCCCCAACTCGCAGGCACAACTAGAGAGGGAGAGGGAGAGAGGGCAGGGGCAGAGAAAGGGCAGGGGCAGAGGGAGGAGGGAGGGCAGGGGCAGGGGCAGAGGGAGGGCAAGGGCAGAGGGAGGGCAGGGGCAGTGGGCAGAGACAGAGGGCAGATACGTGGGGGGGGGGGGGGCACGGCGTCACAGGGGATGGTTGGTTCCCGAACGCAATACTTCCTCGCTCCAGCTCCGGCTCCAGCTCCACCTCCACCTCCACCTCCAGGCTCTGCTTCTGCTTCTGCACAGGTCCAGGTCCAGTCGCCGGGCTCGGCCTGCGGCAGCAACCTCCCCGCCATGCTCCGACCCGGGGCGAGTACAGGGCCCGACTTGCTCGTTCTTTTTGCATCTTTTGAATAACTGGGTGGGGGGGGGGGGGGGTGATGTCACTCGCAGCGCGTGGAAGACGGCACGGAGAGCAGACCCATTGTGACGTCATCTGCGCAAGGCAGTCGTATTTAAATTCAAAGTTTTATACACACTATATATATATATTTGTTTAACTTATATATGTGTGTGTATGTGTATTTATGACAAGAGATTGGTGAGGCCACACTTGGAGTATGTGCTCGGTTTTGTTCACCCTGTTACAGGAAAGCTGTTGTCATGATGTTGTATAGGGAATGGTATGTGTTTATAGGAAGGAACTGCAGATGCTGGTTTAAACTGAAGAAAGACACAAAAAGCTGGAGTAACTCAGCAGGTCAGACAGCATCTCTGGAGAGAAGGAATAGGTGATGTTTTGGGTCCATGTTGCCAGGACTCGAGGGCCTGAGCTAGGGAGAGGTTGAGCAGGCTAGGACACTATTCCTTAGAGTGCAGGAAGATGAGGGGGATCTTGTCGAGATGTATAAGATCATGAGGGGTTTAGATAGGGTAGATGCACGGATTCCTTTACCCAGTGAAGGGGAAATCAAGAACCAGAGGACGTAGGTTTAAGGTGAGGGGGAAAAGATTTGACAGGAACCTGAGAGGCAATTTTATTGCACAAAGGTTGGTCGGTGTATGGAACGAGCTGCCAGGGGAGGTAGATGAGGCAGGGACTATCACAAAGTTTAAAAGGCATTTGGACTAGTACATGGATAAGATAGGTTTAGAAGGATATGGGTGAAACGTAGGCAGGTGGGACAAATGTAGATGGGGCATGTTGGGTGGTGTGAACAAGTTGAACTGAAGGGCCTGTTTCCGCACGGTATGACTCTATTACTATGATTGTTCAAGAGTCTGATGGTTCTCAGGAAGAGGATCTTCTTGAACCTGGAGGTCATGGTTTCCAGGCTCCTGTACTTTCTTTCCAATAGCACTAACGAGATGAGAGTGCGGCCAGGGTGGTGTGGGTATTTGATGACATTGGCTGCTTATTTTGGGCCGCGCCTCCTGTAGATCCCTTTCACTAGTGGGGAGGTTAGCACCTGCAATGGACTGGGAAATTCTACCACTGTCTGCCGACTAATTTGTTCCTGCGGGTTTGAGTTACTGAACCAGACAAGGATGCAACTAATCTCTATGTTAGAGAAAATTCTGTTACATATAACCACAACTGATTCAAAGGGGAAGAGGAGATGGGGTGGAGTCATAGAGTGATAAAGTGTGGAAACAGGCCCTTCGGCCCAAATTGCCCACACCAACCAACATCTATACTAGTCCCACCTACCTGTGTTTGGTCCATATACGTCCCAACCTGTCCAATCCATGTACCTGTCTAACTGTTAATTAAATGTTGGGATAGTCCCAGCCTCGACTACCTCCTCTGGCAGCTTATTTCATACACCCACCTCCCTTGTGTGAAAAAGTTAACCCTCAGATTCCTATTAATTCTTTACTCCTTCACCCTAAACCTATGTCCTCTGGTCCTCGATTCCCCTACTCTGGGCAAGAGACTCTGTGCATCCATCTGATCTATTCCTCTCATGATTTTATACACCTCATTAAGATCACCCCTCATCTTCCTGCACTCCAAGGAATAGAGTCCCAGCCTACTCAACCTTTCCCTATAGCTCAGACCCCTAGAATCCTGGCAACGTCCTCGTAACTCAGTGAGGATTTGGTCTAGCGGCACGTCCTGAGCCTTCGCCGCGGATGTTGATGCCGCCCTGGTGGAGTGAGATTTAAATACATCCGTGTCGACTCCAGCATAATTGAGAACCTGTTTCAACCATCTAGAAATAGTTTGTACTGACACTCTTTTATATGGCTTTTTGTGACTAATGAGCATTGCTGTCACCGAACCTCTGAGACCCCTTGTTAACTCAATATATTGGGTTAAATGTTTAAGTACACATAACATTTGGTCAACAGGATATGCTTTAAATGTCACCTTGGTTCCTGCCATCCCTGGCCTGCTTTGTTTGATTAAATCATAGACATAAAATGTAATGTCATCGAGAGACAAATGCATACAATCTATTTGTAACAATTGTAATGTTTGTACACGTTGTGCTGAAACCAGCGCCATTAGCATAACCACTTTAAGAGTTAATCTCTGCATAGATAATGACGTAATTGGAGCCCATTGCCGAAGCAGTGTGAGAACTATACTGATATCCCAGATTTCTGTGCATCTAGGCTTAGGAGGGTTTTTGTTCAAAATTCCTCTCATAAATCGGGATACTAACGGATGAGACCCAATTGGTTGGTGTTGTTCTGAAGACTGCCCTAAATAGGAGGACAAAGCACTGCGAGCAGTGTTAATAGCACTGTAACTCAAGTGCTCATCAAAATGCAAATGAGCAAGGAACTCCAACACATCACATATGCTAGCAGTATCATAAGATATATTGGATTGTACACAGAACATCTCCCATTTCTTTCTGTGCACCACATATTGTTTTTTAGTGCTATTTCTCCAGGCTGCAGTGATAACCTCCATGGTCCTGTTCAATAGTCCAAGGCCTTGGAATGGTCTGGTCAGAACCTGCAGACCAACAAATTGATATGGTCATGTAATGGGTGACTTTCTCCTGTAACCGGATGCACCAACAAATTATTGCAGCTGGGAATCATCATGAATGGCTGAGCCATCATTCTCAGTACTAATGGGAACCATGGTTGTGTTGGCCAATCTG
The DNA here is from genome assembly GCA_035221665.1 of Okamejei kenojei. NCBI lineage: Eukaryota > Metazoa > Chordata > Chondrichthyes > Rajiformes > Rajidae > Okamejei > Okamejei kenojei. The sequence goes on from CM069137.1 coordinate 93,951,978, forward strand.
GGACCACCAAAACGCCTGTGGTGGAGTCACGCTCTATTTTGGTGAGACATATCGCGATCAGGCAAAATGGAGGAAATGCATAAAAGAATGAGTGTCCCCAATGTAACGAGAATGCATCCACAGCCACTGCTCCTGGATCTGGCTCCCATGAGACATATTTAGGCAACTGGTGATTCAATCGGGATGCAAACAGATCAATATCTGGCAACCCAAATCGAGTGACAATCGTTTGAAAAATTTCAGCATTCAGCATCCATTCTATATTGTCATTAAACTTTCTTGACCTAAGGTCTGCCACCACATTGTCTATACCTGGTAGATAGATGGCTGAAACCCAGATGTTCCTTGAAATACACCAATGCCAGATAACGTTAGCCAAGTTATCACATGATACTGATCTTGCTCCTTCCATATGATTAACATATGCTACAGCTGTGGTGTTATCAATCTGGAGTTGAACGTGTAAATTAGGCATTGTGGAGCAATATGCTTTTAACCCATAAAATGCCCCCAATAATTCATCCCATGTGTGTGGAGAATCAAGTCTTCTTGTTCATTCCATCTACCCCCACAGCTAGACTTTGTGTCTGTAGCCCCTCATCCAAGAGCGCTAACATCAGTCTGTAAGATGACTGAAGGTTCGTCCACCAAAATGTGATTGGTGGCTTGACTAACATTAACAATCCACCACTGCAATTCTGCTAGAGCCGTGGTTGGTAACTGCATAACACGATCAAAATGGCCTGCATTCTCTTTCAATGCTTGTTCTCTTGCTCTTTGCAAATGTTGATAATGCAAAGGTCCGAACTGTACTGCAGGAAAGGCTGCTACCAATTTCCCAGTGACCTTGGCGACTTCTCGGATGGAGGGATAAAGGTTTTGTGTGAGGCAAATACAAACATTAGCAATATCCACAACCTTGGCTGTCGGTAATGTTACTGTCATATCAACTGAATCAATAAGAAACCCCAAATACTAAATCTGTTGGCTGGCTGTAACTTGGACTTAGTTGGATGGACCAAAAACCCTAATGTTTCAAACACATTTTTGGTTACTGCAACCGATTCTTCAGCTAACTGTTTAGTGTTGCTGACAATTAAGATATCATCTAAATAAACCAGGACAATGTGATTGTGGTCCCCTCAATAGCCCCAGCACAGGTTTTACCAATTTAGTAAATAGCCTAGGTGCTGAGCTTAATCCATTAGGCAATGCTTTGTATTGCCACAGCTGTCCCATCCAATTAAATTTCAAGTACCTACGATAATGAGCATGAATTGGCACCGAATAATAGGCATCTTGCAAATCAATGGTGGCCATATAACAACCCTGTGATACCAGCTGCTTTGCAGTAATGAAGGTGTACATTTTAAAGTGCCTATCGAGAACTGAAGAATTTAAGTGAGTGAGGTCCAGAATTACTCTACAACCACCATCTTTTTTAGGTCTGGGGAAGATATTAGACACAAATTGTTGAGGATGATTAATGGCTTTTTCAATCACTCCTTTTCGGCATAAATTCTTAATCTCCTCGTTTACCTGTTCAGTCTCTGGAGCAGAAAACACCAACATTTTACTAGGCTTGTGCTGGTGAGGTGGATCTATCCCTGAGATAAACTCAATGGTAGAACCTGACACGGTATTTAGTATAAACATATCAGACGTAATACAGCACCATTCATTATAAAACAATTGTAATCTACCTCCAATAGGAGGTTGTCCACCAGAAACCTTATCCTGAACACAAAGTCCCTGTACCTCTCCAGTTGGCCTGTAAGGCTGTTGTCAGGCCATATTGGGGTTGTAAGCAAACTGCCGTGGTGGGTAACCTCGTTGCCCCACTGGCCTCCCCCTGCTGGGCCCAGCACCCGGATCCGACCTTCGGTACATAAACCCAGACTTCCGAATAGACGGTCTAGAGATGGTTGGCTTCATTAAGCCTATAGTTTTTGCCTCCTCATCAATGTCCCGAATTTGTTTGACAAGATCACTTCCAAAGAGGAGGTCAGGCGTTTGAACATTGGTCGCCTTACACAGCGCAGCAAACTTCTGATTTAGGGTAGGCCTGATGGCGATTTTTCTAATGCAATTGACCTCAAAGAACGCATTGCACAACATAGCCAACATATCTTTTTGGAGTTGATTTATGACAGTCCCTTGGACCATGGTGCCAAATGCAGTAATCGTAGCCACCACCAGTTTGAGGACGTGTTGGTAACGTACCTCCTGTCCCCTCATAGAAGGAGTCATAGGTGCCCATATTGCTGGGTTCACCGTAGGCACTTTTAGTGATGCACAGTTAACAGGTGTCTTGTATTTATTTGTGGTCTCTTGTATGATCGATTGCTGGAGCTGGTGAGAGACTAAATAGTTAATGTTATTGGCAAGGTACTCCTCCATTGCCTCACCAGTCCCCTCCGGAATAGCAAAGCTCATTGCTATTTCCAGGACACCCGGAGCGTGGCTCTTGTGCTCTGGTATTTGCACATAAGCAGGGACACCAGAATCAGGGTCAGCTGCATCCTGCCCTGCTTCTCCCAATTCATAGTGTAGGGAGGCATCCTCCAGTCTTATACAAGGCGCTGGAAGGAAATCCCCTTGGCGGTAGTCCAGATACTCCTCTTCATATGGGCCCTGCTGATCAGCAGACTGGGGAAGCACTGGGGCCTTAGAGCCTTGTTTAATCAGAGTCTGGAGCATTTTCTTCATGTGCTGCATCCCCCCACCACAGTTTTTTATTATCTAGGGGAGAGTCACCATCTTCATCAGACTCGTCTGACAACACTGGCCTGTTGGATTTTTTCTTTGCTTTCCTATGGCTCTCAGCAGGCTCAGCCTGCTGAGTCTGTGGAGCTATGGTAGAAGATTCGTGTTCGATAATGACTGCTGCCGGTGAAACGGCACCCGGTATCGGAACCGGGAGTTGCCGCGCTAATCTCCCGACCCGATCGAAAGTGCGAGTCGTCGCTGGACCCACGCTTTGTACGAACCCTCCGTCCGGACCGCTCCATTTTCTACAACTCCTACTGACTGCTCGAGCCAGCTTTACGGAGTTAAGTACTCGCAGGCAAAGTTTGTAAAACCACTTACCTGCAAAGTTTCTACTTACCGCTGGTGGAGCTGCGCCCTCCAGCCCGTTCAGAGCGACATGCGCGGACGTAATGATGCGCATGCGCCTGGCGGGGCTTCTTCACCTAGTCACTCACGTGACTCCGAAGTAAAATAGGAATCCGAGGGGTAACTTTTTCACACAAAGGTAGCTGAGGCTGGGACTATACCATTGATTAAGAAACAGTTGGACAGGTACATGGATAGGACAGGTTTGTAGGGTTATGCACCAAGCGCAGGCTAGTGGGACTAGGTAGCTGGGACATGTTGGCTGGTGTGGGCGAGTTGGGTCGAAGGGCCTTTTTCCACACTGTATCTCTCTACGACTGTGACTCTAACTCACTGTGCATTGCTGGTTGAAGAAATGTACTTCACAGTGATTGATAGTGTGTCAATCAAGTAGGCTGAAGAAGGGTCACGACCCGAAATATCACCCACTCCTTCTCTCCAGAGATGCTGCCTGTCCCGCTGAGTTACTCCAGCATTTTGTGTCTACCTTCGATTTAAGCCAGCATCTGCAGTTCTTTCCTACAAATCAAGTAGGCTGCATTGCCGATCTTCTTGAGATAGGTATGTTACAAAACTTACCTTCAGCGTCACTGACTGTGTGCGCGACTTTGGCGCCTTTGAGGGGGGGGGGGGGAGGGGGGAGGGGGGGGATTAAAATGCGGTTTTCCCCTATCTTCCGGAATTATATTTTCTCGGAGTGCGAGATTTTGCTGGAGATTCATTCCGACTGCCGATAAGTGAAATTTTTTTTTTTAATCGCCTGACTATTTCAGCGCTGGAGTAAAATAAAAATTATCTTCTAATGCCATGAACGCTGACAACGGGGACGGATTTTACGTAGGGGATAGGTAAAGGAAAGCTGTTTAATTTTTTAATATAAACTTGCTTCTTTAGATTACTTTAATCAACATTTTATGTTGCGAAACGGTGATTTTGGCCCCATACAAACCAGCAGTATTTTTCCTGCCGATATGGGGTTTAAATTCACTGCAACCGCAATGTTCCAATCCATCACGTTCCACAAAATCCCACTCGCAAGCTGATTTAAATGGCCATTAATTTACGTGCATTAAACACTAAATTCCTTCAATTTGGCCTATAAGTTCATAACAATGAGATTTAAAAATCATGTTATATCGTGAATGCTTGTGTGAATGTTATTTGGACACTTAGGCTTTTTAAAAAATGTTAATATTTTCTTAAGAAATGGATAGATGTTTAGATCTAGTAATTGAATTTTGTAATTAGCTACAATTGGGTAACTAACTAATTATATGCTTTAATTTCAGGTCATCCAAGTAAGATTGTTTCATATTTGCTTCAGAATGCTTCAATCTATAATAACTGAAAATGTCTTTCAGTTCTCTTAATTTTTAAGAAAGTTATGGGCTTTTGACTGATCTCGATTTTGTGTTAAGTCAATGGAAAAGCAATAGGGAACAAGATGCTAATTTGCGAGTATGAAAATGGCCATAACTTTTTTAATACTGAAGATATGAAAGTGAACTAGGTGTCAAATTAAACTTCTTTTTATGCTTTATCTGATGGGATAAATTACAGACTTGGTTTTTAAAATCTCAAAATTTTGTAACATTGCTACTTGAGAATTGTCGGAGCTGCCCTCATCAGGGCAAGTGGAGAATATTCCAACGGACTCATGAATCGTGCCATGTAGGTGGTGGAATGGTCTTGCAATGTCAAGAGTTGAGTTGCTCTCCTCAAGATACTTAACTCCTGATCCGTTGAAACAAAGCGCTGCGAATGCTGGAATCTCGAGGTAAATGCAAAGTTCGGGAAAAACTCAGCAGGTCAGGCAGCAACTGTGAGGGGAATGGACAGACGATGTTTTGGGCCGGGACAGTTCTTCAGACTGAGAGAAGGCTGGAAAAGAGACAAAAAGCCTGGCAAGTGGATACCGAGGAGAGGGGATTGACTGTCATATGCGACAAAGGCGAGAGGTGACAAGGAGACAAATGGGTGTCGGACAGGTAGAGAAGAGGAGAAGTGAAATGTAAAGCTGGAAGGAGGGATCTGGGTGGAAACGGATGGGACAGAGGTAATTAGAGGGTGGGGGGAGGGGAATAAAAGAGAAATAAATGACTCATGATGTGAGACAAGCATATGGGGAAGAGCAAGGAGCAAGTTAGCTGGGGGGGATTGTGGGATCATGTGAGATGCATGTGCACTGGAGAGGGTGTGGGGGAGAGGCATGGGAGAAAGATGGAAGGTATTACATGAAATTGTAGAATTCAATCTTTATACCGTCGGGGTTGCAAGTCAGCCAAGTGGAATATGAGGTGCTGTTCAAGTTTGCATGTGGACTCACTCTGGCATTGGAGGAGGTCAAGGACAAAAAGATCAGTATAGGTATGGGTAAGGGAGTTGAGATGGTTATCAACCAGATATAGAGACACGCAGCATGGAAACAGGCCCTAAGGCCCAAGTTGCCCATGCAGGCCAAGATTCCCCATCTACATTAGGTCCGTCTGTCTGCTTCCAATAGTGTCCTTGGATGCATCTTATCAGGCCTGGGAGATTTGTCTACCTTCGGACGCTCAGCACTTCAAGACTTCAAGACTGACTTGTCCTCAAGACATTTCCATTTACGGTCCCAGCTTTCCCAACATCCACAGTAAAAACAGAGGAGAAATACTAATTGAGGACCGTGCCCATCTCCTGTGGTTCCACAGAGATGACCACATTGTTTCTAACGGGCCCTATTCTCTCTTTAGTCACCCTCTTTCCCTTTTCCCCTGTAGATAAAACCTCTTTTGATTTCACTGAATATTACCTGCCAGAGCTATCTAGTTTAGTTAAGAGATACAGCATGAAAACTGGCCCTTTGGCTCACCGAGTCCGCACCGACCAGCGATCCCCACACACTAACACAATCCTACACACTCTAGGGACAATTTACATTTATACCAAGCCAATTAACCTATAAACCTGTACGTCTTTGGAGTGTGGGAGGAAACTGGGGATCTCGGAGAAAACCCACGCAGGTCACGAGGAGAGCGTGCAAACTCCGTACAGACAGCACCTGTAGTCAGGATCGAACCTGACCCCTTTTTGCCCTCTTGATTTCCTTCTTAAGTAAATGATTTAGTTTCGGAATCTCCTTCAGCGATCCACAAGCAATTCCTTTTCTCCAGAGATGCTGCCTGTCTCGCTGAGTTACTCCAGCTTTTTGTGTCTATCTTCGGTTTAAACCAGCATCTCCAGTTCCTTCCTACCACTTCAGACACTTGCCCTTCCCAATTTCCTGAGAATAGAAGTGTTGCCCTCTCTCATGTACGGCCCTCTTCCCATTGCCTAGGGAAACTTTCCTGAATACCTCTGCCATATTCCACCACGTCTAAGCCTTTTACACTATGACAGTCCCTGTCTATATTGGGAATGTTAAAACCTTATTAGCCTTGAAGCCGCCTGCAATCTCCTGGCGTATTTTCTCTTCTAATTCCTAGTGCTTGCAGGACACTCTGAACAAGACAATCATCCCTTTTTCATTTCTCAGCTCCACCCACATGAACTATCTTTCCTTCGTTATGTGAGTAGAGCCCGAGAAGCACTGAGCTTGGTTTACCTTTAACCGGGTTTGTTGTTGTCTGCTTTTAAGAAACAAACATTGACAGCCTCACTGAATGAACCACCAGTCATGTCATCTCAGATGCTGCCATGACATTCTCCATAATCAACAGAGAAACACCCCTTCTCTTTTACCCCCACCCCTGTCTCTCCTGTAGCATCGGTACCCTGAAGCATTAAGCTGCCAGCCCCGGTTTGCGTAATGACTGCAATCTCCCCATCGCACGTACCTACCCACGGCCTGAGTTCATTCACCTTAACCATCAAGCCTCTCGAATTAAGTGCAATTCAATCCAACAGTCTCCCTGTTGCGTTCCTGCCTATTCTTTCCATTGATCTTTCCTTCAGATCCTGCAGACAGAAAACAAGTATTCGGCAAAATGGCCACCTCGTCTACACTTAGTCTCGCCGATATAGAGGCCACACTAAGGAGCACTGAATACAGTAGATGAGGTCTCAGCAGATGCACATAAACCCATATCTCACCCGGAAGGACTGCTGGGTTACCTGGAGAGGAGGTAATACTACAGGTGTTACATCTCCTGTGGTTGCAGACTAATGTACCTGGGGAGGTAGTGGATTGGGTGGGAGAGGATGAGAACCACGGAGTGGCAGAGAGAGGTCTCTACAGAAAGGGGTGAGGACAAGAAGATGTGACTGCTGATGGGATCACGCTGAACGTGGTAGGAAAGCTAGAGAAAGATGTGGTGGCAGGTGGGGTGAAAGGTGATCACGAGGGGAACTCTACCCGTCTGAGTGAGAACAGAACTGTGCAGCACAGAGGAGACATGGTTGAGGGTTCTGTCCACGACAGAAGCGGGGAATCTATGTTTTACCGAAAATCGTGGACATTTTGGATGTCCTAGAGTGGAAAAACCTCACCCAGGAGCAGATGCAGTAGAGACAAATAAATGGAGAGTGGGATGGCATCCTTGCAAGAGGCCAGGTGGGAGAGGGTGTAGACGCAAGGAACTGCAGATGCTGGTTTACAAGAGAAGACACAAAGTGCTGGCGTAACTCAGTAGGACCAGCCGCATCTCTGGTTCACATGGACCCGGACGCAGACTGATTGTTGTGGGGGAGGGGAAACCTGAAATGGTAGATGGTTGGACAAAGGCCAGAGTTGAAAAGACAAGAAATGTGAGATAAGGAGAAAAGACAGAAGGGGCACGAAATGTGAAAGAATATATGTTGGAGAGGCCGGGGGAAGTGGGCATGGAGAAACGGGAGCACATCCAAGAAGGGCACAGGAAAGAGAGGGGGGGGGGGATAGGGTGGAAGGGAAGAAAGGTCAGCGTTGCAATGGGGAGGGGAGTTGAAGTGGTTAGCGATTGGGAGATCCAGCCAGCATAGTGTTTGGGCATAAAGAGTCGCCTCATCTGCCCTTGGTCTGGCTGATGCAAAGGAGGCCACGTCAGGACCACCAAATGCAGAAGCTGAGGTCCGAGGTGGCGCACATGAACCCCCATCTCACCTGCAAGGACTGTGGGCTTCCCTGGGGAAATGTGGAAGAGGGACGCACAGGATCAGGTGTTACATCTCCTGCGGTTGCAGAGGAATTGGTTTGGGTGGTAAGAGAGCGCTCCCCCCCCCATAACTCATTGTTTCCCCCATTCTTCCCAGGAACATTCTCCTGAAACCACAAAATATGTAAGTAACACTATCTAATTGAATGGGGGAATGCGCATAAATTATTTATTTATTTATTTATCTATCTATTCATACATTCATTTATCTATTTATTTATTTACATATCTGTTTATTCATTTATCCATGTACATGCATGTTTATTTATTTATTTGCCAATCTATCTACTTATTTATTTATTTATCTATCCACCTATTTATTTATCTATCTATTTATGTATCTGTCTATTTATTTATTTATTTATTTACCTGCCTATTTATCTATTTATTTATTTATATTTTTATTTATGTGTGCATTTATTTATTTATTGCTTTATTATCATTGTAGTGGTGCATAAAACAAAAATCAGGCCCACTGCCTGAGCGGAGTTCAAATGTACAAGATAAAAATATAAAACCCCTGTCTCACGGTGCGAGTTGGCCCACGAGTGACCCCGAGTTTTCACTTGTGGTGATCACGTACAATCAACGTAGTGGGAACGTCGGAACTCGCGCGAGCAACTTATCGACTCGTGGCGCTAACGGCAGGTACCCGTGAAACTTGTTAACTCGTGAAAAAAATCAAACATGTTTGATTTTTTCCACGAGTCAAATTTACTGTTCAAGTTAAAAATGGAAACATTTAAACTCGGTGTAATAACGTAGTGGCCCGTGCGTTTACCTTAGTGACTCGTGAGTCTACCGTGGGAACTCTTTAATCTGTTCGTGCGCTCGAGTAAAGACTGAACCCAAGATAGACACAAAATGCTGGAGTAACTCAGCGGACTAGGCAGCATGTCTGGAGAGAAGGAATGGAGTCGAGACCCTTCTTCAGACTTACCCGAAACGCCACCCATTCCTTCTCTCCAGAGATGCGGCCTGTCCCGCCGAGTTACTCCAGCATTTTGTGTCTATCTATACTTTAGTTTCGAATATGATCAAGTGTAAGAAAAGCAAACCAGACTACCTTCACATCAGAGAATCCTACTGTTCCAGGATAAAAATCCACATACCCTAGTTACATCCAATATTAAATTGCATGAATATCATGCATTAGTATGCATCTATGAGCTCAACATTTAAAGGGCTGCCCTTTAAATGCAAAGTATGCCAATCATAGAGATTGTGTTAAACCACTGTACAATATTTTAAAATATTTATAACCTGTATCTATTTACTTGGGTGACAAAATAAACGCATCAAAACCTAAAAGCGAGAAAGAGAAAATAAATAGGTCCAATATTTGCTTAAAATCATCTCCTAGATTTTAGAAATGATGCCAAAGCCCGGCTTTACCATTCAAAACTGCAGCATTTCAAATGATCTAATTTATAAAAATACATTGAGAATCAATGATTCATAATGGAATGACTCCGCTCTTCAGTAGAAACAATTAATTTCCTCTGGGGGTTTTTTTAACAGACATATTCTCTTTTTAAACCAGAATTTTACTTCGGAGTCACGTGAGTGACTACGTGAATAGAAGCCCGTACAGCCGTTGGTGCGTCATGACGTCAGACGCTGGTGCAGCAGCGCTCCTCCGAGCGGTAAGTTTAAAAACGGAGGTAAGAATTGTTGAAGTTTTACCATAGGTCATTTCTGCGACGGTTGGGAGTAGATATGTTGCAGAAAGTGAAGAAGGTGTCGGCGAGGCGCTCCGCAGGTAGAAAGGAGAATGACCAGGAGAGTATTGGGGATGGAGGCCCGTCTGGTACACCTGGTCCGGTGCTGGCTGCACAGCCAGTGGTTGCGGACCCACTGCCGGGGGGCAGTGCAGGCTTGCCAGTAGGGCGGAAGGCCCCTGGCAAGTCTGTCAGGCCCGTAGATGAGTCGGGCCTGGAGGTTATACCCTCCATTGGAGAGTCCGTTTGCTCACGGCTCTCCCAAGTCGAGATTTTATTACAAAGAATGCTCGACAGGGACCAGCTCCGTGAGGAGGAGTGGTGCCCAAGCCAGGCTGATGGAGAGCTTGTGCTAGCAGCGCCTGTTTCAGGGCTGCAGAACTATCCTGCCTGTGAGGAGGATGTTCCATCAGTGCAGTTTGCTGACACTGAGTCTATGCTGGGGGGAGTGCAGTAAAGAAGTTCGGTTGGAGATAATCCCGAACATTGCTGGGAAGTTTGCTGAGCCTAGAGAGGCAGGAGAGGCGATTGATGGGGAATTGGCTGAAGCCATTCAGTATATGCTCTCCCACCAGTTACAGGAGCTAGCTCTGGATGAAGCAGCTAAAAATTATAAGGCTCCTGTTAATTGTGATCTCCTGAAGGTACCGGTGGTTAATCACCAAATTTGGTCACAGATGGGTATGCCTGCTAGGGCCCAGGAGATGAAGTTCCAAAAAGTTCTTAAACTGTTGTCGGCAGGTATTACAGCTGTGGTGAAAGTGATTGATCCAAGCAATGTGGTTGACGCACACCAGGATGGACTGGGATTCCTTTGTAATGCGTTTTTTTGAAATCAATAACATCAGGAGGGCTATTAGGCCAGTGCTTAATCCGAGTTTGGCAAGTTTGTGCAAACCAACCAGTGTACCACCACAAAATTTGTTGTTTGGAGGTAATCTTGCGAAAAGAGTCAAAGAATGTCATGAAGATGTTAAAACTATGGCCCTCATTAAGCCGGCTGGTAAGCAGGGCAAAAGGTTTTCTCCATATTGGAAAGGAACTAATGTGGATGCTGGAGAAGGAACGAGCTGTTCAGGTTTCCAATTTCGGAACTGGCAGGCTGCCAGCATGAAGGGGAAGGTGCCTTTCTCCACAAGAGGTCGAGGACAACAAGGTCCGCAAGGAAAGATGCAGGTAAGGAAAACATCAACAGACGATAAATTAATTGATGTTCCTGTTCAAATTGGGGGAAGGTTAAAATTGTTTCTCAAACAATGGCAGCAGTTGACATCTGATTTGTTCATACTTAGTAGTATTGAAGGGGTAAAAATTGAATTTTACTCTAAGGACAGTCTACCTAATCAACATTTTTCCTAGTCGTAAACTTGTTTTTTCAGATGAAGAAAATGTGCTTATTCAAGCAGAGATTCAGTCGTTGCATAAGAAAGGGTAATTGGGCCTTCTGTCTATCAAAGTCGACAATTTGTGTCAAATATTTTTCCCAGATCTAAAAATACTGGGGGGTGTAGAATTATTTTGGATTTATCGAGTTTTGAACAAGTTTATTTGTTATAGGCATTTCAAAATGGAAACCTTTATCACGGCCAAACATCTAGTGTCCAAAGGGTGTTATATGGCAACTATTGATTTAAAGGATGCGTATTACTCAGTGTCTATTCATGAGGATGATAGAAGGTATTTGAAATTTATTTGGATGACTCAGCTGTGGCAATTCAGGGCATTGCCGAATGGATTAACTTCAGCTCCTAGGTTATTTACTAAATTGGTAAAACCTGTGTTAGCGTTACTTAGAGCTAAGGGGCATGTGGTAATGGCCTACTTAGATGATATTCTGATTATTGGAAAGACTCGTGCTGAAACTCAATCATCAGTTTCAGTTGTTAAAATCACTTTTGAACAATTGGGATTTGTGATTCATCCAGATAAATCTAAATTATCACCAGTCCAAATTATTGATTATCTGGGATTCACCATTAATTCAAATCACATGTTGGTGACTTTGCCCAGGGATAAATTGAATCAGTTAATTGAGGACTGTGTTAATCTCATTGGATTTAGTCATAACTTCCTCAATTGTATGAACAAAATGATCATTGAGCCCTCAACCTGCTCTTTCATCTCGACCAGTTCGCTCTTCACCTCTTCACCTCTTCTGACCTCCCCCCGAGTCCAGGCGCACTCCTCTACCCTTCCTCTCATTCCTTCTCCTCAACCGCCAACGCAGTTCCCAGCCCCCTCTCACTCCTCCCCACCCATAGTCCTTGCCTTCTCCCAATTCCACCATCCCTCCTCCCCCCCCCAACCTGTCCTATTACCCTCCTCCCCATCACCCCTCGCCCCTCCCTTCCACCCCATTCCCTCAACTACCTCTCCTAGACCTTCCCTCATTTCCTCCCCGCCCAACCTTCTTCAGTCAGTTTCCTCAGCGCTCCCCAACCCCATCTCCCCCCACCTCCCCTCAGCATCTCAATCCCATTCCCGTCTCACCTCCAAGGTCCTCTAAAAGCTATTTTCTCTGTTGGAATTTAAAGTCAAATCGGGCGCATGCAAATATATTGGCAAACTTCTCGCCAGAACTGCTGAAGATAACCGCGTGCTTTAAATGCGAATCCCGGACTGCGGCAACAACACACCCCTGAGCGGGAGAGAAACTTGGTAACTCTGGAGACGAACTTGGAACATCGCAGAAATTACAAGTAAACGGCAAACTTACCATACCCGTGGGAACTCGGTTCAAACACTTGAACATCAACTTGGAATCTCGTACACAATCACGAGTCTGTCACTCGGGGTCACTCGTGGGTCAACTCGCACCGTGAGACAGGGCCAGTAACAACACTTTTTTTTAAAAAGTGAGAAAAATAAAAATTGTTCACAAACTCACGTGCACATACTGTGACACATACACACAGATTCACACACCCATACACATTATGCCTACGTATGCACCGTTACCATAATATAAGATATTGCACTCAAAAGTTCACTGTCAGACTATAAGATGTTGCACAGAATAGTATTATAAAAATAAATATTGTAAATTAATATATCAGTATTAGGTTTTAGTGGCTGAATCCTGCTCCTATCTCTCATTGTTTTATGTTCTTCGTGTTCTTAAAATACAGCTTGCATTTGCAACACTATAGCAGGCCATGTAAGTGAATAGACTTTCCATCTTGGTGGAGGATACGATGTCTTCCTTCTGCTTGGGAACACAACACCAATGGCATTCAATCCACAATGAAAACCAAAGGGTGGCCTTCGAGAGAGCAAGAGATGTCACCAGTGAGATGTTCATAGAGTGGAAATCTTGCACTAACAATTCTCCTTCCACTAGGCCTGCAATAGAGCTGACCTTGGCACGCCAAACATACGTATGCCTGATAAACGACACCACAGACACAATATGTCTTGGGGAGACCAAAATAGGGACAGTCAATACCAACTTCAATGAGGAATCACAACAAAAACGCCAGAGCAGCTCAATGAGACAGGCAACATCTGTGGAGAGAAACGGTCAATGTTTCAGCTCGGGTCCATTCTTCCAACTGATGGAAGACGGCACTGGGCAAGTATTCGCTGGAGTACAGCAGAAAGAGGGGAGACCTCATTGAAACCTACTGAATAGTGAGAGGCTAGAGTGGATGTGGAGGGGATTCGCCGGGGGTTGCCGGAGGTGAGCGCTCCGTTCGCTGGCCCGCGGCAGCCTGTAGCCACGGTCTGGAGTGGCGTCCGGAGTCTGGGATCCCTCGCTGGGGACCCCGGAGGAGAAGAAGCTCTGACCGTTGGCCTACTTTTACCGCGGGCGCGGCGGAGATTTACCATCCGGAGCGAGATCCCTCGCCGGGGCTCCCTGGAGAAGAGCTCTGACCGCCGGCCCTGCGGCCCTGCAGTCTGTGGTACTTTTGGCTGAGGCGCGGCGGGGACTTTAGATCTTCGACCGCCGGCCTGCGGCCTACGCCAACCTGAAGCCACGGTCTCCAGTGGGGAGGCACCGATTCAGAACTTACCTGGACTTACCTTGTCTGCTCATCTGGCCGCCCCCAGAGACGGCTGCGGAGGTTTATGGTCCCGACCACAGGGGAAAATTGAGGAGGACTGGCCAAATGTTGTGCCTTCCACCACAGTGATGAATGCTGTGGTGGATGTTTGTGGTCAATTTTTATTGCGTATTGTGTGTTTTTTTTTATTGTACCGCTGCTGGCAAATTCAATTCACTGCACTTTATGAGCAAGTGACGAATAAAACTTGACTTGACTTGTAGACGCCAAGTCAATGGATATTTTTAAAGCAAATATAGATAGATTCTTGATTAATATGGGTGTCAGGGGTTATGAGGAGAAGGCGGGATAAAGGGGTTAGGAGGGAGAGATAGATCAGCCACGATTGAATGGCGGAGTAGACTTGATGGGCCGAATGACCTAATTCTGCTCCTGTTACTTATGAGTTTATGATGGCACCAGAAGCACATGAGTGGCTATTTTCTGTTCAGTTGATTTAATGTCATGACTCTCAATTGTCTGGGAATTCTTTTCAGGAATGAGCCCACATGCGAAGGTAGAACTGTTTATCCCAACCCACACATCATATCCTTCGACTTTCACGGGATCATTCTCCCTGATGTGGCTTTTCGGTCCTAGTCAAACTCGCAGACTGCCACACTGCCTCTGCCGCAGACGAGGAATCTTTCTATCTTTGTTAGCAAAACAAACGGTGCTGGAGGAACTCAGCAGAATCAAGCAGCATCCACACCAACCCCACTTTGTTTTCCCCGGCTCCTGCCCTATTCTACCACTATTGGCCAGCTAATCGAGCAGCCTGCAAATCTTTAAGGTATGGGAGGAAAGTGGAGACTCTGAGAAAATAAACACAGGGGGGAATGTGCAAATTTCATGCAGACAGTATCAGAGGACACCGACTCTCAGTCTGAAGAAGGGTCTCGACCCAAAACGTCACCTATTCCTGTTCTCCAGAGATGCTGCCTGACCCGCTGTGTTACTCCAGCTTTTTGTGTCAATCATCAGAGGACAGGATTGAACCTGGGTCACTGGAAGTTTGAGGCAGTGGTTTTATTAGCTGCAGCACCTTGCCACCTGCATGTTCATCAGTCTGTTTATCAAGGAAAGGATATTTAACAGAGACTAGCTTCCTACAGTGTCCTTGGATATACCTGATCAGGCCCGGGAGATTTGTCTATCTTCATACAGGTCAGGTCCTTCTGCACCTCCTTGACCATAACACCGACTGCTCTCAAGACACTTCCATTGACTACACAAAGTTCCCCAGTCCTCATGAGATATACTCATTGAGGACCTTACCCATCTCCTGTAGGGTAGGAAGTACATGAGGGTCGATATGTCTCGTATGCAAAATTGTTCAATGGTCCTTTTGTTGTCTCATGCACTGAGGTACAGTGAAATTTGATTTACTATGCAGTTATACAAAAAAAAAAAAAAAGGTACATAACTACATAAAGATTAAACATAGACTTAAACAGCCGCCGTTGGTTAAACAACCAACTCGGCACAAGCGGAAACCCACAGCCATCAGTTCAATGTCCGGGCCACACACACGCTCCTTCACCGTGATGTGTCCAGAGTTGTACCGACCGCTGTCACTCTCTCTGCAGTCCCTGTCTGCCTGAACAGTGAGAAAGCCGTCCACACTCACACCAGACTCTGCGTGGAGTGATGTCCGTGCAAAAACCGAGATCACTGCACTCACGGCCCTCCCTCCGAGTCCTCACCAGTGCAGGCAGCACGTCCATCTTGTTTTTTCCGGTGACCTCACATTCCCCACTGTGATGGAAGGCAAATAACGTATACCTCCTATCCTCTTTTTCTCCCGCAGTCGGAGCGATCGAACCATCCGTGGTTGGGGCGATCGAACCATCCGCAGTCGCGGCGATCGAAGCTTCCGCAGTCGGCGATCTAAGCCCCCGCATCGGGGCGATCATGGCTCCCGCGATCGGTGCGTCGAAGCTCCTGTGGTTGGGGCTCCCGAAGTCGATCCCTAACAAAGGGACCGCCAGCTGCACGATGTTCGGTCGCAGTGAGATCGGAGATGCGATGAGAAAGTTCTATCTCCATCGAGGGGAGAGGTTCAAAAAAAGTTTCCTCCAACCTCCCCCCCACCCTCATTTAATACAAAAACTAAAAGTACACTAAAACATACAATTAACACACACTAAAAACAACAAATGAAGTAAGAGACAGGCTGTTGGCGAGGCTGCCATGTACGGCGCCACCCGCTGGCCACTTTGTGCACCTTGGTTCTGTTATTTTCCACCTATCTGTTTTAATGAGAATATTCAAGCAATTCAAGATATCCCCCATTTTATAGAAACATATAAAATTCTTAGAGGATTGGAGAGGGTGGATGCAGGAAAAATATTCCCGATGTTGGGGGAGTCCAGAACCACGGGTCACAGTGTAGGAATAAGGGGTAGGCCATTTAGGACTCAGATGAGGAAATACTTTTTCACCCAGAGAGTTGTGAATCTGTGGAATTATTTGCCACAGAAGGCAGTGGAGGCCAATTCACTGCATGTTTTCAAGAGAGAATATGATTTAGTTCTTCGGGCTAAGAGAATCAAGGGATATGGGGAAAAAGCAGGTACGGGGTTCTGATTTTGGATGATCAATAGACAATAGATAATAGACAATAGGTGCAGGAGTAGGCCATTTGGCCCTTCGAGACAGCACCGCCATTCAATGTGATCATGGCTGATCATCCCCAATCAGTACCTCGTTCCTGTCTTCTCCCCATATCCTCCGCTATCTTTAAGAGCCCTATCTAGTTCTCTCTTGAAAGTATGCAGAGAACTGGCATCCACCGCCCTCTGAGGCAGAAAATTCCACATACTCACAACTCTCTGTGTGAAAAAGGTGTTTCCTCATCTCTGTTCTAAATGGCTTACCCCTTATTCTTACCCTGTAGCCACTGGTTCTGGAACATCGGGAACATGTTTCCTGCCTCCAGTATGTCCAAACCCCTAATAATCTTATATGTTTCAATAAGATCACCTCTCATCCTTCTAATTTCCACCGCATACAAGCCCAGCCGCTCCATTCTCTCAGCATATGACATTCCCGCCATCCCGGGAATTAACCTTGTGAACCTACGCTGCACTCCCTCAATAGCAAGAATGTCCTTCCTCAAATTTGGAGACCAAAACTGCATATAATATTCCAGGTGTGGTCTCACTAGGGACCTGTACAACTGCAGAAGGACCTCTTTGCTCCTATACTCAACTCCTCTTGTTATGAAGGTCAACATGCCATTTGCTTTCTTCACTGCCTGCTGTAACTGCATGCTTAGTTTCATTGATTGATGAACAAGGACCCCCAGATCCCATTGTACTTCCCCTTTTCCCAACTTGACACCATTTACATAATAATTTGCCTTCCTGCTTTTGCTACCAAAGTGGATAACCTCACATTTATCCACATTTAATTGCATTTGCCAATGCATCTGCCCACTCACCCAACCTGTCCAAGTCACCCTGCATTCTCATAGCATCCTCCTCACAGTTCACACTGCCACCCAGCTACGTGTCATCTGCAAATTTGCTAATGTTACTTGGAATCCCTTCATCTAAATCATTAATATATATAGCAAATATCTGCAATTATATTGAATGGCAGTGCTGGCTCAAAGAGCTGAATGGCCTATTCCTGCACCTATTTTCTATGTTTCTATGATGTATATTTTAAGCAAAGCAATGACTGAAATACTATCTGCCTTTCCCCCTTCCCTTCCCACGAACCTTCAACACTGGCTGAATGGACTGTACTGCAGTGGTCTCCTCTGGCTCTGTGTATCCCTCGAGAATGACATCAAAAAATTCCCCGTCACTAGATAAATATCCATCTTCCATTCACATTGCATCTAGATCTTCATTTGTAGGCAATCAAGATATGATTATTCGTTACTCTATTACAAGAGAAATAGAAACAGCAAAATATAGGTCAAAGGTTCACGGTGATTTCACATCTCTGGCATTTTATGAATGTAGCATAGTGAAAGGTGAATTCAGGGGATTTGCTATTGATAAAGCAGTTTCAAAATTAATAATGCCACAAGCAGAAAACAATTCATTGCTCAGATGCAGTGGTCTTTATCCGATAAGACTATTTCAATGTTGTCCTCTATTTCACCCTTGCAACTTCAAGCACCTCTTAATCTTCTCCTCTCATCTGTCACGGCTCAGATAAAAGATGTATTTACTGTAATCCCGGTGGGATTTGGAATTTAATATAACTTGACTCGTGGGATAGTTCACAAGCCTTGGTGGTGATGTGAAATCATAGCAGTTTGTGTATTGGCATGCAGCAAGTGGATTTATATACAGTATCTCTGGTTAAAAGAGGTCAAGTTTTGCAAGACTTTTTAAGTGGTTCTAGTGTATAAAGCTTTCAGTTTTAACTGATAAAAATTGAACATGGGAATAAAACCTATGGTGGGAAAGTATCAGTCATACATGGTCCTATGGTGGGGCGGGATAGGGAGCGCAGAGATGGCGAGGCAGGCATAGTGTAAAGAAGCTCCACAACTGGGTGGTACTGTCGCACAGTGGTAGACCTGCTGCCTTAAAGCCCTGTCCCACAGTACGAGTTAATTCCAAGAGCTCTCCCGAGTTTGAAAAAATCAAACTCGTGGTAAGCACGGAGAATGAAGGTAGCGGGCACGTCGGAGCTCGGGGTCGTATCTTAGTGGCTCGTAACGCTAACGGCAGGTGCTCGGGAAGACTCGCTAACGGCAGGTAAGCACGGGAAGACTAATGAAGATTTTTCAACATGTTTAAAAATGCCCACGAGAGCCCCGAGTACCGACGAGCGGCCATTACCGTAAATCTCCGAGTTCGAATCAAGGCAAACTCGGGAGAACTCTTGGAATGAACTCGTACTGTGGGACAGGGCTATTACAGCGCCAGAGATCAGGGTTCGATCCTGACTATGGGTGCTGTCTGTACGGTGTTTGTACAGTCGTCCAGTGGCCTGCGTGGGTTTTCTCCAGGATCTCCGGTTTCCTCCCACACTCCAAAGACGTACAGGTTTGTAGGCTAATTGGCTTGGTGTAATTTGCAGTCTTCCGGCACCTCACCTGTATTTAATGACGACTCGTAAATCTCAGCCAGGTCACCTGAAACTTCCTCTCAATCCTGATCAGATATATCCGACGACATTGTGGGAAGCTAGAGAGGAAACTGCAGGAGCAATTGTAGGTTGATGTGGGTAGGTTGGGCCAAAGGGCCTGTTTTTGCACAATATGAATCTATCGCTACGACCATGACTCTAGATTCCTACAGTGTCGTCGGATATATCTGATCAGGCACGGGAGATTTGTCTACCTTCATACATGTCAGGACCTTCAGCAACTCTTCCACCATAGAAAGTCTGTCCTCACCTTCTCCATCATGGTCTGGTTTGGCTCAGCCACCAAATACGACATCCGGAGGCTGCAACGAATCGAACGATCAGCTGAGAAGGTTATTGGCTGCAACCTTCCCTCCATTGATGAACTGTACATTGCAAGGGCCAGGAAGCGAGCGGGCAAGATCATCTCTGACCCCTCTCACTCTGGCCACAAACTCTTTGAATCACTTCCCTCTGGCATGCGACTCCGGACTGTCAAAGCCGCCACAGCCAGACATAAAAACTGTTTTTTTCCACGAGTCGAAGCTCTACTCCATAACCAAAAAATCTGTAGCCACCTTTTGCTCTGGTATTTTATTTAATTCACATGTTCAATCAATAATGTTTTATTATTAATGTTTAATCTTTTATGTGTCATTCCTAACTGTCACTGTGTCATGTGGGCGGAGCACCAAGGCAATTTCCTTGTATGTGAATACTTGGCCAATAAATGTATTCATTCATTCATTCATTCATTCATTCATTCATAACACTGACTGCTCTCAAGACACTTCCATGGCCTACCCAAAGTTCCCCAGTCGTTATGTCTTTCTCCAACAGAGGAGAAATACTCATTGAGGACCTTGCCCATCTTCTATCTCTCCACACAGAGTTGACCGCTTTGATTCATGAGGGGTCCTACTCTCTCTGGTTACCCTGTTTCCTTTTATGTAATTATAAAATGTCTTGTAATTGTCCTTAATGCTATCTGCCAGAGCTTTCTCCTGTCCCCCCTTTACCCCGCCTGGTTTCCTTTCTTAGCTTGCTCTTTAGTTACCTAAACTCCTCCAAGGATACTTCATCCCAGCTGCTTATACCTGCCCCATGCCTCCTTGTTACTCTTGACCAGAGCCTCCATTTCCCTCGTTATCCAAGCTTCCTTACGCTCACCTACCTCGCCCTTAACTCTGACAGGAAAGTGTATGGCTTGGACTCTTGTCAGCTGGGGGAAGAGGCCGTCACTGGGATGCATCTGCTCACAAGATGAGGCTTTCCATTGTTTAGTGAACGTAGGTTGACGACGACAGCCCTGTTGTTCCTGCATCCTTCCGTAATCTGTCTACAAATCTGATCCTCTATCTCCCACTGGCTACTGGATGTCCGATATTATAACCCATTAGATTAATTGCTCCTCTCTTATTATTGTGCTCAACCCATAATGGCTCAGTAGACATACCCTCCAGTATGTCCTCTGAGTACCACTGTGACATTCTCCCTCATTAGCAAAGCAACTCCACCACCTCTATAGACAATAGACAATGGACAATAGGTGCAGTAGGCCATTCGGCCCTTCGAGTCCAGCACCACCATTCACTGTGATCATGGCTGATCATCCACAATCAGTACCCCGTTCCTGCCTTCTCCCCATATCCCTTGACTCTGCTATCTTTAAGAGCTCTATCTAACTATCCCTTGAGAGCATCCAGAGAATTGGTCTATGACAGCTGGAGGTAACCACCTTCACTAGAGAATGAGGGCATCTTGGAAGTCCTCGAATGGATGGCCTCATACTGGGAGCAGATGCGGCAGAGACCGATGGGTTGAGTTGAGGATAGTGTCTTTGCTAAAGGCAGGGTGGAAGGGAGTGCAGTCCAGATAACTGCGGCAGTCACGAGGTCGATAGTCTGCCCCCCTGTGATGGAGCCAGGGAGATCAAGAAAGGGTAATGATGTATCGGAGATGGTCCAAGTGAATTTGAGGGAGAGTTTGAAGTTAGTCTCACCTGCGTCTCCTCTTTGCCCCATAGTTTGCTCTCCCTCCCCTTCCTCCCAGGTGCAACAAGGACAGAGTCCCCCTGTGTGGAAGAAAAATTAATATCCTTCTTTATTTAATTGGAATTGAACAAGGTAACAAAAGGGTGCATTGGAGAAGAGAATTGGAAATCTTTGTCCTGACCAGGTGTAGAAGAGAATGCGTGGGAAACAGCAAAGAAGATTAGATGTTCTTACCGCTTGTTTTGGAATATGTTGAAGGGTGGATAGGTAAATGTAAATATGAAATAGTACAAACTGATAGGGTGGCTTGTTTGCACTTCTGTTAGGAGTTACAGTGGATCACCCGCACTCCCTACCCGATGGTAGCGTGGATACGTTGCAGTAAATGGGAGGCGTATGATCCGCTTGGAATTGGGATGGTGATGTGGGCCGCTTGAAAGATGAGTGTGGCGGAGGCTCGCAGGAGTCCAGACACAAACTAGTCGGACTCGAGTCGTGTGCTCTAGGCGTGTTTGTTCCTCTCCAATACAGCTCCCTACTCCTCACCTGACACGGGCGTTGCCCGGCCTTAAATGCCAACTCAGGTACCGACCCCGTGACTCGCGCCTCCCCCACCAGGACGCCGCCCTCCAGAGCCGATGATTCGTTGCGACCTTGGGTTGTCACCAGGTGCCGCCACATGAGATAGAATAAAGTCAAGATTCCCTTGTTTTGCGTTTGATTTGTATTAACCGCCTGTTAAGATTAACATAAGCAAACAGTATGTTACCACTAATGAAATAATTGGTGCCCATGTGGCGATAGAATGTTTTTTGTAGAATAGTATCTAACATAAGTAAACAAAAGTTATTTACTTCACAGTTTAACTGTTGGCTATTTCTGCGGTGAAGTCAGAGAACAGGTGAGCAGTTTTCTGCCGCCATCTCTCCATGATATCATGCAATAAAGTCTCTTGAAGCAAACCTGCGATGTCTGGAACTTTTCGTTTTTCCTTTTATTTGCCTCTAAATTGATCTCTTCCACACCGTGCTCCTCACCTTTCACCTCACGGTGGCACAGCGGTAGAGTTCCTGCCTTACAGCAAAATGCAGCGCCGAGAGACGGTTCGATCCCGACTACGGGTGCTGTCTGTATGGAGTTTGTACGTTCTCCCTGTGACCTGTGTGGGTTTTCGCCGAGATCTTCGGTTTCATCCCACACTCCAAAGACGTACAGGTTTGTAGGTTAATTGGCTTGATTAATTGGCTTAATTGGCTTGATAAAAAAAATGTAAAAATTGTCCATTTTGGCGATATGCAGAGTCCTGCCCTGGGGACCACAAAAATTCTGAAGGTTCAGAAGGTTCGGCAGGGCAGTACTCTGCATATCGCCAATTTGGACAATTTCAACTTTTTTTTTCTCCAATACAGTTCCAATGTGTTCCCACCACTCGTCACATCTTCCTTTCTCCACCACATCCACAGATATCACTCCCTCCGCAACTCCTTGGTTCACTCACCCCTTCCCGCCCAAGCCTCCCCTCCCAGATACTTTCCCCTTAAAACCTTAGGAGATGTGACACCTGTCCCTCTATACCTCCTCCCTCACCTCGTCCAAGCACCACAACAGTCCTTCCAGGTGAGAAGGAGGTTCACGTGCACCTCCTCCAACCTCATCTTCTGCATCCGGTGTTCAAATGTGGCCTCCTGTCACATCGGCGAGACCAAACGTAGACTCAGCGACCACCAACTTGCCGAATACTGGCGCTTGGTCCACAGGATCCACCCGGTTGCTAAATATTTTAACTCCCCTTCTCATTCCCACACTGTTCTTTCTTTCCTGGGCCTCCTCCATTGTCAGAGTTAGGCCACACGCAAAGCAGGGGAACAGCTCCTCATATTCCGCTTGGTTGCATACACACCAAAGGTCGGAACATTGAATTCTCCAATTTACAAAACCCTCCTTTCCCCTTCCCTTTCAGGCCAAATGTCCCCCATCCCTTTCTTTCCCCAACTCACTCTCCCACAACCCCCCCGCCCCATGAACCCTGGCTGACCTTGCACTGCTTTTTTCCCATTCCCCCTCCATTCCTTCCTCCATCTTCACAATTCGCAACTTTTCTATCCTTTTGGCTCACACCCATGTTTGGCCTTGGTCCAACAATCTTCCTATCAAAATAAACCCTCGACGGCGTTCACCAATTTCTAACCATGCTTTTGTCCTGCCCCTCCTCTCTTCCAGCTTCATTTCCCGTTCCTACACCCTGCAATCAGTGTGAAGAGGGGTCCCGACCTGAAACGTCACCTATCCACATTCTCCAGAGATGCTGCCTGAACCACTGAGTTACTCCAGCACTCTGTGAAACATCACCTAACCGCATTCTCACAGAGATGCTGCCTGACCTGCTGAGTTACTCCAGCATGTTGTGTCTTTCTTTACATGGTCCAATATGTTCCATTCTCAAATTGGACAACCAACATACTGTTTCAAGAAACCCTCTTGAATACATCTAAACAAATCTGTCCCTTCTAAGTCTTTGGCACTGAGCAAGTCCCAGTCAGTATTGGAGAAATTAATATCAGCCCCAGCTACTCAGGCATCTTTTGTAATCTTTCAGTAATCTGTCTGCATCTCTGTTCCTCTATCTCCCCTTTGCTATTCTGGGGCCTATAATACAATCCCATTAGAGTGCTGAAGGAAGGAACTTCTTCTGATGCTCGTTTAAACCGAAGATAGACACAAAAAGCTGGAGTAACTCAGTGGGTCAGAAGTCTGAAGAAGGGTCTCGACTCGAACATCACCTAATCATTTTGAGAGATGCTGTCTGACCCGCTGAGTTACTCTATCTCCCATTCGAGTGCTTGCACCTTTCTTATTAATCGGCTCTACCCATATCACCAGAGCAAACAAACCCTCCAGTATGTCCTCTCTGAGTTCCACCATGACAGCCACCTCTTTCACCTCCCTCTCGATTACGTCGGAAACATCAAAATGAGCTAGCAATTGCGCCCCTCTCACAATCGTGTTTCCACAAAGGCCACAACATCGTAGTCCCAAGCACTGATCCAGGCCCTAGGTTCAACTGCAATACGCCTCACGCCCCAGTTCCTGAAGCTGCGAATTCAATCTACCACTGAATGAAAACTGCCGTGTGGTTCCCCTTAAAGGAGATGTATGAGGCAGAATTTTCACACAGAGCGTGGTAGGTGCCCAGAAAGGCTGGTTGAAGCAGACATGATAATGGCGTTTAGGAGACTTTTAGATAGATGCATGTACGTACAGGGAATCATGGATGAATGAATGAATTAATTAATACATTTTATTAGCCATACAAGGAATTTGCCTTGGTGCTTTGCTCACATGTAACAACGCGATATACAGTAAACAATTAAAAATAAAACATTATAATTTAAACTTGAGAATTATATAAAATACCAGAGCAAAAGGAGACTACAGACTTTTGGTTATTGAGTAGGAAAAACGCTGTTTTTATGTCTGGCTGTGGCGGCTTTGACAGTCCGGAGTCGCCTTCCAGAGGGAAGTGATTCAAAGAGCTTGTGGCCTGGTTGAGACGGATCAGAAATGATCTTACCTGCTTGCTTCCTGGCCCTTGCAGTGTACAGTTCGTCAATGGAGGGAAGGTTGCAGCCAATAACCTTCTCTGCTGATCAGACGATTCGCTGCAGCCTCCAGGTGTCGTGCTTGGTGGCTGAGCCAAACCAGACCATGATGGAGAAGGTGAGGACAGACTCTACGATGGCCGTGTAGAATTGGACCATCATTGCCTGTGGCAGATTGTGCTTCCTCAGCTGCCGCAGGAAGTACATCCTCTGTTGTGCCTTTTTGACTGTGGAGTCGATGGTAGCCCTCCACTTAAGGTCCTTGGAGATGATGGTTCCCATAAATGACTCCACAGATGTGACTGTGGTGTTGTTGATGGTGAGTGGGGTGAGGGGAGGGGGAGCTCTCCTAAAGTCTACAATCAATTCCACTGTCTTAAGCGCATTGAGCTCTAGGTTGTTACTACGGCACCCAGGACGCCAGCTGTGACATTTCCTGTATGTAGGCAGATTCCTCCCCATCCTGGTTCACTCCAATCAGGGTTGTGTCGTCCGCAACTTGAGAAGTTTGACGGAGGAGTCTGTGGAGGTGCAGTCATTGGTGTAGAGAGAGTAGAGGAGAGGGGGGAGTACGTAGCCTTGCGGTGCTCCTATGCAGAGGGTCTGCGGGTCCGAGATGTCCTTTCCCAGCCTCACATGCTGCTTCCTGTCTGTCAGGAAGTTGATGATCTACTGACAGAGAGGTTCAGGCACAGTCAACTCGGAAAGTTTGGAGTGTAGTAGCTCTGGCACAATGGTGTTGAATGCAGAGCTAAAATCCGCAAACAAAATCCTCGCATGATCCTGCAGCAAAATCTTTCTCACATGCATATAGCTTTAGTTTAGTTTAGTTCACACATTACGGATCTGCCACTTTCAACGTGAAACCCCACTGATTACATTTTCCCAAGCCCCTCTGGTTTCTGGGGAGACCATTCCACCCGCCGCCACTCCTTGGTTTACTCATCCCTTCCAATGCAGCCCCTCCTGTTCCCAGGTAGGCCTCTGGGTTGTGTTGTAGAACAGAGGGATCTAGGAGTACAAGTGCATGGTTCCTTTGAATATGGTCGAGTTGCAGGTATATGCTTTTGGCACCTTGGCCTTCATCAGTCAGAGTACTGAGTATAGAAGTTGGGAAGTCATGTTGCAGTTGTATAAGACGTTGGTGAGACCACATTTAGAATATTGTGTTCAGTTCTGGGCACCATGTCATAGGAAAGATATTGTCAAGCTTGAAAGGGTTCAGAAAAGATTTATGAGGATGTTGCCAGGACTAGAGGGTGTGAGCTATAGGGAGAGGTTGAGTAGGCTGGGTCTCTATTCCTTGGAGCGTAGGAGGATGAAAGGAGATCTTATAGAGGTGAACAAAATCATGAGAGGAATAGATTGGGTAGATGCACAGAGTATTTTACCCAGAGTAGGGGAATCGAAGACCAGAGGACATAGGTTCAAGGTGAAGGAAGAAAAGATTTAATAGGAATCCGAGGAGTTACTCTTTCACACAAAGGGTGGTAGGTGTATAGAACAAGCTGCCAGAGGAGGAAGTTGAGGCTAGGACTATCCCATGTTTAAAGGTACATGGATAGGACAGGTTTGGAGGGTTATGGACCAAATGCAGACAAGTGGGACTAGGGTAGCTGCGACATTGCTGGCATGTGTGGGCGAGTTGGGCCGAAGGGCCTGTTTCCACACTGTATCATTGTATGACTAACTATGACCCTAGGTACTTTGCGCTGCACCCATGAGCACAGCTCCACCGGGAGCATCTCCAGGAAGCGCTGCCTCAGGAATGCTGCATCTGTTATCAAGGAGGCCACCGATTAGGTTGCCCTCTTCTCACTGTTATCAGCGGGCAGTGGGTATAGAAGCCTGAATTTCCACTCTGCCAAGCTCAGGACAACTATTTTCATACAACTATCAGGTTCTTGAACCTACCCACACAATCCTAACCCTACCTCAACATCCGAAAACACCAGCCGACCTCTTTTTTTCCAATTATGTTTTTGCATTAATATCTTTTTTTTGAGTATAGGAGTAAGGATTTAAGTATAGGAGTAAAGAGGTCCTTCTGCAGTTGTACAGGGCCCTAGTGAGACCACACCTGGAGTATTGAGTGCAGTTGTGGTCTCCTATTTGAGGAAGGACATTTTTGCTATTGAGGCAGTGCAGCATAGGTTCACCAGGTTAATCCCCGGGATGGCGGGACTGTCATATGAGGAAAGATTGGAAAGAATGGGCTTGTATTCACTGGAATTTAGAATGATGAGAGGGGATCTTATAGAAACGTATAAAATAATAAAAGGACTGGACAAGCTAGATGCAGGAAAATTGTTCCCAATGTTGGGGGAGTCCAGAACCAGGGGCCACAGTCCAAGAATAAAGGGGAGGTCATTTAAAAATGAGACGAGAAAAAACGTTTTCATCCAGAGAGTTGTGAATTTGTGGAATTCTCTGCCATAGAAGGCAGTGGAGGCCAATTCACTGGATGAATTGAAAAGAAAGTTCAATATGTTCCATTCTCGAATTGGACTGCCCAATTGATACAGCTCTAGGGGATAGCGGAATCCAGGGATATGGGGAGAAGGCAGGCATGGGTTACTGATTGTATATGATCAGCCATGAGCTACTCCAGCTTTTTGTGTTCTATCATCAGTGTAAACCAGCATCTGCGGTTTCTTCCTACACAATAAACTTGAACTTGAAATCACTGGTAAAATTATATAAAATCAGAGTAGGGAAAGTTGTGAATTATATAAACTGGTCAGATGGCTCCATCTGGTGGCGATTCCTGTTGTTGAAATGGATTCATATCCACAGACAATACTCCTTTCCTGCCAACCAACATTCATGATGCACTGCCCCCTACCTGTAACAGCCTCTTCATGTCCCTTCCAGTTGACAGTGTTTTTTCCACCCCTGGGCAGGCTGCCCATCAGTTCAGTTCAGTTGTATTTGTCATCTGTAGGTTAACACAGGGTCAACGGTACAATGAAATGTGTTTGACAAGACAACAGGTCACCTCAACAATGATATTCAATAAAATTAAGGTAAAAAAAAGATAAGATACAAGTGACAATGGTAGATAAAAGACAATAATAAATAAAATAATCAACATATATGATGTGTTTATGAGTTTAGAAGCCTGATGGCCTGATGGTAAAAATTGTTCTTAAGTCTGGTGGTACGTGCAGCCCTGCTCCTGTATCGTCTGCCTGACGGTAACAAGGAGAACCGTCTGTGTGCTGGGTGGCTGTGGTCCTTGATGATGCTGTGTGCCTTCCGCAGGCACCGCCTGTGGCAAATGTCCTGAAAGGCCGGGAGACAGTTGCCAGTGATGTGCTATGCCGCCTTCACCATTCTCTGTAGTGATTTGCGGCTGTGGGCAGAACAGTGTAAAGCAAAGATACTAGAGGATACTAGCTCCTCTGGTATCTTTGGTGTAAAGGTTTAATATGGAAATAGGCCCTTTAGCCCACCAAATTCATGCCGACCATCCATCGCACAGCTTACAAAATGCAAATTGGAGGAACAGCAACTCATATTTCCCTTGGGCAGCTTACAACACAGAGGTTGTAAGTATTCAGCCTGAAGAAGGGTCCCTACCCGAAACGTTACTCATTCCTTCTCTCCAGTGATGCTGCCTGTCCCGCTGAGCTACTCCAGCAGTGTCGACCTTCAATTTAAACCTCTTTCCTACACCTACACCAGGAAGCGAGCGGGCAAGATCATCTCTGACCCTCTCACCCTGGCCACAAACTTTTTGAATCACTTCCTTCTGGAAGGCGACTCCGGACTGTCAAAGCTGCCACAGCCAGACATAAAAACAGTTTTTATCCACGAGTAGTTGCTCTACTTAACAGCCAAAAATCTGTAGCCTCCCTTTGATCTGGTATTTTGTTGGTTCACATGCTTGATCAATGGTGTTTTATCATTAGTGTTTTATTATTATTAATGTTTAGTGTTTTCTGAGTCATTCGTAACTGTCACTGCATGTCATGTTGTTACATGTGGGTGGAGCACCAAGGCAAATTCCTTGTATGTGAATACTTGGCCAATAAACATAGAAACATAGAAACATAGAAAATAGGTGCAGGAGTAGGCCATTCAGCCCTTCGAGCCTGCACCGCCATTCTATATGATCATGGCTGATCATCCAACTCAGTATCCTGTACCTGCCTTCTCTCCATACCCCTGATCCCTTTAGCCACAAGGTCCACATCTAACTCCCTCTTAAATATAGCCAATGAACTAGACTTAACTACCTTCTGTGGCAGAGAATTCCACAGATTCACCACTCTCTGTGTGAAAAGTGATTTTCTCATCTCAGTCCTAAAAAACTTTCCCCTTATCCTTAAACTGTGACCCCTTGTTCTGGACTTCCCCAACATCGGGAACAATCTTCCTGCATCTAGCCTGTCCAACCCCTTAAGAATTTTGTAAGTCTCTATAAGATCCCCCCTCAATCTTCTAAATTCTAGCGAGTACAAGCCGAGTCCATCCAGTCTAAAATTACTTACTTACAACCTAGCAGTACGAATATTGATTTCTCTAACTTCAAGTAACCCTTGCATCCTCTCTCCCTCCATCCCTCCCCACCCAAGTCATAGCAGATTCAAAGTCATTTTGTTGAGTCTCATTGTCTGACTTGTTCTCACATAGCAACAGCTAACTGTTTCCTTTATCATCGTTACTATTTTGCGTATCGTTCATTCATTTGTTCTACAACTCTCTACATCGCAGTTTATATCTCTCGTTTCCCTTTCCCCTGACTCTCAGACTGAAGAAGGGTCTCGACCCAAAGCGTCACCTATCCCTTCTCTCAAGAGATGATGTCTGACCCGCTGAGTTACTCCAGCTTTTTCTGTCTATTCTCAGTTAAAACCTGCATCTGTAGTTCCTTCCCACTCATTCACACCGGTTCTATGTTATCTCATATTCTCATGCACTTTCTATGGGTCAGGGGGAAATTTTACAGAGACCAACTTAATCTGCAAACCTGCACGTTTATTTGGGATGTGGAGGGAAATCGGAGCACCCGGAGGAAATCCACATGGTCACAGGGATAACATGCAAACTCCACACAGACACCCTCTGAGGGAAAGATTGAACGGGAGGCCTCTGGCTCTGAGTCGACAGCTCTATCAGCTGCATCGCTGAGCTGCTTACAGTAGTACACAAGCTAAATGAGCTAAAATCTCTAAACTAAATGAAGCTCTGCTGTTAAGTTTGGTCACAGCCATGACAGCCACAACTTCTGTACAGGACCACCAGGAGCGCCGTACGATTGGCAGCCCCACCAACAGTCTGTTTGTTTTTTCGTCTTTTTTTACATTTTTTGGGTGTGTTAAAGGTTTGTGTAAATGTTCTCCGGTTTGTTTTATGTGGGGGGAGGGAGAGCGGTCGATGGAGCTGGAGGCCTCCTCCGACTGACCTTGGGCCCCGTCGCTGGGTGTGGACTTATATCGGAGTCAATCCCATGCCTGGGATTGCTCCAACCGAAGCCTGCGGACTTTACATCTGGAGCTCGCAGTCTCGGGAGAGGCCATGGATGTCGGGAGCTCCAGGTTCGAGGCCATGGATGTCGGGATTCGATCGTTCGGCGCGGGGGAGCTGATCGACCCGACATGGAGGGCCCACCGCCGGCTACGGGAGTCAAGATCATCCCATCAATGGAGGGCTCGAGACCCATGACCACAGGAGAGCAAAGGGAAGAGATTGAACTCTTTTTCGCTTTCCATCACAGCGAGGAATGTGGAGGAGTCATTGAGGTGGATGTTCATGTTAAAATGTATTCCGTTGCTTTTTATTTGTATGACTGACTTTCAAATGAAATTCCTCGTATGTTGCAAAACATATTTGGCTAATAAAGTATTATTGTGATTGTGATTGTGACCATCCATGACACGTGCCTTTCTTGCAGGAGCTGATAGACAAATAAACACAGCAGTAATTAATATGATTAAGATGGAACTGCAGATGCAGGAAAATCGAAGGTAGACAAAAATGCTGGAGAAACTCAGCAGGTGAGGCAGCATCTATGGAGCGAAGGAAATAGGCGACGTTTTGGGCTGAGTCTGAAGAAGGGTCTCAACCTGAAACGTTGCAAATTTCCTTTGCTCCATAGATGCTGCATCACCCGCTGAGTTTCTCCAGCATTTATGTCTACCTAGGAATTAATATTTGAGAGGTTAGGCCACTGTGGATCTCAGCCTGATTGTGCGGAGGCAGATGACAAAATCTTTGCCCCTAATCCACCTTTTGTCTCCCACCTAAGGTAGGTGGTGTTGTAGATAGTGAAGATGGTTGTCAAACATTGCGGTAGGATCTTGATCGATTGGTCAGGTGGGCTGAGGAATTTTGTACAGAGAAATGTGAGATGTTGTATTTTGGAACGTCTAACTTTGGCAGGACCTACACAGTGAATGTTAGGGCACTGGGGAGTGTTGTGGAGCAAAGGGATCTAGGAGTGCAGGTGGACACAAAATGCTGGAGTAACTCAGCGGGTGAGGCAGCATCTCTGGAGAGAAGGAATGGGTGACGTTTCGGGTCGAGACCCTTCTTCAGACTGCTGTCAGGGGAGGGGGCGGGACAAGGATAGAATGTAGTCAGAGACAGTAAGACTAAACATAGAAACATAGAAAAGGAGGGAGGCCATTTGGCCCTTCGAGCCAGCACCGCCATTCATTGTGATCATGGCTGATCGTCCCCAATCAATGACCCGTGCCTGCCTTCTCCCCATATCCCTTGATTCCACCAGCCCCTAGAGCTCTATCTAACTCTCTCTTAAATCCATCCAGTGATTTGGCCTCCACTGCCCTCTGTGGCAAGGAATTCCACAAATTCACAACTCTCTGGGTGAAAACATTTTTTCTCACCTCAGTCCTAAATGGCCTCCCCTTTATTCTAAGACTAGTGGGAGAACTGGGGAATGAGAGGGAATGGAGGAGTGCAGGTGCATGGTTCCCTGAGAGTGGCGTAGAAAGGTAGTCAAAAAGGCATTTGGCATAATTGGCCTTCATTAGTCAGAGTATAGAAGTTGGGAGGTTGTATAAGACGTTTGTGAGGCCGCATTTAGAGTATTGTGTTCATTTTTTGGCACCATGTTACAGGAAAGATGTTGCCAAGCCGGAAAGGGTGGGGAGAGCATTAATGAGGATGTTGCCAGGACTCGAGGGTCTGACCTATAGGGAGAGGTTTGACAGGCTGGGACTCTATTACTTGGTGCCCAGGAGAATGAGGGGTTATTTATATAGAGGTGGACAAAATCATGTGAGGAACAGATCGGGTAGATGCACAGAGTCTCTTGCCCAGAGTAGGGGAATCGAGGTCCAGCGGACATAGGTTCAAGGTGAAGGGGAAAAGATTTAATAGAAATCTGAGGGGTAACTTTTTCACACATAGGATGGTGGGTGGTCTTGTGCCCAGAATAGAGGAATCGAAAACCAAAGGCTGATTTATGTTGAGGGGGGGAAAGATTTAATAGAACCTGAGGGGTAACCTTTTTACCGAAAGGATGGTGGGTGTATAGAATGAGCTGCCGGTGAACATGGTTTAGGCAAGGACTATCGCAAAGTTTAAGAAATATTTAGACAATAACATGGATAAGACAGCTTCAGAGGGATATTTGAGCCAAATGGAGGGAGGTGGGATTAGTGCAGATGGGACATGCTGGTTTAAACTTAAAAGTAACACTCTTCTCTGCCTCCACTGGTCTGCACCCTCAACAACTTCTCCATCAACTCCTGCCACTTCCTCCAAATCCAAGGCCTAGCTATGGGCACTTGCATGGGCCCCATAGAGGCTATGCCTGCCTCTTTGTCGGGTACGTCGAACAATCCCTGTTCCAGGCGTACGCTGGCCCTATCACCGAACTCTACCTCCGCTGCATTGACGACTGCATTGGTGCTACCATGGAGAACCCATGGACCATGAACCCATGCTACCATGCACCAATGCAGAACTCACTGACTTCATCAACTTCACAACTAATCTCCATCCTGCACCCAAATTCACTTGGACCATCTCCGATACCTCCCTTCCTTTCTTGATTTTGTCGTCTCTATCACAGGATATAGACTATTGACGGACGTCAATCATGAACTTACTGACTCCCACAACTATCTAGCCCACACTTCTTTCCCCTCTGCTTCTTGCAAAGACTACTCTCCCTACTCCCAATTTATTTTTCCCCGCCGAACCTGCGCCCAAGATGAGCTGTTCCATACCATGCATGACATGCGAGATGTCCTCATTCTTTAGGGAACAGGGGTTCACCTCTTCCATCTTAGATGAGGTCTTCATCCATGTCTCCTCAGTACCCCTCAGCTCTGCTCTTGCTCTCCCTCCCCCTCCCCCCCAGCAGAGACAGAGTTCCCCTAGTCCTTATCTTTCACCCCATCAGCCATCGCACACAACACATAATCCTCCAACATTTTCTCCAACCCTAACGGGATCCCACTACTGGTCACATCTTCCCATCTCCACCTCTTTCCGCCTTCCTCAGAGACCTTTCACTCCGCAACTCCCTGGTTAACTGATCCCGTACCACGCAAACCACACCTTCCCCAGAGAGATGCAACACCTGCCCCTATATCTCCTCCCTCGACTCTGTCCAGGAATCCCGACAGTCCTTTCAGGTTTGGCAGAGGTTCACTTGCACCATCTCCAACCATATCGACTGCATCTGTTGTTCAAGGTGTGGACTCATACATTGGTGAGACCAAACATAGACTGGGCGATCATTTCGCTGAACACCTTCACTCAGTCTGCCTGCGCTTACCTGATCTGCCGGTTGCCAAACATTTTCATTTCCTTCCCATAACCACATTGACCTTTCTGTTCTGGGTCTCCTCCATCAAATTCGAAGAACAGCACCTCATATTTTGCTTGAGCAGCTTACATCCCAGCAGTATGAATATTGATTTCTCTAACTTCTAGTAACCCTGATACAGTGTTTCCACACCTCCATTTTTTTTAACCTGAAAACCTGACTCCCAGATTTCCTGGAATTTGATGGCATTTCCTGAAATTTAAGCCTTCCCCAACTACGCATGTGCGACTGCCGCCCCAACTGTGCACGCGCGGATACTGGGCCCACCGCGCACGCGCAAGGAGACGGCATCATTTTGTGTCCTTACTAGGTCACCGGCTCCATTCCCAATTGTGCGCGGCTGACGTGCCTCCCCCAACTGCGCAGGTGCGGAAGGTCGTTTTTTTCACCAAATCCCTTTGCGTCTCTCCACGCGTGCATAATGGGCCGGGTATCCGCGTGCGCGCATTTGGGGTCGGCAGCCGCACATGCGCAGTCGAGGAAGGTTCACCGGGCCGGGTAAATTTCCGAAATTTCCCAAAATTATTTAATTTCCCTAAAATTACCTGAAGACACCCAGAATTTCCCGAATTTCGGGTAATTTCCTTCAAAGGGGAAATCACTGCCAATACATAAACACAGTCCGAAGAACTGAAACGTACCCATTTCTTCTATCCAGAGATGCTGCCTGTCCCGCTGAGTTACTCCAGCTTTTTGTGTCTATATACACACAATCAAGCCAAACTCACAATAGGAAATACAATAGGGAGAGCAAAGGTGAAGGTACAGAATTCAGGGTGCAGAATATAGTTTTCAGCACTGCAGCACACAATTCCAGAGACAAAGTCCAATGTTTTCTATGGGGTACTGTTGACCCTATTACATCTATAGGGTATCAACTAACGTGTGGAATAAATGTCTCGAAACCAAGGTTTAGTACAAGGTTTAGACTGTGCTAATCTATATTCACACTCAAATTACTTAAGCATGCATACAAACCATTGACTTAAAGTCATAGTCATAGTGATACATTGTGGAAACAGGCCCTTCAGCCCAATTTGCCCACACTGGCCAACATGTCCCAGCTACACTAGTCCCACCTGCCTATGCTTTATATAATATCCCTCCAAACTTGTCCTGTCCATGTACCTGTCTAACAGTTTCGTAAATGTTGGGATAGTCCCACCCTCAACTGCCTCCTCTGGCAGCTTGTTCCATACACCCACCACCCTTTGTGTGAATAGATTATCCCTCAGATTCCTATCAAATATTTTCCCCTTCACCTTGAACCTATGTCCGCTGGACCTCGATTCCCCTACTCTGGGCAAGAGACTCTGTGCATCTACCTGATCTATTCCTCTCATGATTTTGTACACCTCAATAAGATCACCCCTCATCCTCCTGCACTCCAAGGATAGAGACCCAGCCATTCAACCTCTCCCAATAGCTCACACCCTCTAGTCCTGGCAACATCCTCATAAATCTTTTCTGAACCCTTTCAAGCTTGGCAATATCTTTCCTAACACATGGTGCCCAGAACTGAACACAATACTCTAAATGCGGTCTCACCAACGTATTATACAACTGCAACATGACCTCCCAACTTCTATACTCAATACTGACTGATGAAGGCCAATGTGCCAAAAGTCATTTTGACCACCTTATCTACCTGCGACATGACCTACAAGGAACCATGCAGCTGTACTCCTAGATCCCTCTGCTCTACAACACTACCCAGAGGCCTACCATTCACTGTGTAGGTCCTTCCCTTGTTAGGGAACAGGGGATCACCTTGTTAGACATCCCAAAATGCAACACCTCACACTTTTCTGTATTAAATTCTGTCAACCATTCCTCAGCCCACCTAGCCAATTGATCAAGATCCTGCTGCAATCTTTCACAACCATCTTCACCATCTATAAAACCACTCACTTTTGTATCATCAGCAAACTTGCTAATCTTGCCCTGTATGTTCTCATCCAAATCATTGGTGTAGTTGACAAACTACATATTTAAGAATAAGGAGTAAGCCATTGAGAACGGAGATGAGGAAACACTTTTTCTCACAGAGAGTGGTGAGTCTGTGGAATTCTCTGCCTCAGTGGGTGGGGGAGGCAGGTTCTCTGGATGCTTTTAAGTGAGAGCTAGATAGGGTTCTTAAAAATCAGGTCAGGGGAAATGGGGAATAGGCAGGAACGGGGTACTGATTGGGGACGATCAGCCATGATCACATTGAATGACGGTGCTGGCTCGAAGGGCCAAATGGCCTACTCCTGCACCAATTGTCTATTGTCTATTGTCTATTATCTCTCCTTGGATCCCATGTGATCTAACCTTTCAGAGCAGCCTACCTTGTGGAACCTTGTCGAACATCTTACTGAAGTCCATGTACACAACATCTTCAGCTCTGCCCTCATCGACGTTTTTGGTCATGTCTTGAAAAACCCCAGAGTTGTGAGACATAGCCTCCCACGTACAAAACCATGCTGACAATCCCTAATAAGTCCTTGCCCATCCAAATGCCTGTATAACCTATCCTTCAGAATAGTCTCTAGTAACTTTCCAACTACAGATGTTAAGCTCACCGGCCTACAGTTCCCAGCATTTTCCCTGCAGCCCTTCTTGAATAGAGGCACATTTGCCACCCTACAGTCTTCCGGCACCTCTCCTGTATTTAAGGACGACTCGTAAATTTCAACCAAGGCTCCTGCAATTTCCTCTCTAGCTTCCTGCAATATCTTCGGATATGTCTGATCAGGCCCTGGAGATTTGTCCACCTTCAAACACGACAACACCTTCAGTACTTCTTCGACGGTAACTGTGACTGCTCTCATGACACATCCATTGACTGCCCCAAGTTCCGTCCTGCCTTTCTCCTCGGTAAATAGAGAGGAGTAATACTCATTGAGGACCTTGCCCATCTCCTGTGGCTCCACACACAGTTGACCGCTTTGATTCCTGAGAGGTCCCACACTCTCTCTAGTTACCCTTTTCCCCCTTATGTATTTATAAAATCTCTTGGGGTTCTACCACGTTTTGTAACACAAAGATCTGTTCGCTGCAGGATCTTCCCATGCGGAATCCTGCTTGTTTATCCCCGACTACAACAACCTTATTTGACCTGCAGCTGTCTGCAATCTCCTGGCATATTTGTTCTTCTAATTCCCGTTGACTATTCGGGGGTCTGTAGTACACCCACAACAAGGTGATCATCCCTTTTTTGTTCCTCAGCTCCACCCACATAGCCTCACTAGACGAAGTGTCCATAATCACTTCTTAAACTA
Source organism: Okamejei kenojei (assembly GCA_035221665.1). Classification (NCBI taxonomy): domain Eukaryota; kingdom Metazoa; phylum Chordata; class Chondrichthyes; order Rajiformes; family Rajidae; genus Okamejei; species Okamejei kenojei. Next base: position 93,988,732 of record CM069137.1, read on the forward strand.
AACCACAAAACACATGACCTAGACTCAGATATTACCCGTATGAATGAATTGGCCAGATTCACTGTGTTGGTCGGGCATCAAACTCTCTGAGCATCAAACTCAGGTCCCTCCTTCTTGCGATTTATTGTTCCTGGTCGATGTCTCAGACTGCCCTTCTTTTATATTAATTTTATGCCCTAGCTGTTGTACTAGTTTCACTGTCGTCTTGTTGAGTCTCATTGTTCTTAACTTGTTTACACCTAGCACACAGCTAACAACATGTAGGAAGGAACTGCAAATGCCGGTTTAAATTGAAGATAGACACAAAATGTTGGAGTAACTCAACGGGATAGGCAGCATTTCTGGAGAGAAGGAATGGGTGCCGTTTTGGGTTGAGACCCTTCTTCAGACTCTTGCTCCAGATATGCTGCCTGTCCCACTGTGTTACTCCAGCATTTCGTGACCACACAGCTAACAATGGCTTGTTACCTTTATTATCGATAATGGGCCTGTCCCACTTAGACGATTTTTTGGGCGACTGCCGCAACATTTTCAACATGTTGAAATTTTTTCAGTGACAGTGGCGACAATTTTTGGTGCCGTAGCTACCATCGCCAGATGTCGTAGGTGAATTCCATTAAAACTAGTCACTGACTGGCAGTCGTCCAATGAGTCAGGCCCATCTAATATCATTATTATTATTATTATTATTATTATTCTCCCCATCTATTATTATTATTATTATTATTGTCCCCCATCTAATATTATTATTATTATTATTATTATTATTATTATTATTCTCCCCATCTAATAATATTATTATTATTATTATTACTATTATATTCTCCAGCGTGGTGTTATTATTTGGGGCTGCTTGGTTTCAGCTGATCACCAACCTTGGCTGCAGGGCGACCTCCCGGCGCCAGGGCGGCGCTGCTGCTGCTGCCGCTGCTGCTACGCGGCCGCTCGCTCCCTCCCTCCCTCGTTGGCTGAGTGACTGCGGCCTGGAGTGGAAGCAGAGACACAGAGACAGAGAGATAGATAGAGAGACAGAGGAGGAGCAGCGCCAGCCAGCCAGGCACGGGCGGGCGGACAAGATGCCGGCGGTGGTGATGGCGGCCGGGAAATCTGTGGGTTTCAGCAAACTCCTGGAGCAGTGCGAGACCCAGGAGCTGGATGTGAGGGCCCGCAACCTCCACCCCCTCACACATACCCCCTCACTCTCCCCCCCACCCCACCCCCCTCTCTGTCCTCTCCACTCTCCTCCCCCACATCCCCCCTCTCACCCCCCGACATCCCCCCCCTCTCTCATCCTCCCCTCATCACCCCCCCTCACATACCACCTCACTCTCCCCCCCCACCCCACCCCCACCCACCCCTCTCTGTCCTCTCCACTCTCCCCCACATCCCCCCCCTCTCCCCACATCCCCCCCTCTCTCCCCCCCCCCACATCCCCCCCTCTCCCCACATCCCCCCCCTCTCTCCCCACATCCCCCCCCTCTCCCCCCTCCGCCCACATCCCCCCCTCTCCCCACATCCCCACATCCCCCCCCTCTCCCCACATCCCCCCCTCTCTCCCCACATCTCCCCCCTCTCTCCCCACATCCCCCCCTTCTCCCCACATCCCCCCCTCTCTCCCCCCACATCCCCCCCTCTCTCCCCACATCCCCCCTCTCTCCCTCCCCCATCACCCCCCTCATCCCCCCCCTCACTCTCCCCCATCCCTCTCCCCCCTCCCTCTGCCCCCCCCTTCCCCCCCCTCTGCCCCCCCCCCCCCCTCCCTCTGCCCCCCCCCCTCCCTCTCCTCCCTCTGCCCCCCCCCTCCCTCTCCCCCCCCTCCCTCTGCCCCCCCCCCCCCTCTGCCCCCCCCCCCTCCCACCTCCCCCCCCCCCTCTGCCCCACCCCCCCTCTGCCCCCCCCTCCCTCTCCCCTCCCTCTGCCCCCCACCTCCCCTCTGCCCCCCCCCCTCCCTCTGCCCCCCCCTCCCTCTGCCCCCCCCTCCCTCTTGCCCCCCTCCCTCTGCCCCCCTCTGCCCCCCCCTCCCTCTGCCCCCCCCCCCTCTGCCCCCCCTCCCTCTGCCCCCCCTCCCTCTGCCCCCCTCCCTCTGCCCCCCCTCCCTCTGCCCCCCTCCCCCCCTCCCTCTGCTGCCCCCCCCCTCCCTCTGCCCCCCCTCCCTCTGCCCCCCCCCTCTGCCTCCCCCCCTCCCTCTGCCCCCCCTCCTCTGGGCCCCCCCCCTCCTCTGCCCCCCCCTCCCTCTGCCCCCCCTCCCTCCCCCCCCTCCCTCTGGCCCCCCCCTCCCCCCCCTCTGCCCCCCCCCTCCCTCCCCCCCCCTCCCTCTGCCCCCCCCTCCCTCTGCCCCCCCCTCCCTCTGCCCCCCCCCCTCCCTCGCCCCCCCCTCCCTCTGCCCCCCCTGCCCCCCCCTCCGCCCCCCCTCCCTCTGCCCCTCCCCCTCCCGCTGCTTCCCCCTCCCTCCCCCTCCCCCCCCTCCCCCCCTCTCCCCTCTCCCCCCCTCCCTCTTCCCTCTCCCCCCCCTCCCCTCTCCCCCCCCCTCTCCCCTCTCCCCCCTCCCTCTTCCCTCTCCCCCCTCCCTCTTCCCTCTCCCCCCCCCCTCTTCCCTCTCCCTCCCCCCTCACCTCCCCCTTCCCTCCCCCCTCCCTCTCCCCCTCCCTCTCCCCCCTCCCCTTTCCTCCCTCTCCCCTCTCCCTCTCCCCCCTCCCTCTTCCCTCTCCCCCCTCATCTTCCCTCTCCCCCCACCCCTCTCCCTCTTCCCTCCCCCCCCTCCCTCTTCCCTCATCCCCCCTCCCTCTTCCCTCTCCCCCCCTCCATCTTCCCTCTCCCCCCCTCCCTCTTTCCGTCTCCCCCCTCCCTCTTCCCTCTTCCTCCCTCTTTCCCTCTCCCCCCTCCCTCTTCCCTCTCCCCCGCTCCCTCTTCTCCCCCCCTCCCCCTCCCCTCTCCCCCATCCCTCTTCGTGCTCTCCCCTCCCTCTTCGCACTCTCCCCATCTCTCCCATGTCCCCTCATCCTCCCCCGTCTCCCCATTTATTTCCCTCCCCCCCCTTTCTCCCCCTCCCACTCTCCCCCTTGCCCTTCACCCCCTCTCCCCCCATCTCTCCACTCACCCCCTCTCCCCCCATCTCCCCCGTCCCCTCATCCATCTCCCCTCCGCTTTTCTCCCCATCTCTCCCACATTCCCCTTCCCCTCACCCCCCTTTCACCCATCTCTCCCCTGTCCCATCACCCCTCTTCTCCCCTCTCCCCATCTCCCCTCTCCCTCTCCTCCCCTCCCTCCCCCCCATCTCCCCCTCTCCCCGCCACCTCTCTCCTGTCCCATCATCCCTCTCCCCCCATTTCTCCACCGTCCCATCATCCCTCTCCCCCCATCTCCCCTCTCTCCCCATCTCCCCTCTCTCATCTCCCTCTTCCCCCCATCTCCCCTCTCCCCCCCCCCATCACCCCTCTCCCCCCCCCCATTTCCCCTCTCCCCTCTCCCCCCCACCAACACTCCCCCTTCCCCTGGTGATTGATGTTGTATTATTTCAGACCTCTTTCCACTTCATGTAACTGCATGTAATAAGTAATTTTATTTTTCACTGATCTTCACACCCCTTTATCTTGAATTTGCAGGCTCCTGGTGGAATAGCAACCCCTCAGGTTTATGGCCAACTGCTTGCTTTATATCTCCTGCACAATGACATGTGAGTACTGAGAGATGAACTAACTCTGCGCACATAAAATCATTGTTATTTTCCTCTGTACTAGGGGCTAGTAATTGAGAAAATTTTACTTTTATTATCAAGGTGTTGAAAAGCCTTTTGAGGTCTAATTAAATTCTTTGCACTCTGTCCATTCTAAGTATAAAGTTTGTAATTTATTTTGAAACTTTTGTGTCATTTTATGTTTTGACTGTTATTTAGGTTGTATATTCCAATATTTACAAATCGTATAGAATTAGGATTCGATTTTGAAGGTTATTGCCGTGGACAATTTGAAGGCCTGATTGAAAGGTATACGCATAGTATAATAGAACTCCAATAATCTGTAATTCAACTATTGGTGGGTCATTGGCTATTACGAATGAACGGAAAGGATAAAGAATATATACAGCTTACCATACAGGTGACTTCTGCGGACGAGGAGGCCTACTCATTCTTTAGTCAGAGAATGGTGGATCTGCGGAATTTGTTGCCACTGAAGGCTGTGGAGGCCAAGTCAACGGATATTTTTAAGGCAGAGATATATCTATCTCCTGATTGCTATGGGTGGTGTTCATCATCATCATTGGCGGTCACTCGAAATGAGTATTACTGTCCTCTCCATAGGGTCGTCTACTTGTGGGTCTGCAGATGTCTGTAGAGGCCGATCTGCGATCCACACACCTTGGTGCAATGTGGGCAGTGGAGACTGGCGGTGGTTGGCAGTCGTTGAGCCCCTTTCTCTCTCCTTACGGTGCTGTCGCTTTGTATCTGCGACACGGCGTGGTTCCATTTTGTGAAGTGCAGTTCCTTCCTGCACGGATTTACTCCAGGAGTGCCTGTCCAGTGCAATGTGCTCCCAGTTGCTCGATGTGATGTGGAATTTCTTCAGACTGTTCTTGATGGTGTCCTTGAAGTGTTTATTTGGCCCGCCGGGGGCTCGCCGACCTTCCTTCAATTGGGAGTACAGGATTTGTTTAGGGAGATGTGTGTTGGACATGCGGATGACACGGCCCGTCCATCGAAGTTGCTGCTGCATCATTGTGGTGGTGACGCTGGTCACGTTGGCTTCCTCCAAAACGCTGATGTTGGTGCGTTTGTCCTCCCAGCTGATCCTCAGAATCTTTCGTAAGGATCTTTGATGGTATTGTTCCAGGGCTCTCAGGTGCCTGCTGTAGGTGGTCCATGACTCGGCTCCATACAACAGGGTGGAGAAAGGACAGCGTCTCTGTAGACCAGCAGTTTTGTTTGGGTCTTTAGGTCTCGGTCTTCAAAACACTCTTTGCCTGAGTCTGGCGTAGGCTCCGCTGGCACAACTCAGGTGATGGTTGACCTCAGAGTCGATGTCAGCTTTTGAGGAAAGAATGCTGCCAAGGTAGGGGAAGCGGTCAACGTTTTCCCAGATCCCCTGTGGCAGTTCTTAACCTATGAGGTGAAATATGGCAGCAATGAAGACGACAAACAGGATGGGATGCGATGATGCAGCCCTGTTTGACCCCCGTTTCCACAGACTCAGAGCCGCAGTTGCTGAGCACTGTGACAAATGGAGTTACACCAGCCATGATTGAATGATGGAGAGGACTTGATGGGCCAAGAGTGTCATTTTGCTCCTATCGCCTATATCAATCAGGCCAGGCAAATCAGTCCCAAAAAATCATATTCTTCAATGATGCCGCAGGTGATATCTGTCACATACCCAGACCACTCACTGGGATCCTGCACCCTCTTCCTGATTCCCTTCCACACACCTGGACCATAGGCTTATGTTCATTCACCCTTTCTGTTGATGCATTGTTTTGCAGCATAGCCAATTCCATCTTCCACAGTCTGTTGATAGTTACCAGGGCCTTGTTACCTGCATCTCCTTAAGCTTGCGGGTCACTGGAAAATTCATTATTCTAATCTATAACATTTAATGAATAAGTGAATTAAATATATGATAATGCGTAACTATATTCTGCACACTGTATCTATTGTACTTGAGTTTGATTAAATTGTTTTTACATGTAGTATTTGCATGCAAAACACAGTTTTTCACTGTACCTTAGATAGACACAAAATGCTGGAGTAACTCTTTGGAGAGAAGGAATGGATGACATTTCAGGTCAGGACCCTTCTTCAGACAGATGAAGAAGGGTCTTGATCCGAAATGTCAGCTATTCCTTCTACCTAGCGATGCAGCCTGTCCTGCTGAGTTACTCCAGCATTTTGTGTCTATCTTCGGTTTAAACCAGCATCTGCAGTTCCTTCCTACACTATCCGCTGTACCTTGGTACACATAACAATAATAAACTTAAACCTAAACTGGTGGCATGGTGGAACAGCGGTAGAGTTGCTGCCTTACGGCACCAGAGACCCGAGTTCGATCCTGACCATGGGTGCTGTCTGCGCAGAGTTTGTACGTTCTCCCCTTGACCTGCGTGGGTTTTCTCCAAGATCCTCGGTTTTCTCCAAGTGCTTCGGTTTCCTCCCACACTCCAAAGATGTACAGGTTTGTTCGTTAATTGGCTTGGTATAAGAGTAAAATTGTCCCTACGGTGTGTAGGATAGTGTTAGTGTGCGGGGATCGCTGGTCGGGGCTGACTTGGTGGGCCGAAGGGCATCTTTCCGTGCTGTATCTAAACTAAACTGAAACCAAAAAGCCCAATTGTGCCAGATTAAAAAGGTTTTTCTGTAAATTGATATGTATATATTTATAAACTTGCAATATTCATTGCATAGAGAACAGGACAGCATAGTTACAGTGAGTAAAGTACATAGGGCTGGTGTAACTCAGCAGTTCAGGCAGCATCTCTGGAGGGAACGAATAAGTGATGTTTTCGGTTGGGATCCTTAAGTTTCAAATTTTACTCAAGATTCTCGCATCTGCGGTTCCTTGTGCCTGCAGCAGATGTCAAGACCTTTGGCGAATTGTGTCTGTGCCGATCATGATGAAAAGTTACGCTAATCTCCTTTGCCGGCATGTAATCCTTATCTCTCCATTCCCTTCACATCCATGTGTCTATCCAAAAGCCTCTTAAATGTCATGATTGTATTTGCCTCCACCATCGGCCCATGCAGTGCGTTCAGGCAACCATTACTCTCTGTAATAATAAAATTTGCCCCACATATCTCCTTTGATATTTTCACTGTGGGGGAAAAAGGTTCTGTCTGTCTACCTATCTGTGCCTCTCATAATTTTATATTCTTCTGTCGGGTCTCCCTCTGGCTGCAGAAAACAATCCATTTGTCCAATCTCTCCTTATAGATAATTCTCTTGAAACCACACTGTGTTCCAGCGAACTTCTTCTGCACTCTCTTCAATGCCTTCCTGTAATGGGGGCAAATAGAACTGGAAATGTGGCCCAACCAAAGTCCTCGAGGGATGCATCATGACATCCTGACGTACTCTATGCCCTGACAGATCAAAGCAGGCATACTTTATGCTGCCTTTATCACCGTCTACTTGTGTTCCCACTATCAGCTACGGACTCGGACCCCAAGCTCCTGCTGTGCATCAATGCGGTTAAGGATCTTGTCACCAATTGCATATTTCCCCTTTGTATTCAATCTTCCAAAAAGCACATCTCGCACTTGCTCGGATTAAAGGGCAGCAGAGCTGGTTGAACTATGGCTCACAGCACCAGAAAACCCGGGTTTGAACCCAACCTTGGATGTGTGGTGTTTGCACATTATCCCTGTGATGCATTGGTTTTCTCTGGGTGCCCCAGTTTCCTCCCACAGCCCCAGAGGAATATTGGAGGTTATTTGGGCTCTGTAAATTTCCCCCTGGTGTGTAGGGAGCGGACAAGAAATATCCTATCTATTGCAAGTGATTATTTCTGTTCCACAACTCCTGCACCACTACTACTATTTGTGAAATAGGCAAGGATAGACAATTTTAAAATACTTAATTGAAATGCTATAGTCATTGGGATTTCTCAATTTGAATTTTCTGGAACCTCACGAGGTCACTAGGTTTTAAATCATTCGTGTGGTAACCAACACACCCCTTCACCTACATCCACTTATCATTTGTCAGGTTTTGGCCTGGTCCCCAACCTCTTTCCCAGCTTTCTGCCCCCACCACAATCAGTCAGAACATCTTAAGATCATGTGATAGGTGCAGTAGTAGACCATTCGGCCCATCAAATCTACTCTGCCATTCAATTGTGGCTGATCTATCTCTCCCGCTTTCCTGCCTTCTCCCCATAACCCCTGACACATGTAAAGGGGGGCCGACCCAAAGCGTCACCTCTCCATAGAAAGTGGAACAGTTCAGCACAAGACCAGACCCTTCGGCACACAATGTCTATGTCGAATATGTTGGAATAAGCCCAACAGATCTGCCCGAACATAATCCATATTCCTCCATTTCCTACATATCCATATGTCTATCCAAAACTCTCTTAAATGCCACAATCATATATGCCTCAACCACCATCCCTGGCAGTCATTCCAGGCACTCGCCACCCTCTGTTAAAAATTAAACTTGTCCCATACCTCCTTCAAAATTTGACCCTGTCATGTTATAACTATACCCTCTAGTATTTGATTTTTTTAATCCTGGGAAATGGGTTCTGACTGTTTACCCAATCTATGCCTTTCATAATTTTATATACTTCTTTCAGGGGTTCCCTTAGCCACTGACTGTCATGGCGATCACGTGTCACTATGCGTCAGGAAGGTCAGAGGACACATGCTGTCAGGATGTTAAGAAATGATGGACGAATAAAAGAAACTGTTTATGTTCAGTGTCCTTGAAGTGTGTTTATTATATTCAGATCAAGGCGAGGATCTGACTTTGGCAAACGAGGATGAACTCGTAATTGTTTAGTTCAACTTTTGAAGCAGATATGGCATTTCCCGAAGCAGCTGGAATTTGTTCAACCCGAATGGGGAGGCGAGTGTTGTGAGTGCAAAGTTTGAGACATGGCTGGAGGAATATTTACTCCTACGCAGATAGCTTAGGTCTGCTTGTTGAAGGAGCAACACTGGTTGCTCCTTCAACAAGGAGCAACTGGTGTTGCTCCTTGTTGAAGCAACACCGCTCCTTCACTGCTCCTTGTGCAGTGTTGCTCAACACTGCTCCTTGTTGAGCAACACTGCACTGCCTCAAACATCCTTGTGATTGAGGCAGTGCAGCGTAGGTTCACACAATTGATCCCTGGGATGGCAGGACTGTCATATGAGGAAAGATTGAAAAGACTAGGCTTGTATTCACTGGAGTTTAGAAGTATGAGGGGATATCTTATAGAAACATATACAATTATAAAAGAACTGGACAACCTGGATGCAGGAAAAATGTTCCCAATGTTGGGCGAGTCCAGAACCAGGGGCCACAGTCTTAGAATAAAGGGGAGACCATTTAAGACTGAGGTGAGAAAAAACGTTTTCACCCAGAGAGTTGTGAATTTGTGGAATTCCCTGCCACAGAGGGCAGTGGAGGCCACATCACTGGATGGATTTAAGAGAGAGTTAGAGCTCTAGGGGCTAGTGGAATCAAGGGATATGGGGAGAAGGCAGGCACGGGTTATTGATTGGGGAATACCAGCCATGATCACAATGAATGGTGGTGCTGGCTCGAATGGCCGTATGGCCTCCTCCTGTACCTATTTTCTATGTCTATGTTTCTATGTACAGTGCTGGAACTTCAGTTTGGGAGACCTTCAAAACACTGTTGCTGCTTTGAAGAACCATTATGTGGTGCAAACAAATGCTACATTTCAATGACATGCATTCCGGCAATCAACGCTATGAGAGGGGGAAAGCATTGCTCAATTTGTCACAAAATTTCTTCAAGTTTCGGAAGACTGCAACTATGGAGCTGAATTGGAGAATCAAATCAGGGATCAGGTTGTACAAAGTTACAAATCAAATAACTTAAAACGCAAGTTGTTGGAGAAATGTGACACGCTAACATTAGGGGAAACTCTGAAAATTGCCAGTTCATTTGAAGCCGTAGAGACCCAGTTTCAGACTATGAGATTGGATGGAGGAAGCCACGTGTCGTTGAAATGTAGCATTTGTTTGCACCACAAGATGTTCTACTAGCACTTGCAAGGGACGTGGATGTGGTGAGGGTCATTCCAAAGCTGGAGAGGACTGTGTGTTAGATGTGGGAATTGTTGACATTTTGCCAAGGAATTATGCTGCCCTGCCGAGGGTCAATAGTGCAGAAAGTGTGTGTGGGGGAAAGACCATTTTGCAAAGTGTCGAGTCCCAGGCAAACCAAAGAGAGATGATGGAAAAACAAATATTCGGAGGAAGAGGGCAGAGAAGTGGATACTATCAAAATTGTCGGCAAGTTGATGAATGTTTGAGTGATTGTAAACCGTGACGAGACACGAATAAACGCAGGATTTGCTTTTGGTATCAACAATAAGTAAACAAAGGTGGCGGTGAGAACTGGAGGTGTGGAAGTTGACATGATAGTAGACTCGGGAAGTGTTGACAATGTTATTGATAGAGCACTGTGGGAAGATTTAAAATGGGCTAGGATAGCATGCACTTCGAGGAATTGTGAGACGAAATTGTATCCTTCTACATCATCGAAACCACTCCAGACGGTTGGAAGTTTCAAGGCAGAGGTCCAAGCAGGTGACAGCTAGAAATTCAGCCATAGTGTGCCTATCGAGGAGAAAGCAGGGCCACTCATGAGTAGAGAGACTGCGCAAGCATTGGATGTGCTACACATTGGGATAAATATGAGCTCACTGAAGTCATATGTGAACATAAAGAAGAAGTTCAAGCCACTATTTGAAAGCATTGTGAAATTCCATAGAGCCAGGTCAAACTCAAGATGGACCCAAATGTTAAGCCTGTAGAACAAACAGTGAGAAGAACTCAATTTGTATTAAGAGAAAAGGTTGAGGTTAAGATCCAAGAGCTCATTGAACAGGATATCATTGAACATGTTGAAAAATCAACGCCATGGGTCAGTCCAGTTGCAGTACTACCAAAACTAAACGGAGAGATAAGGCTTTGCGTGGGCATACGACGAGTAAATAAAGCAATAGTACGATAGAGACACAACATACCTACTGTTGATGAGGTCCTACAAGAGCTACCTCCAAGCAAAGCATTTCAAAGCTAGACCTAAAGGGGGTTATTATCAGAGTTGGACCTAAAGTCAAGGAAAATAACTACTTCTGTCACACATTGTGGACTATATCGACATAAGAGGTTATTGTTTGGAGTCAATGCCGCACTAGAGATTTACCAATATCAAGTTCACAAGGTAATTCAAGGGATTCCTGGAACTGCAAACATCTCAGATAATATCATTATTCATGGTTCCTCGCATGAGGAACATGATGAGAGACTCGGCTTGACTGAAGGCTGCTGGATTGACAGTGAATACGGACAAATGTTTACTTGGTGTTTCAGAATTGGTATTTATGGGCCACAAGGTGACCAGTAATGGCATCAATCCAGTTGAGGGCAAGATTCAAGCTGTGAAAGACGTTCGAGAACGAAGAGATGCAACTGAAGAAAGGAGTTTTCTTGGTTTGGTGATTTTTTAATTTTTTTTGTGGAAGATTTATTCCAAACCCAGCTACTGTGGCGGAGTCAAGGAGGAAGTTGACAAGGAAGAATGTGCGCTTGTGTTTGGTCCAGAACAAAGAACTGCATTTCAGATGTTGATGAGTGCCTACACATTGGGATCCAAAGGCGCCAACCCAAGTTATTGCAGATGCAAGTCCAGTGGGACTAGGATCTGTACTTGTACAGAAGCAGGCGCGACAATCTCGAGATTCATAGCGTATGTAAGCAGGTCATTGACGGAAGTAGAAAGATACTCCCAGACAGGAAAGGAGACTTTGCATTAGTGTGGGCACCTGTATGGCATTGAGTATGAGTTTTGGACAGACCACAAACCGCTGGAGACAATCTACTCCCCTCGATCAAATCCGTGTGCCTGGATTGAAAGATGGATGCTTCGACTCCAACAGTAGAAATACAGAGTGATCCACGTTGCTGGGAAGAACAGTATAGCTGTCTCATTATCCAGATTGCTGGAGGTAGACAAGCTGCAAATGTCTACACTGGCGAGAAAAGCAGAATAATATGTAAGATTTGTCTCAGTTCATTCTACGCCAAGAGCAATGAGAACTAGGGGAGTAGAAGAAGGGTCGGACAATGTGGGTGCGACAAGATGTTAGAGAGCGGATCTAAAGAGGTGACTGGGAGGAATGTCCACACGGGACATAAGCAGCTATCAGAGATGAACTATGCACAATTGGAAGGTGTGTGCTACGAGGAAACAGGATCGTAGTGCCAACAAAGCTGAGGTCAAGGATGATCGAGTTGGTTCACGAGGGACGTTTAGGTGTTGTTGGAACTAAACAAAATTTTCTTACAAAAGTATGGTGGCCAGGGATGGACAAAGATGTGGAACAACACGTGATGGTATGCCATGGATGTCAGATGGCAAGCATAACCGATCCACCTGAGCCAATATGACGCACATTGTTAGCCACAGGACCATGGGAAGATGTTGCTGTTGATTTTTTAGACCCACTTTCAACAGGAGAGCCAATACTAGTTGTGTTTGATTACTACAGCAGATAGTATGAGTATGTGATAATGAAGTTGGAAAACACTATCAGTTTTGATGGAAATCTTTGCAAGACACGGTCCACCTGTGACATTATATTCAGACAATGGGCCTCAGTTCATTTCTCAGAGGTTTGCTGACTACATGAAGAACACAGGTGTATACCATCACAAAGTTACACCAAAGTGTTCACAAGCTAATGGAGAAGTGGAACTCCAGAACCAATCTCTAAAGAGGATGAGAACTGCCTAAGCAGAAGGCAAAGATTGGAAGGAGAAGCCCACCCAAGCTAGTAACCCCTAATCCAGGCATCATTCTGGTAAACCTCCTCGGCACCCTTTCCAAAGACTTCGCACCCTTCCCTTAATGGGGTAACCAGGACTGCATGCAATACTCCAACAAATGCGACCTAACCAAAGTACAATAAAGCTGCTTCCTGACTTTTATACTCAATGCCCCAACCTATGAAACCAAGCATATCTTATGCCATCTTTACCATTCTATCTTTCAGGGAATTATAGATGGACCCCAAGATCTCTCTGCATCAATGCTGTTAAAGGTCTTGCCAGTAATTGTACATTTGACCTCCCAAAGTGCAACACCTGACTTTGATTAAGCTCCATCTGTCATTTCTCTGCCCATTTCTATAGCTGATCTATATCCCGCTGTGTACTTTGCCGCCCTCAATCTGCGACCCCATAAATCTTGGTGCTATGTGAAAACTTGCTATCCAACCTGTCTACGTTTACGTCCAACAAACAACAGAGGTCCCAGCATAGATCCCTGTGGAATTCCACTGGTCACAGTCCTCTAGCACATATTTTGCCCACAACCCTCTGTCTTTCAGTCAGCCAGTTCTGAATCCATACAATCCACTCACTGTTAATCCTCTGCATCATAATCTTCTGGATCAGCCTACCATGAGCAACTTTATCAAATGTCTTATTAAAATCTATGCAGGCAACTTTCACTGCCCTACCCACATCGATCGGTTTCACCACCACTTCAAGTTAGTAAGATATGACCTGCCACGCACAAATCTGTGCTGACTGTCCCTAATTAACCAATTTTCTTCCAAATGGGAATAAATCCTATCCCAAAGAGTCCTGTGCAATAGTTTCAGTACCATAGACGTGAGACACACCAACCAATAATTCCTTGGATTCTCTCTATTTCCCTTAAATAAAGGAACAATAGCTACACTCCAGGCCTCCGGGATCATGCCTCGGGCAAGAGAAGATGCAAAGATCTTTGTTGAACTCCGGTAATCCCCTTTCTTGCGCCACTCAATAATTTTGGATCCACCTTAATGATCTCATACTACAAGATGGCGCCCAATCCAGGTGACTATTTGCGTGCTGGTCAGATCTACAATCACATATTACAATCACTCCACACTTTTAAATCCCTACTACAGCAACATGTCTTACTTTACCTGTACACTGTGAATGGCTCGATTGTAATCATGTATTGTCATTCCGCTGGTTGGTTAGCACGCAAGAAAAGCTTTTCCCTGTACTTCAGTAAATTAAACTAAAGTAAACTAAACTGTTCGTCACACTGATCTTGCTGTCCTCCTTCGTGGAAACAGTTGCAAAGTACCTTGCTAGCATCCCCAGACTCCAACCTCAAATTCAGTCCATTGTCCTTCAGCGGTCCTACTTTCTCCGTGGTTTGTTTTTAATGTCGGTGTGAAATGCTTTGGGATTTTCTTTAATCCAACTCACCAAAGCTATTGCGTGGACCCTTTTTGGTCCTTCTATTTGCCTGCTTCAGTCTGCCTTTCTCTACATTCCTCAATATTCCCTGTCTTGATTCCAACATCCAGAACCAGGGACCACAGTTTAAGAATAAGGGGTAAGCCATTTAGAACGGAGACAAGGAAACACTTTTTCTCACAGAGAATTGCGAGTCTGTGGAATTCTCTGCCTCAGAGGGCGGTGGAGGTAGGTTCTCTGGATACTTTCAAGAGAGAGCTGGATAGGGCTCTGAAAGATAGCGGAGTCAGGGGATGTGGGGAAAAGGCAGGAACGGGGTACTGATGGGGATGATCAGCCATGATCACATTGAATGTTGGTGCTGGCTCGAATGGCCGAATGGCCTACTCCTGCACCTGTTGTCTATTGTCTATCTTGATCATTGCATGCACTTCCTTGGGTTGAGACAATGAAATTCACTTGGATGCCAGTGAAACTAATACAATGACTAAGGTCAGAGGGGATCTTGAAGTTAGAGAAATGAAGATGCTCAAGAGAAATATAAGGTGCTGTTCCTCTGAGGCATGTGGCCTCACTCTGACAATGGAGGAGGCCCAGGACAGAAAGGTCAGTGTGGGAAGGGGAATTAAAGTGTTTGGCAGAAAAAAGTGCTGGAGAAGCTCAGCGTCTATGGAGCGAAGGAAATAGGCAACGTTTTGGGCCGAATCCCTTCTTTCCTTCTTAAACAAAGTGTTCGGCATCCAAGAGATCATGTCGGCCTAGGCGGACTGAGCGAAGAAGTTCAGCAAAGCAATCGGCCAGTCTGTGCTTGGTCTTGCCGATGCTAAGAGTCCACACCTCGAACAATGGATACAGTCGAAGTTGGAGGAGGTGCAAGTGAACCTCTGCCTAATCGAGGGAGGAGGTTTAGGGACAGGTGTTGCATCTCCTGAAGGTACCTGGGGAGGGGGTAGTTTGGGTGGGAAGGGATGAGTTAGCCATGGAGTTGCGGAGGGAAGGGAGAAAGGGGTGGTGATGAGAAGATTTGACTAATGGTGGGATCCAAATATTTCCAACGGTTCATGCCGAATGATCATTCCACCAGTCATGAGAAGAGAATTCTTTCAGTCTATCTTTATCTCGCCCGAGTACCAACCCGTTCATTGGTCCCGGGTCTACTGCACCTCTTCATTCCTCCTGATTGTATTTGTACTGGTGGAGGTTGACTATCAGACACACAGTAAATCTCCACTGTATGAGGCTGTTCAACTATTTTCAATCTGTACAGTTTTCATAACCATATAAAAGGCCAATGCTTCCTGACCTGCCCGATATGAACAGTCGCCTTGGTCACCAAAGTCTGTAAAAACAAGGGTTTACTGTACTGCTGTGTATTTTGTGCAAGGTACAAATGATGCATCGAAAAACATGCTGTTTCTGTTCATTATTCCAGGAATACAGCAAGATATCTCTGGAAGAGAATAGCCCAAGCCATCAAAACTGTGAGCACACCAGTATTTCTTTCTGCACTGCTGTTAGTCAAAAAAAAGATTGTATGTGTATGATACCATTGCTGTGTAACAAGCCACTTAATTAGCCCACAGTGAAACAAAACTTTAGACTGAGCAACATTACAATATACAATACAATACTGTTTTATTGTCATTTGAACCTTACATGAAGTTCAAACGAAATTTGGTTTCTGCAGTCAGACAGCAAGAAAAAACCCAAGACACACACCAACACAATTTACACAAACATCCATCACAGTGAATCTCCTCCTCACTGTGATGGAAGGCAAAGTCTAAATAGTCTTCAAAGAAACTTCATAGTCAAAATTGGTTTATATTATTAATTTAAACAAAGGGAATCATGGTTTATACAAGGATTGTGACATAACCTGGCTATGGTAACGTACGAGATATGACAGTAAACATGCGATGGCAATCATTTAAAGAATTAACGCAGAGTTTACGCGAAAGTTCCCAAAACCCAGCCAAGTCTGAAAAAGGGTTCTGACTAAAAACCTCCCATTCACCCGCTAAATTACCCCAGCACTATTTTGTAAACCAGCATCTGCAGTTCCTTGAGTCAGTACCAAACGCTGGCTTGAAGGGCCGAATGGCCTACTATTGTCTATTGCCTATTGACTGAGATTTAACAAATTATATGGTGGAATGTGGATATGGAGCCGAAAGATTAAATACTTTATTTCCTGGAGGAAACATAAATCCTGGAAGGGGTAGAGAACAAGTTTGAGAGTGAGCGGGAAGCTGAAACGATAGTTGTAATAAATGTATTGGAAAAATTATCAAGACTGAAAGCTGATGACCTGCATCTCAATGTTTTGAAAGATGTGGTCATGGAAGTAGCTGATGCACTGGCTTTCACCATCCAGAATTCACCGTGGAAGGTCCCCATAAATTGAAGATGCCAATTGTAACCCACCATTTAATAACGGAGGGACGGAGAAGATAGAAGACTGCTATCAAGTTGGTCTTGTACGAGTAGTAATACTAAACCTCAAATCTGATAATAAAGAAGTGGCGGTAGGGCATTTAGAAAATAATAATAGGATCAACAGAATTAACAGATAAACGGAATCTAGGAAATCTAGGTAATCAACGTAGGCAAAGGAAATTATTACTTAACTAGTGAGACCACATAATGTTGCAGTGCAGAGGGAATATGGATGTCCTGGTGGATGAAACAATGGGTTAGCATGCAAGTGCAGCAAGTTATGAGGAAGACTATATGATTGTTGGCCTTTGGTGCAAGCAGTGTGGGGTGCAAAAGTTTTAAAGCTATTTTGCACGTCATTGTCACAAGTAGACCTGGAATACTGCAAACGGTTTTGGTTTCCATAGTTCAGTAAAGGAGATTCTTGCATTAAGGGCGATCCAATGCAATGAATGAAACCAATTCTGAGGGAGTTTCCTCAATTGGATGCTCCTTTTAGAAGGAGTATTTAGAATAGGCGGCCCCCATTTTAAGACTGAAATGAGGAGCTGCTTTTTTTTCCCCATTGGAAAACGACCCCAGTGAACTGTTGAGGCTGAGATTTGCAGACGGTTCAACCACAAAAGTATAAGTAGATGATGAGAAAGTAGTTACAAAATGCTGGAGCAACTCAGTTGGGACAGGCAGCATCTCTGGAGAGAAGGAATGGGCGACGTTTCAGGTCGAGACCCTTCTCCAAACTGAGAGTCCACCAAAGGTTGACACAAAATGCTGGAGTAACTCAGCGGGACAGGCAGCGTCTCTGGAGAGAAAAAATAGGTGACTTTTCGGTTCAAGAACCTTCAAGTAGTGTGATGAAGATTGGATCAGCCAGAATACTGAATGTTGGAGCCAGCTCGTGAGGGGAGTCACCTTAATTCCTGCTTCTCTTTGCTATATTTATTATATTTTTTGAGGCTGGACCAAGCATATGTAGGAATATGGTATTTAAACTTTGAGAACTCCTTTGACAAGGTACCATACAACGTTATTAGGCAAATTAGAGCATGTGGAATGGGGCAAGTATTGAGGATTGGTTAATGGAAAATAGAATGTAGGCATCAATGGGTTATGGTTGAGATGGGAGTCTGTAAAATGCTTCAGCTGATTCTCCTCTTGTCCACTCAGGTTGCGACTTCCTTTAAAAAAAGTTTGCTATTCTTGCTATTGAGGGAGTGCAGCATAGTTTTACAAGGTTAATTCCCGGGATGGCGGGACTGTCACATGCTGAGAGAATGGAGCTGCTGGGCTTGTACACTCTGGAGTTTAGAAGGATGAGAGGGGATCTGATTGAAACATAAAAGATTGTTAAGGGCTTGGACACGCTAGAGGCAGGAAACATGTTCCCGATGTTGGGGGAGTCCAGAACCAGGGGCCACAGTTTAAGAATAAGGAGTAAGCCATTTAGAACAGAGATGAGGAAACACATTTTCTCAAAGAGAGTTGTGAGTCTGGAATTCTCTGCCTCAGAGGGCGGTGGAGGCCAGTTCTCTGGATACTTTCAAGAGAAAGCTAGATAGGGCTCTTGAAGATAGTGGAGTCAGGAGATATGGGGAGAAGGCAGGAATGGGGTACTGATTGGGGATGATCAGCCATGATCACATTGAATGGTGGTGCTGGCTCGAAGGGCCGAATGGCCTACTCCTGCACCTATTGTCTATTTTAACATTTTTTCAAGAATAGATGTTAGACTGATCAGCCCATAGTTATGTTTTTTTTGCTTCCCAGTTTTAATGAAGAGATGTTATGCTGGCATTTTTCCAATCACCCTGTGTTTCATTAGAATCTAAGAGTGATTTTTGGGAAGATGCTAACTTGCTCCAAGGCCTCATTTCAACTTAATTGAGCTCTCCCGGTTTTATGATCTTCAACAAACATCTGTATTGTTAAATTTCTAATGTCCTAATCTTTCCCAGGTTTAATCTCTTTGCTATTGGCGATTGTCCTGAAACTATCTAAACCATCAGTGTTGGAATTCCCTTCATTAACCTGCCTGTTAATGTTCTACTTTTTCCTCCTTTATGATTCTTCTTAAAACCTGACATTTTGACAATATTTTCATCACTCCAAATATTTCCTTATGCAGCCGACATCTAATTTGATGTGATATTACGTCTGTGGAACATCTTGGGATATTAATTTCCTCTTTCAAGGAGTATCTGAATAAAAAAAGTTGTTTTCATTGAAGTACTTGGCACTCAGTTCAATAGACACTGGGAAATTCTTCCGAATGTACAAGTAATAAGTTAACACCAAACACACATTGCCCAACTGCAGAGTTTTATCAGCGAAATGTTGATAACATCACCAGAATATCATCTGGATTCTCCAGGGTCCTACTGCTCCCCAATTTCCATCTGGGACCTCACTACTGACACCCCATTGGGTCGTGCTGCCCTTCCCCTCTATGCCAACCGTGTCACTTCTCCTTAATGCCACCCCTGCACCACCCTTAACTCTTGAGCCGCCCTCATTCACCCACAGCACTTCCCCCACTCCATCCTGTGCTCTCCTCCGAGCCCAGGTGTGACCACAGCCCTTACTCCTGTTTGGTTTTCACCATTTGCCCCATACCTCCTACTCTCCGATGCAAAATGATGATTCCTTAGCAGTTTTCGCCACCTCCAACGTGACCCCACCACTGGCCACATCTTCCCATCACCTCCCCTTTCGTCTTTCCGCAGAGACCGCTCCCTCCGTAACTCCCCAGTCCCTTCCCACCCAAACCACCCCCTCCCCGTGTACTTTCCTTTGCAACTGCAGGAAATGCTACACTTGTTGCTTTACCTCTCCCTTCGACTCCATCCAAGGACCCAAGCAGTCTTTCCAGGTGAGGCAGAGGTTCACCTGCACATCCTCCAACTTCATCTATTGCATCCGCAGCTCTAGCTGTCTACTCCTCTATATCGGTGAGACCAAGTGCAGGCTTGGCGATCGCTTCATCCAACACCACCTCACAGTTCGCATTAACCAACCCGCGGTTGGTTAATGCGATCTCCCAGCGGCTCAGCTCTTCAACTCCCCCTCCCATTTCGTATCCGACTTTTTTTTCCTGGGGCTCTGCCAGAGTGAGTTCCACTGCAAATTGGAGGAGCAGCACCTCATATGTCGCTTGGGTAGTTTACACCCCAGCGGTATGAACATTGACTTCTCCAATTTCAAATAGTCCGTGCTTTCTCCCTCCTTCTCCTCCCCTTCCCAGCTCTCCCACAGCCCACTGTCTCGCTTCTTCCTTTCTTCTTCCCACCCCCCCCCCCCCACATCAGGCTGAAGAAGGGTCTCGACCCGAAACGTCCCCTATTCCTTCGTTCCATAGATGCTGCCTCACCCACTGAGTTTCTCCAGCATTTTTGTCTACCTTAGCTGGGACATTATCTTTGTGTTCCTCTGCGTATACCTCAACGTGCTCTAAGCTCGTCCTAATGTTGAGCTCTTCTGTTGCCTCCCAGTGATGCCCACTTCTCCCGTCGCCAACATTCCTCCTCCTCAAGGACTCCCCCTGCCTGCCCTCCACTCTCTTTGGAACTATTAATTTCCAACTGCTGGCACAACATCGACTGTCTTGATGCGTAGGAAGGAACTGCAGATGCTGGTTTAAACCGAAGATTGACACAAAATGCTGGATGTTATTAACTCGGTGGAGAGAAGGAATGGGTTGGGTTTCGGGTTGAGACCCCTCTTCGACTATCTTAACGCCTCCACTCCCCTTACCCATTCTAATCTCACCCCCTCTGAATGCACAGGCCACCGCTCACTCAGTAACATCGCCATGGTTATCAAACCCACCATCAAGGGAGGTGCTATTGTAATCTGGCAGGCTGACCTCTACCACCCTGAGGCCAGGCGCCAGCTCTCGGACTCTTCATCCCTACCCCTTGGTCATTGCCCACAGGCAAACACTAGGCCATCATCTCCCAGAGTGTTCGGACCACAGCTGGAGTATTGCGTGCAGTTTTGGTCTCCTAATTTGAGGAAGGACATCCTTGTGATTGAGGCAGTGCAGCGTAGGTTCACAAGATTGATCCCTGGGGTGGTGGGACTGTCATATGAGGAAAGATTGAAAAGACTAGGCTTGTATTCACTGGAGTTTAGAAGGTTGAGGGGGGTCTTATAGAAACATATACAATTATAAAAGAACTGGACAAGCTAGATGCAGGACAAATGTTCCCAATGTTGGGCGAGTCCAGAACCAGGGGCCACAGGACTGAGGTGAGAAAAAACGTTTTCACCCAGAGAGTTGTGAATTTGTGGAATTCCCTGCCACAAGAGGGCAGTGGAGGCCAAGTCACTGGATGGATTTAAGAGAGAGTTAGATAGAGCTTTATGGGCTAGTGGAAGCAAGGGATATGGGGAGAAGGCAGGCACGGGTTATTGATTGGGGAATACCAGCCATGATCATATTGAATGGCGGTGCTGGCTCGAAGGGCCGAATGGCCTCCTCCTGCACCTATTTTCTATGTCACTGATGTCATCATCTGCGGCAATCTCCTCCACAGCCTACAACCTAATAGTTCCCCAGCCCTGCACTGCCCGCTTCTAACTCCTTGCCAGAATCCACAAACCGCACTGGCCTGGCAGATCCGTTGTTTCTGGCTGCTGCTGCCCCTCAGAAGTCTTCTCCAAATACCTTGATTTCATCCAACTTACTAATAACCCCTTCATCGCTGGCCTTTGTCCCACCAACTAGCTATCAACCGCCCCCCCCCCCCCCCTTCGCTAATGTCCACCTATCACTTGCTGGTCTTTGTCATGTCCCCACCTTCCATCTTCACACCCTCTACCACAATCAGTCTGAAGAAGGGGCCCACATGAAACTTCACCTGTCCATGATCTCCAGAGATGTTGCTTGACCTGCTGAGTTCTACCAGTTTTTTGTGTGTTTTTTACCACAAATATGAAGGAAGAATGAAGTGGAGTGTCGCCCACTCGGAAGCTTTGATGTTTTGCTGTGCGTTATGTATCGCAATCCTTTGGCGTACCTTCCTGCACACTTTAACTGTCTCTTTCTCTGTCATGTTTTAGGCTAATCCTGAGCTCGGAGCAATATGGTCCGTGGGGCAGCGCGTCTGGCAAAGAGATTTCCCGGGAATTTACACAGTAATTAGCTCGCATCAATGGTCTGATACCATCCAGCCTATAATGGAGGAACTAAGAGGTATGATTGTTACCAATGTTTTGGGGGGGAAAAAAATATTTTGGCGGTGAATCTGAAATTTGGAACAGAAATGTGCGAGGCTAGCAAACGGATTGTGGAAAAGAGATAGTTTGTCAACTGAGATTTTCCACTTATCCGAGGCCAAATTGAAAATCTAGCTCTACAGAACTCCAGCCAGAAAGGTGAGCTAGTCCTGGAAAAGAGAGCTATTCGAGAGTGTTTTATTGTCATATGTTCCAGACAGAACAATTAAATTCTTACTTGCAGCCGCACAACTGAATATGTAAACATAGTCATTTTAGTTTAGTTTGGAGATCCAACGGGCTTTACCGAGTAGTGTGTTTACATATCTTGTGTGTGGCTGCAAGTAAGAATTTCCAAATGTTCTTTTTTGGGATATATGGCAATACAACATAATTCTCGACTCTTGTGCCCCCAGAAGTTGGACTCTTTTTTTTTCAAATAGGTGCAGGAGGAGGCCATTCGGCCCTTCGAGCCAGTATCGCCATTCATTGTGATCATAGCTGATCGTCCCAAATCAATAACCCGTGCCTGTCTTCTCCCCATATCCCTCGATTCCACTAGCCCCTAGAGCTCTATCTAACTCTCTCTTAAATCCGTCCAGTGACTTGGCCTCCACTGCTCACTGGCAGGGAATTCCACAAATTCACAACTCTCTGGGTGAGAAAGTTTTTTCTCATCTGTGTTAAATGGCTTCCCCTTTATTCTAAGACTGTGGCCCCTGGTTCTGGACTATCCATTAACTATCCCTTTACTCTCTTTCCCTTTAACTCCGTCCTTGACTATCCCATTTGACACCCCACCCCCCTTATTCAGTTTTAAAACCACCCGTGTAGCAGTGGCAAACCTGCCTGCCAGAATGCTGGTTCCCCACCTGTTAAGGTGCAATCCCCCTGTTTGTACAGTTCAACCTTACTCCAAAACAGATCCCAGTGGTCAAATAATCCAAATCCCTGCCCCCTGCACCAGTTCCTCAGCCACACATTCAGGCCCTGTATCTCCCTGTTCCTGGTCTCGCCAGCACGAGGAACTAGAAGCAAACCGGAGATAACCACCCTGGAGGTCCTGCTTTTCAGCATTTTTCTGAGCTCTCTAAAGTCACGCTTCAGAATAATCATCCCCTTCTTTCCGACATCGTTTGTGCCGACATGCACTACCACTTCTGGCAGTTCACCTTCGCTCTTGAGGATTTTCTGCACTCTGTCCATGACAACCTGGATCCTGGCAGCACACCATCCTCGATTCCCGTCTGTTGCCACAGAAACCCCTGTCCGTACCTCTCACAATGGAGTCTCAATGTCAAAGCTTTATGATAGCAGAGTGGCTTTCGGGTCTCTGGCTGAGGATCCTGAAGTTCCAGGTCCCACATTTCACTTTGTCGACTGGAATTATATGTATGCTGCTTCTATTGGTGCAGATTTGCTTTTCCGCACCAGTTGCCATGGACCCGACAGTGACATCTTGATCTGATCACGGCAGGCATAACCGATGAAGGGCAATCAGACCCTGCATGTGATTTAATGCCCACATTTTGGTGGCTACAGATGTAGTGCGTGTACATTCTTGAGCTTCACCATATGAGCCCTTAGAGTCATGGAGCGTGAAAACAGGCCCTTCAGCCCAACTTGCCCACGCCGCCCAACATGCCCCATCTACACTAGTCCCACCTGCCTGTGTTTAGCCCATATCGCTTTATGTCTATCCTCCCATGTTTCTGTCTAAATGTTTCTTAAACTTTGCGATAGTACCTGCTTCCTCTGGCAGCTCGTTCCGTACAACTGCTACCCTTTGTGTAATAAAAAAAGTTGCCCCTCAGGTTCCCATTAAATCTCCCCCCCCCCACCCCCCTCCTCCCACCTGGTTTTCTATTCCCTATTCGGCATAAATAAATCTATGCATTTACCCCATCTAATCATCTTGTACACCTCTATAAGATCACCCCTCTTGATACCCTCTCGTCCAGGCAGCATTCTGATAAACCTCTTCTGAACCATCTACAAGTCCTCCGCATCCCTCCTGTAATGCAATACTCTAGATGTGGCCTGAATAATGTCCTATAAAGCTGCAACCTGACTTTCTGACTCTTGTACTCAATGGGTAGACACAAAATGCTGGAGTAACTCAGCAGGACAGGCACTCAATACCCTGACTCTTAAGGGCCTGTCCCACCAGATGCGACTGCATGCGGTGAGCGCGACCTAATGTGGTCGCTTGAGCCGTACGGCCTCGCAGGGCCGGTCCCACTTCGATCGCCGGAGCCGTATGGAGTTGTGCGGGGCTGGTCCCGTCATCGCGCGGTGCTCCGAAAAACTGACACTGTTCAATATCCCGCGTGGCAACGGCCGACAGGCCCGCAGCCACATCGAGGCCGTATGCAACGTCTCAACGTCGTAAGCAGCGTCATGACGCTGCGTATGCCGTCATGACACTGTACGCAGCACGTGGTGTTGCGTGATGACGTCACCGCCCAGCGTGCCGTTGTGTGATGACGTCACCGCCCCGCGTGCCGTTGTGTGATGACGTCACTGCCGGACGCCGTGCGACGTCCAAATTCAGTCGGCCCGCCTCCTGCCCAGTTGATTGGTGAGTATGATGTCGGGACCAGCCCCGCACAACTCCATACGCCTCCGCGGTTCGAAGTGGAACTGGCCCCGCGAAGCCGTACGGCTCAAACCACCACGTTTGGTCGCGCTCGCTGCATGCGGTCGCATGCTGGTGGGACAGGCCCTTTACACTGAATACCAATTAAGGCAAGCGTATACCATATGTATTCTTTGCCACTCTATCTACTTATGCTGCCACTTTCAGGGAGCTATGAAATTGGACTTCAAGATTCCCCTCTACATCAATGCTGTCAGAAGAATTGACATTAACTTGAATTTACATTCCCCTTGCGTTCGACCTCCCAGATTCCAACACTTTGCACTTGTTCAGATCAAACTCCATCTGCTGCGTCTCCACCCATATCTGTAGCTGATCTGCATCCAGTTGCGTACTTTGACAACTGTCCTCGCTGTTCATAACTTCACCAATTTTGATGGTGTCTACAAACCTAGTAACCAGCCCATCCACATAATTGAATTTCCATCAAAGTTGTTTACATATAATCACAAATAACAGAGGTCCAAGCAGAGATCCCTGTGGAACCCCACAGGTCTCAGACTTCCAGCCAGAATAACACCCTTCAACTACAACCCTCTGTTTTCTATGAGTAAACCAGACTGGTATGCAAAGTCCCATGCATTGTAATCTTCTGGATCAGCCGTTCATGAGGGACTTTATCTAACGGATCCCTGGAGACAACAACCACAGCCTTGCCCTTGTGGATTGCCTCCTAATGAAGGCAGGTTTAGCTAAGTTTAGAGATACAGTGCGGAAACAGGCCCTTTGGCCCGCTGAGCCTGTGCCGACCAGCGATTCCCGCACACAAACGCTATCTGAAGCACAATTTACAATTTTACCAAGCCAATTAACCTGCAAACCTATACGTCTTTGGAGTGTGGGAGGAAACCCACGCAGGTCACGGGGAGAACATACAAACCTGGGTCTTTGACACTGTAAGGCAGCAACTCTTCTGCTGTGGCACCATGCCCCCCTGCCGGTTGGTTAAAACATGACCTGCTGTGGACCAAGCCTGGCTGACTGTCCCTACTTAGAGTCCTAAGCATTGAAACATGCCTATTTGCCCACTTCATCCACCCAACAACGTAAACTGCTCGCATTTACCCACATTGGGCCTTTATCCCTTTCAAGCTTTCCTATCCATGTACCTATCTAAGTGCCCTTTAAATGTTGTCGTTAAAACTACCTCCTTTGGCAGCTCATTCTATATAGCCTTCACCTTTCGAGTTAAATGGATGCTCCTCGGGTTCCTATTAAAGCTTTCCCCTCTCACCGAAGCCTATCCCTTCCAGTTCTTGCTTCCTCTACCCTATGTAAAAGTCTTTGTGCATTCAGCTCATCTATTCCCCACATGCTTTTCTTCACCTCTATAAGATCACCCCCTAGCCTCTTGTGCTTCAAGAAATAAAGACCTAGCTTACCTAATCTCTTCCTTTGCCTCGGGTCCTCGAGTCCTGGCCACATCCTCGTTAAACGTCTCTACCCTCTTCAGCTTAAAGACATCCTTCCTATAGCAAGGTGACCAAAAGTGAACATAATACTCCAAATGTGGCTTTGCCAACATTTTGTTCAACGTTAACATAATACCGCAACTGCTATGCTCAATACCCTGACTGATGGTCCAATATATCAAGTGCCGACTTTGTAACCACCAGTGCTATGGGGAGCGGTTGGGCAGGCAATGATTTTATTCCTTGGAGCTCAAGAAGATGAGGGGTGAGCTTGTAGAGAGGTGTAGAAGATCATGAGGGGAATAGACAGCTTAGATGCACAGTCTCTTACCCCGAGGAGGGAAATCAAGAGCACACGACGTAGGTTTAAGGTGAGAGGAGAGTTTCAATGGGAACATGGGGAGCAACTTTTTCACGCCGAGGATGGTGGGGATATAGAACGAGCTGCCAGAGGGGGTAGTAGCAGGTACTATAACAACATTTTAAAAACATTTTGACAGCTACATGGATAGGAAAGGTTCAGAAAGATAAGAGCGGCACGGTGGTGCAGTGGTAAAGTTGCTGCTTAAGGGCCTGTCCCACTGTATGAGATAATTCCGAGAATTAGGGTAATAGCAGCTTGTAGGTTCTCGGGGCTCTCGGGGACATTTTTCAACATGTTGAAAAATCTTTACGACCTTGCCGCGTTTCCTGAGTACCTGCCGTTAGTGTTTCGAGCTGCTAAGAGACGTCACGAACTTCGACGTACCCGCCACGTACATTCTATGTACTTACGATGAGTCTGATTTATTTTTTTTTTTAAACTGGGGAGAGCTCTTGAATTGCCTCGTACAGTGGGACAGGCCCTTTACACTGCCAGAGACCCGGATTCGATCCTGGCTACGGGTGCTGTCTGTACGGATTTTGTAAGTTCTCCCTGTGACTGTATGGGTTTTCTCCGGATACTCTGGTTTGCTCCCACACTCCAAAGACGTACAGGTTTGTAGGTTAATTGCCATCGGTTAAATTGTCCCTAGTCTACAGGATAGTGTTAATGTACAGGGTAATCGCTGGTCGGCGCGGACTTGGTGGGTCGATGGGCCTGTTTCTGCGTAAAGTAGAAGTAAAGTACAGGCGGCAAAAGTGTAGATGGGGCATCTTAGTCAGCATGGGCAAGTTGGGCCGAATGGCCTGCTTCTGTGCTGTATGTCAACCACTCCATGATTACCAGTCTTGTGATTGTTTTATTAATTTTATTTTGAAGATGCTACAAGACGACGTGCCTTTGGTCTCGTTGCTCAAGCCTACACCTCCATTAGTGCTGATGATCTTGCAGCCTTTGTTGGGCTTCCGGTAGAAGATGCCGTCAAAGGTACGATTTCTGATGAACTCCAAGACATGAGCAGACGTAGCTATGCAATCAACATGTAACACAATTATTATTTAGCCTATGCTCCTCAGTGTGAACTCCATCGTACTTGTAACCCAAACAATGTATGAATGACTCAGGCACGTGCCGTCAGGGTAGGCAAGGTAGGCACTGCCTACCCTGACTAAAATTATAACATAGTAATTTCTAAATATAAATAGTAAAGGCAGGGGAGAATGATGCCTATATAAGAGATCGATCTGTTAGGTAGGCATCATTCTCCGTGCCTTTCATCCGCAGCACTTGTAACACGGGAAGCTCTGTGCAGCCCACGTGCCGTCAGCACTGCTTCAAGCCGTCAATCTCAAGCAGGGCTGAAGGCAGCTGAAGCTCTGCCTTTGCAGCAGCCCACTGCACATGCGCAGCGCTAGTTTCTTGGCGGGGTTTTCAAACATGGTTGTCATTATTTTAAGTGTATCTTAGGAAACAGAGAGGGAAGAATGGAATTTGTGTGCCAAGTACATTTTTTGGTGTTTGTTTTTAAAATACCGTATTCCCCGAGTGTGGGGGTGGGGGGAGAGTTCCTTTCATAGCGTTTGGGAGTCTGGCCCCGGGTAAATTTGCGGGGAGGGCACAAATGTGAAGGAGGGGATCGGGATAATGCCACTTGCGATGCTCCTTGCATGGAGCCGCTGCATTGAGGATGGGAAGAAGCAGCTCGGGTGGCTTTGAGCGGCAGTCGGGCCGGACAGCGGAACCGGCCGCCACCTCAGCGCCTTCTGCCGCCCCCCGCTCACCTCTGGCAGCTCTCCATCTAAATACCTCTCTCCTGCCGCTCACCAGCCTCACTCATGCCCCGCAAATCCTTAAATTCCAACAGCACGATTGAGGTTACTCGGCTGTGGGAATTTAAGGATTTGCGGGAAGAGGATGACATCAGCGAAGTCGGCGAGCGGCTGATGAGAGTTGTTCCGACGGAGAGCGTTGCCAGAGGTGAGCGGGCCGGCAGAAGTGGTAGCCAGTTCTGCTGTCAGCTCCCGGCGGCCGCTCGCAGCTGCCCGAGCTGCTTCTAACCCCGGCTACAATACGTGGCTTCGCGCCCGGAGAGCTGCGGCAGCGGTGAGTGTGAGTTACTGCCATTATCCCCGACCCCCTCCTTCTCAACACTCCTGCCTTCCCCGCAACTTTACCCTGGCACAGACGCTGTGAAAGGAACACTCCCCCCAATTGGTCCCTTGAGCAAGTGTTGTCATTTAATAAGATGACAACTGATTCAACTTTTCCCTGTACTTCCGTTTTTCCCACTATCTCTACACTTGCTGTCACCCTTCACCCCCCACCCATTCAGTAATTAAGAATAAAGGAGACTAGGAAGCCTTGGGCAAATTGAATTGTTACGGTTTTTATTTTTATTTGTTATTTTTACGGAGTGAACAATCTGCGCATGCGGTTTCATTTGTTTATAAAGCCGACTGAGTGCCTACCCTGAGTAATTACTCACGGCACGTGCCTGGAATAACTTAACATTTAAGTGTTTGTGTATTTGTTTAAAATGTATTTCAAGATATTTACATTGTTTAATACTAAAAGTGGAATGTATTTTGATGGTGTTCAAGAATCAGTTTCCATCCAACCCTGCCATTTTGTATGCCAGATGATTAAAACAATCGCAGACCAAATCATCATGCAGGAAGGAACTGCAGATGCTGGTGTACACCGAAGATAAACACCAAGTGCTGGAGTAACTCGGCGCGACTGGCGGCATCTGGCGTTTCTACCCGAAACGCACCCATTCCTTTTCTGCAGAGATGCTGCCTGTCCGGCTGAGTTACCCCAGCACTTTGTGTCTATCTACAGAAGAAATCATTTTTAAAGAATCATTTGAGAACATGGTAGTCTGATGTTCTGAATAGACATTTTCAAACGTATTTGAAGACCCTGCCATTTAAATTTTTTTAGCAAATTCGAATCACATGAAATTTAAGGCGGAATTACTTTATACAGGTTTTGTTTAAAATTGACAATAAGAAAATCATGTTTGATTTTCAGATTTGAGTTAATCACTTTCTAAAGATAAATGAGAAGGGACGACATAAGATAGATAGGTCCATTTTAAAATGGGTATGATAATAGATGAAGAGGTTTGCTTGCAAATGTTTAAAGGCGTCCGTTTTCTTAACGCAAAAAGAAGGCAGGGGCAGACAGGTGGAATTAGTTTAGATTAGCATCGAGGTGGTCCGAAGAGTGTTGGAGCGTTTTGTGCGAGGAATCTCTGGGTTTATGAGGAGAGCATGAATTGTTGGCTGGGTCTCAGTTGTGCTATCATGCCAGGTATCCTACCTTAGGAAGTATATTGAGGCCTTGGAGAGGGTGCAGAGGAGGTTTCTGAGTGGTATTGAGATGAGAGACTTGGTCACGTCAGGAAACGATAAAGACTGGCGGATTTAGCCCTCATAAAAGCAAGGATATTCATGGGGAACATTCAATGTGATCCAAACAAATTCACAAGGACACAAGATTGAGGCGGCATCTGGATAAATAAACAATCCTGGAGGAAAGGAATGGCTCAAGCTGTATCTGTGGGTAGGTAGGAATGGTGGGCATTTCAAGTTGAAACCCTGCATCAGCACTGAGAGTGGAGAGGGAAAATGGTATAAAGAAGAGAGAGAGAGTGGTGAGACAGAAGTAGGAAATTGAGGTTTCCCCTGTCCCTCTTCAGTTTCACCCCTGCCCCCCCCTCCCCACCACTCCCTGACAACCTGCACGCTTTTGGGATGTGGGAAGAGACTAAAATGGAGGAAAGCAGTGTGATCATAGGGAGAATGTTCAAAACTCTGCACTAGAGGGCAGGATTAGCCCGATAATGAGGTGCGATGGAGCAGCTGTATTTACTGTGCCACCGTCTTGCTTTGCAAATTGGAACTTTGTAGACTATCCATATATGCATTAACAAGGTTCTTTAGGCATAGGTAAAGAAATAGTGATGTATACCGACATACTTATAAAATTCTGCATTCATCTTCATATGTTTTGCATTAACCTCCACAGGTAGTTAAATATCGTGTGAAATAATTGGATTTTTTTTTTTTTTCTGTTTTTGCCACTTTGGTGGCAAAAACAGGAAAGTAGACTATTTGAATGGTGGCCGATTTGGAAAAGGGGAGATGCAACGAGACCTGGGTGTCATGGTACCCCAGTCATTGAAAGTAGGCATGCAGGTGCAGCAGGCAGTGAAGAAAGTGAATGGTATGTTAGCATTCATAGCAAAAGGATTTGAGTATAGGAGCAGGGAGGTTCTACTGCAGTTGTACAGGGTCTTGGTGAGACCACACCTGGAGTATTGTGTACAGTTTTGGTCTCCTAATCTGAGGAAATACATTCTTGCCATAGAGGGAGTACAGAGAAGGTTCTCCAGACTGATTCCTGGGATGTCAGGACTTTCGTATGAAGAAAGACTGGATAGACTCGGCATTTACTCGCTAGAATTTAGAAGATTGAGGGGGGATCTTATAGAAACTTACAAAATTCTTAAGGGGTTGGACAGGCTAGATGCAGGAAGATTGTTCCCGATGTTGGGGAAGTCCAGAACAAGGGGTCACAGTTTAAGGATAAGGGGGAAGTCTTTTAGGATCGAGATGAGAAAAACATTTTTTACACAGAGAGTGGTGAGTCTCTGGAATTCTCTGCTACAGAAGGTAGTTGAGGCCAGTTCATTGGCTATATTTAAGAGGGATTTAGATGTGGCCCTTGTGGCTAAGGGGATCAAGGGGTATGGAGAGAAGGCAGGTACGGGATACTGAGTTGGATGATCAGCCATGATCATATTGAAGGGCCGAATGGCCTACTCCTGCACCTATTTTCTATGTTTCTATGTTTCCAAATGATTTGAGTTGTATTAAGAACTATAAGATCTCTTTCTGGGTCTTTCTGTTTTTGAAGTGGTATTTTTCCAAGTTTCCAAGCTGAATCTAGTTTCTCTTTATTGATTTCAGCCGTATTGGAACAAGGGTGGCAGGCTGATCCTTCCACACGAATGGTTGTACCCCAAAAAAATGGTAGGTGTTGCTTTTTGCTCTTCTCTATGGACTATTCAGTATTGGAATTTTTTTTTTTTAATTTTGGAGATTCAGCACGGAAAAACAGGCCCTTCGGCCCACTGAGTCCCCACCGACCAGCGATCCCCGCACCTTAACACTGCACTGTACACTAGGGACAATTTAACATTGTGTACCAAGCCAATTAACCTACAAACCTTTGCGTCTTTGGAGTGTGTGGGAGGAAACCGAAGATCTCAGAGAAAACACGCGCAGGGCACGGGGCGAACATACAAAGTCCTTACAGACAAGCACCCATAGTTAGGATCAAACCTTGAATGGATATTTTAGCGGGAAAAAGGCTTTTCCCCATTTATCTTTCAGAAATAGAAACAAGCAATTTATATTATTTTACTAAAGTGTTGACAGAAATAGCCTGGTTTAGTTTTTAACATTTGATCTTATGTCTGTGCTTAATTCCATTTTTTTTTTAATTGTTTGACTTGCTTCCTGGAGTCATATTTCATTGGTCAGCTGTAAAGCAATTCAATGAAGAAAGCACCTTCTCAAGTTTACTAGCTAACTGCAATATGACTTTTAAATGCAGCTTTCCATTGATATTTTAATGCTTTATTGATGGATTTTCCTTCAGCATCTAAATGGTTACTCTTCGGCAAATGTTTTTCAGATGGAATTCGTTTTATGATTGCAAGGAAGTTTTTTTTAAATCTTGTAAAGCAAAAAACAATCATGTGTCAAAAGATGTGCTTCTTCTGTTGATACTTTTTTCCTGTTTGTCCTGATCATTTGCTACTCCTTGTGCTTGGGATGTTTGAGTTGAGCACCCATTAAAATGTGT
Organism: Okamejei kenojei; assembly: GCA_035221665.1. NCBI lineage: Eukaryota > Metazoa > Chordata > Chondrichthyes > Rajiformes > Rajidae > Okamejei > Okamejei kenojei. The sequence goes on from CM069137.1 coordinate 94,020,627, forward strand.
TTGAGCCCTGACATTATGCAGTATTTGCTCAAATATTTAAAGTGCTTTTTTTTGCCTTTTTTAATTTTAACAGAACCTCCTCCAGTACCACAGATTCCTAATGAACAACAGTTGGCCAGACTAACTGACTACGTGGCCTTCCTTGAGAACTGACAAATTGCCCTCAACAAAGGAGAGAAAACCCAGCCATTTCAGTTTGTTGCCTTTGAGTGTGACACAGATGAGCAGAAATCTCCAGCAGACTTTAACTTAATCCCGAATGTTCTTGTAAATATCATTAAATGTCATTAAATAAAAGGTTCTTCCGGGAATATCTAGTCTTCTCCACAAAGTAAAGATTTTTATTCTTGGAATCCTACTGATAGTCCACCCACAATATGGATTCTGGAGCTTCCTCCTCTGCTTTCAGTTGATCCCAATGAATTGGACTGTTTATTCGTAAGAAAACAAAGGTCAGCGGAACGCAGTTCGTGCCAGGTCCGCAGCTCTGGAGAAACCAGGGCTTATTTTCATTATGTGGATGATTAATAAGCTATAATAAAATTAAACAAGAGTATTTTTCCTTAAGTTGTTAATCGCTGAGTTCCAGAGCAACTTGTGGATCTATAAATAGGGGGCCACGAGTTTGAGTTCATTTTGAAACGCTTTGGTTTATATTGTACGCGGATTAGCAATGGGTTTAATGTGCTTAAGCAATGCTCTAGTCTTTATGAGAGAAAGTTGAAACATTTTGTTTAACAGAAAAAAAGAGTTCTCAACCTATTGAGTGGATTTTCAGTCGTGTTCTATTGACTTGAGACCAAACTGAAAGAAGTGCAGTCAATTAACTTTTGACTCACTGCAGACAGGCTGAGTGCCCATTCCATTGATATTGATGTGGATGACGAAAGGCCACCATGTCCTCTCCTTTCACTATTACTTCAAGTAGGTGAGCAGGTCTATCCAAAAGGCAAATTTCCATTATGTATTTAACCATTTTCACATTTGTGCTGTTTATCCCCACTTTTCAGTTTTTCCTTAACATCAGTATAACATATAAGAGTCTGAAGAAGAGTCTCGAAAACGTCACCCATTCCTTCACTACAGAGATGCTGCCTGTCCCGCCGAGTTACTCCAGCATTTTGTGTCTATCTTCGGTGTTCCTTCCTGCACATCAGTATTGCATATAAGATAACCACAGCTCAGCTCGGGCAGCATCTCGAGAGCAGGAATGGGTGATGTTTCGCGTCGAGACCCCAAAGATGCTGCCTGTCCCACTGAGCTACTCAAGCATTTTGTGTCTATCTCCGATTTAAACCAGCACCTGCAGTTCCTTCCTACTGCACATGCAGTGATTTGATGTATCCTTCACTTGCACTGTTCAAAGTAAACTACCATTTGGTTTCTAGAACTGAAGCACAAGCATTTTTTAATTGTCTGCAACAGGTTACGTTTGAGCTCCAGGCATCAAGGTAATGCAGAAAGGCATAACCACATTTTAGGCGAGATGTAGAGGAATTTAACCGTTTTAAACCGTGGTTTTGATGTTGGAGTGTAGAGAAAGCATTCCCCTTCACCTACTGGAACTGGCATATGTGATGCTGAGGTGGGACTTGTGATCATAGATGTTGATAATTCCCCTTTCAATGGCCTCAAACAATCACACCAGCTTAATATTATGAATTACAGCAATTTGGTTTGGACATCCTTCCAGCACGGTGCAATTTAGCCAGCTGTTTGAGCTATCCAATCAATCTAAGTTAGTTCTTCCTCAACAACTCTTTTTTTCCCCTCTCATATTGTACTGATTTTAGATGATCAGCCATGATCATATTGAATGGTGGTGCTGGATCGAAGGGCTGAATGGCCTTCTCCTGCACCTATTTTCCTATGTTTCTAGATTATTCCTTTTGCTTGTCACTGATTACTAAGCTTTCTGTGCTCAATAGTTGCTCGTTATGAAACACATTGACCTCTTAACCCTTTCTCGTTTGGGGATGATAACCCCAGCTATTTCACACTCTCCAGAAGCTAAAATCTTTAGTCACACACATTATATATGTCACATGTTGTGCTAACTCTTGCACTCTACAAGACTTTGGCATCCTGGAGCCTTAAGGGCCAGTCCATGCTGCGACTCATACTCGCAGCATGGTCAACACGAGGTTGTAGGAGGTCTTCGTAAATCTCCTTCATGCTCGAGAGTGGTCTCCGCATACTTGAGACCGCAGCTAGGTCGCGGCGGTTTTTTCAATATGTTAAAAAATGCCCGCGAGTAAAATAAGGTCATCATGAAAAAAATCAATACTTTTTTTACTCGTAGGTTTCGTCGTAGTAGGTTGAAATAGGTCGGCATGTTAGTCGTAGGAATTTGAGGGTGAAGATAGTCTTAGATAGTCTTCATCATAGTCGAAGGGAGGTCGAAGGAGATCGTCTTCACTGTCCACAATTCAAACTCGCCCAAGTGGAACAGCCCCTTCTGACCCATTCAGCACAAGCTGAGGCCTATTAAATGTTTTATAAATGCAAATTGGGGGGGGGGACAACTCATACACAGCCCCTATCCGGGCGTAGATGCTGCCTGACCTGCTGAGTATTTCCAGCATGTTGTTGCTTTACTTTTCCAGCAACTTCAGTTCTTTTGATGCTAATAAGGAAATCGTTTCAATTAAAGACAAGAATTCCATGTTTTTAAATGGATTGTGAGCACAGACAAGGAGCTTTTTCTGTTTTTGCACCCCTTTTAAAACTTCAATTTTAAAACCGTTTTTAAAACTCGTCTATTAATTTAGTTATAGAATATAGAACAGTTAGGCAAAGGAACGGGCCCCTCAGCTCACAATGTGCCGAACATGATGCCAAGTTAAACTGATCTCATCTGCCTGCACGTGATCCATATCGCTCTATTCCCCGCACTTCCACGTGCCTATCCAAACGCCTCTTAAATGTCACTATGGTAACCGCCTCCACCATCACCCCTGGCAGTGCATTCTAGGACCCCAACAAAAACGGCTCTCTGTAAACAAAAACATCCCAACAAAATGTTGGACAGACTTTAATTGCTTGCTCTGAAATGCCAGCGGTTGCGGGGAGACCTGGTGTAGATAGGGTAGATAGTTATAAGCTTTTTCCAGGGATGGAGAAATCAAGTACTAGAGGGCATAGATTTAAGGTGCGGGGCAAAGTTTAAAGGAAATGTGTTAACACAGAGTGCCTGGTGCCAGGGATGGTGGTTGAAGTAGATACAATAACAGCATTCATTTTAGATAGTCATATGGATATGCAGAAAATATTGGGATATGGGTTACATGCAGATAAAGTGATGGTCTTGGCATCATCTTTGGGCACAGACATTGTGGGCCTGTTCCTGTGCTGTACACAATGGCTCACAATGTATGTGCCCAACATATAACCATATAACAATTACAGCACGGAAACAGACCCTCTCGGCCCTTCCAGTCCGTGCCGACCATTTGTTTTCCCCTAGTCCCATCTACCTGCACTCAGACCATACCCCTCCATTCCCTTCACGTCCATATACCTATCCACTTTACTCTTAAATGTTAAAATCGATCCTGCCTCCACCACTTCTGCTGGAAGCTGATTCCACACAGCCACCACCCTCTGAGTAAAGAAGTTCCCCCTCACGTTACCCCGAAACCTCTGTCCCTTAATTCTCATGTCATGCCCTCTTGTTTGAAACTTCCCTACCCTCAATGGGGAAAAACGTATCCACGTCAACTCTGTCTATCCCTTTCATCATTTTAAAGACCTCAATCAAGTCCCCCTTAACCTTCTGCGCTCCAAAGAATAAAGACCTAACTTGTTCAACCATTCTCTGTAACATAGTTGCTGGAACCCTGGCAACATTCTAGTAAATCTCCTCTGTACTCTCTCTATTTTGTTGACATCCTTCCTATAACTAGGCGACCAAAATTGTACACCATTCTCCAGAATTGGTCTTACCAATGCCTTGTACAATTTTAACATTACTTCCCTACTCCTATATTCAATGCTCTGATTTATAAAGGCCAGCACACCAAAGGCTTGCTTTACCACCCTATCTACATGCGATTCCACCTTCAGGGAACTATGCACAGTTATTCCTAGATCCCTCTGTTCCACAGCATTCCTCAATTCCCTACCATTTACCATGTACGTCCTATTTTGATTTGTCCTGCCAAGATGTAGCACTTCACACTTATCAGCATTAAACTCCATCTGCCATCTTTCAGCCCACTTTTCCAAATGGCCCAAATCTCTCTGTAGACTTTGAAAATCTACTTCATTATCCACAACACCACCTATCTTAGTATCATCTGCATACTTACTTATCCAATTTTCCACCCCATCATCCAGATCATTGATGTACATGACAAACAACAGTGGACCCAACACAGATCCCTGAGGCACCCCACTGGTCACCGGCTTCCAACCTGACAAACAGCCATCCACATGATGCCAGCGCCAGCTTTTATGTGCCTGCAAATAATCCATATCCCTCTATTCCCTGTATATATACGTATGCCTATCCAGAAGTGGCTTAAATGCCACTAACATGATTTTTAAGATAAAAACCACTAAGGCGTTTTAGGCACGTGCCTTTTTTGGTAAACCAGCATCTGCAGTTCCCTGTGTCTGTCTATCGGTGCGAGTGAAGCATTGAAATAAAGATTCCAATTTACTGTGAAGTGCAATAAGGACAGATAACTTGAAGGGAGAAGGGATGTTTATTGCATTAATGTAGGCATCACTGAGTAGGATAAGGGGATTGGGAGAAAATGTGCAAACTCTGCAGACAGACTGCTCCTCCAGGTTAAATGTACTGACATTTGAATAGGCAAACAGCTGTAATTTAACATTGAATGCAGTGCTTGCCTGACCACACTAATTCCAAACGGCCGTTGAACAGCAGTTAGTGCTGTTGCCACACAGCTCCAGGGTCCAGGTTCCAGCCTGACCTCAAGTCTGTCTATCTGCAGTTTGCACATTCTCTCCATGATGAATGTTTCCTTTGGGATCTGTGATTTTCTTCTGCATCCCAAAAAAACTCTGCCAGCGTAACTGTGAGGAAAAGTCAAAGGATAGTTGATGGTTAAACAGAATGTAAAGGAAAGAAAGAAAGAGGTGAGCCAGCAGTGCAGCCTCGCTCGCATGCCACACACTCCTGTTCAATTGTGACCTTGTATGCAGTCTGCAGAAACTAGCGACTACAGAAGCTGATTTACACAAGAGGACACAAAGCACTGGAGTGACGCAGTGGGTAAGGCAGCATCGCGGGAGAACATAGGTGATGTTTTGGGTCACAAACCTTCTTCAGGCTGATTGTAAGGTGGGCCGGGTGTGGGAGGAGAAAGAAAATCTCTGCCTGACCCGCTGAGTTACAATCTGATCTCAATCAATTGGGAAAGTGGGCAAGGGAATGGAAGAAGGAATTAGAAAATATTAATTGTGGGACGTTAAACCAGCCACGGCATACGCAGTGAATGGCTGGTCCGTCAGACAGGTTGTGGGACAGGGTCACTTATGGTATGTCGCCTCCTGAAAATCGGAATACAGGTTGGTTAGGAAGGTGTAAGGCCCACTTGCTTTCATCGGCCAAGGCCTTAGGACATGTTACAGTTGCATAAAGGTTAGGTCAAGATCAAGAGAGTTTTATTGTCGTATGTCCCTGATAGGACAATGAAATTCTTGCTTTGCTTCAGCACACCAGAACATAGTAGGCACGAATACTGAACAGATCAGTGTGTCCATATACCATTGCATAAATATATACACACATGAATAAATAAACTGATAAAGTGCAAATAAACAGATTATTGGCTATTAATGTTCGGAGTTTTGTCCGAGCCGAGTTTAATAGCCTGATGGCTGTGGGGAAGAACTGTTCCTGAACCTGGTCGTTGCAGTTTTCAGGCTCCTGTACCTTCTACCTGAAGGTAGTGGGGAGATGAGTGTATGGCCTTGATGGTGTGGGTCCTTGATGATGTTGCCAGTCTTTTTGAGGCAGCGACTGTGATAGATTCCCTCGATGGACAGGAGTTCAGAGCCGATGATGGACTGGGCAGTGTTTACTACTTTTTGTAGTCTTTACCTCTCCAGGGCGCTCAAGTTGCCGAAGCAAGCCACGGTTCCAGTTAGGCTCCAGTTGGAGTATGGTGTTCAGTACTGATAACCACACTGCACGACGGATATGAATAAGCTGGAGACGGTGCAGAAAGTGCTCACAAGAATGTTACTGGGGCCGCTGCTCTTCACGTTGTATATTAATGATTTGGATGAGGGGATTGAAGGCTTTGTGGCGAAGTTTGCGGATTATACGAAAATAGGTGGAGGGGCAGGTAGTGTGGAGAAAGCAGGGACTCTGCGGAAGGACTTGGGTAGCTGATCGGATGGCATAAGTCACCAGCAGAGGTTGGATAGGGTGGGTCTGTTTTCCCTGTAGCAAGGGAGGCTGAGAAGGCACATGATAAAGGCATATAATGTATAATTGAGGAATAGGTTCGGTAGATGCACAAAGTCAAGCTTTGTGGGGGAGGGGGGGAGGGTAAGGGGGAAACCATTTCCTTGTCGCTTCCTGGTGAGGATGCACAAAGTAGGTGAATCGAGGGCCAGAGGACTTAGGCTTAAGGTGAAGGGGAAAAGATAGAATAGGAATCTGAAAGGTAACTTCTTCGCACAAAGAGTGGCAGGCGTATGGAACGAGCTGCTAGAGGAGGTAGTTGAAGCAGGGCCTATCACAACATTTATGAAACAGACAGGTACATGGATAGAGCAGGTGGGACTAGTGTAGCTGGGACATGTTGGCCAGTGTGGGCAAGTTGGGCCGAAGGGCTTGTTTCCACGCAATGACTGTAATTATGAGAGGCAGTGGCTGAATAGATAGCCAGTGTCTGCTTCCCATGTGATCATGGAGGCAGGTGGGATACGCTTAAGACACAAAATGCATGAATAATTTGAAAATGCAGCACTTCTGGAGAACATGGATAGGTGATATTTTGGGTCGCAAGCCTTCTTTAGACTGATTGTAATAGAGGGGAAAAAACTGGAAGAGAGGTGGGTGCGGGACAAAGCCTGACAAGTGATAGGTGGAATCGGGATGTCTGAAGAAGTGTCTCCGCCCAAAACCATGCCCTTCTTCACCCATGCCTTCTCCAGAGATGCTGCCTGTCCCGCAGAGTTACTCTAGCGTTTTGTGTCTAAATGATAGGTGGATACAGGTGAGGAGGGGGTTTGATTGGCAGATGGTTGGCCAAAGCCCAGAAACGAAAAGACAAAAAGTGTGAGATAAGGAGATACGACTAGAAGAGATGTGGAATGTGAAGCCAGAGGAAAGAATGTTAATGGAAGGGGAAAGGGAGAATAGGATGCTCCTCATGCAGGGCACGGGAGATGGTGTATGTAGATTGGTTTAGTAAAATTGGGGACTTCGATGTTCATACCATTCGGTTGCAGGCTATGCAAGTGGAATATGAGGTACTGTTCTTGTAGTTTGAATGCGGCCTCACTCTGGCAACGGAGGAGGCCAGGGACTGAAGGATTGGTAGGAGGAACGGGTTTAGGAGGTGGGGGAGGGAGAGTGGAGAAATAGCTGGGAATGCAGGTGAAGCACAGGGGAGAGGTGGGGGAATGAAGGGGAGCGTTGTTAGAGGTTGCCTAAAATTGAAGAATTATTGTTCATACCACTGGGCTGTAAGCTGCCCGAGCGGAATATGTGCAGTTCCTCCAGTTTGTGTGTGGCCTCACTTTGACAGTGGATGAGGCCCAGTTAAGAAAGGTCAGTGTGGGAATGGGAAGGGGACTTGACATAGTTACAAGATACAAGATACATTTATTTGCCACATGTGTCAGTTGGCACAGTGAAATGTGATCACCATACAGCCATACACTAAAATAAAGAACACAACACACGACAGAGTCCAACATAAAACATCACCACACAGCAGAATCGAAGGTTTCCCACTGTGAGGGAAGGCACCAAAGTCAGTCATCTTCCTCTGATGTTCCCCCGTGTCGGGGCCTCCGGAGCCCTCCGCAGTCGCCGCTACGGGCGGCCCGCCGCTCAGGCCTGCTCACCGGGATGTTGGAACTCCGACGTTGGGACTGGAGGCCAACCTCAGCAGCTTGGACCTCCGAATTGGTTGCTTCCTACCAGAGTCCGCGGCTCCCAATGTCCCCAGGCCGCGCCGGGCGGGCGATTCATGCTGGCGGCCCTCAGCAAAGGCCCCCAGGGACTCCACGATGTTGTAGTCAGCGCCGCCCGCGTTGGGAGCTCCGTGAACCAGAGCTCCGCGATGGTGGAGACAGAGATGCCAACTGGTACGGATTTCCCGTAATTTCTACGGAAAATTGGCCAATTACGGGCGGTACGATTTTCATATCATAAATCCCGGATTTTGCCGATTTTAAGTTAGCACATACTTGTGTGTGTTTGGGAGTGTGTGAGTGAGTGTGTGTGTGTGAGTGCCAGTGATGGAAATGGGGGGGTACGCAGAGGGACGACGTTCTCCTACGTTCCAGTTTCCAGTTTCCATCCTGTGCATGAATTCCCAGCTTTATCCTGCGCTACTTAATCCAAGGACGAGCGAACAATCGGACAGACGGGCGAAAGGAATGATCAACGATCATAGATGACATTTCGGATTGAGATATAGATGGCACTAAGGACAAACGAATGGAAGATATGCCTCCCGTTTCCCTTTCCCTTGATTGTCAGTCTGAAGAAGGGTCTCTGCCCAAAATGTCACCTATTGCGCTCTACGATGGTTGCTTTCGTCCGTCTGTCCATGCATTCACTCACTCTTGGTGCCGGCGCTTCTCCGCTCAGACTCCGACACACACACACACGCACACGCACACGCACACGCACACACGCAGATCGGCGCGGGCCGGGACCAGGAGCATAGAAACATAGAAACATAGAAATTAGGTGCAGGAGTAGGCCATTCAGCCCTTCGAGCCTGCACCGCCATTCAATATGATCGTGGCTGATCATCCAACTCAGTATCCCGTACCTGCCTTCTCTCCATACCCTCTGATCCCCTTAGCCACAAGGGCCACATCCAACTCACTCTTAAATATAGCCAATGAACTGGCCTCAACTACCCTCTGTGGCAGAGAGTTCCAGAGACTCACCACTCTCTGTGTGAAAAAAGTCTTTCTCATCTCGGTCTTAAAGGATTTCCCCCTTATCCTTAAGCTGTGACCCCTTGTCCTGGACTTCCCCAACATCGGGAACAATCTTCCTGCATCTAGCCTGTCCAACCCCTTAAGAATTTTGTAAGTTTCTATAAGATCCCCTCTCAATCTCCTAAATTCCAGAGAGTATAAACCGAGTCTATCCAGTCTTTCTTCATAAGACAGTCCTGACATCCCAGGAATCAGTCTGGTGAACCTTCTCTGCACTCCCTCTATGGCAATAATGTCCTTCAGGGTGAGCAGGGTGCAGGATGACATCAAATGGGTCATGGCAGCTATCGAAAAAGTACGGAAATTATAAGGGGGGTGGGGGGGCTGGGGTGGCTCAGTGGGACGGGCGCCGGCTCTGGGGAGTGGATGACTTTTCTGGTCGAGATCCTTCTGCAGATAATCACAAGTACTCTCACCGACGAGAGTTCAGTTCAGTCTGAAAAAGAGTCTTCTCTCCAGTCGCTGCCTGTCCCGTTGAGTTACTCCAGCTGTATATCTAACTTAAATTTCAAGAGTTAAATAAAAAAACACAGAGTGCTGGAGGAACTCAGCGGGCTTCGCGGCATCTGTGGAGGGAATGGATTACGAGTTGTTTCGGGCCAGGGTTCTTCTTCAATAGGAAGGAACTGCAGATCAAAGATACTAGAGCGGATACTAGTATCTTTGCTGCAGATCAGGCATGATATTCTTCCGATTTAAATCGTAATTTCGATTTTATTGTTTTCCTATTTTTATTTTTTTGCGCCCGATTATTTGGTGGCCAATCAACGACTGTCTCTAAGGGGGTTGCGTCCAATCACCGACCAGCTACCCTTAAAATTCCCGTCCAATCAATAAATCGGTCTCCTCCCGCCCAATCAGCCGCCGTCTCCAAGGGCATTGTGTCCAATCACATAATGCGCTGGTCACTTGGCAGCCAATCAGACAGTCTCCTAGGGGCCTTTTGATCAATCACCGACCTGCTTCCCTCACTAAAGCAGACGATGGCTGCAGCCAACACACACACACAGACAGAGACAGAGTCCCCCCCCCCTTCCCAACCTCAGCTTCACGGACCCAGAGTACCCTTAGTTCCTAAACCCATTTCCATCACTGGAGTGTGTGTGAGTGTGTCTGTGTGTGAGTGTGTCTGTGTGTGTGAGTGTGTCTGTGTGTGTGAGTGTGTCTGTGTGTGTGAGTGTGTCTGTGTGTGTGAGTGTGTCTGTGTGTGTGTGTGTGTGCGCGCGTATATATGTGTGAGTGTGTGTGTATAAACATATCAAGACATATTGATAATGAACTCGTTCATCCAGTCTTTCAATAGAGCATTTTCAATGGTGAGTTAATACATGTTTATGTAATACCAACTAATGAACATACAGGTATGTTAATGTTAACATTATGCACTATCGCTTGCCTGTGGGAGCCGCGCTTGCCATCATGCAGAAAAAAAATTGCTTCGCGCAAAAAATTACTGATTTTGTCTCCAAATTACTGATTTTTAGCCTTATGATTACTGATTTGTGCTCTGGAAGGTTGACATCTCTGTGGAGACCCAACGCTCCGGAGCTCCAGACGGCGATCCAGGAAGGCATCGCCCGCTCCGCGGTGAATCCAGTGCCGTGCTGCCGCTGCCGAACGTCCGCTCCGATGCAGTGGTAGACCGTGAAGAGGGGGGCGAGCACGCAACTCAAGAGAAATAGTCGCATCCTCGACAGGAAGCGACTAGGAAACGGTCTCCCCCTTACCCTCCCCCCCTCCACCACATAGAAAAATGAAAGAATCCCCAAAACAAACAGTTAGCGATTGGGAGATCCAGTAGGCTTAGTGGTCCCAGCACATTTCTAATTAGAAATAATTTAGATTTCCAAGCAATGGGTTTGCCGATGATTGGATTTTATTGGATCAAGTAAAGGGCCTGCCCACCAGCATGCGACTGCATGCGGCTAGCGCGACCTAACGTGGTCGCTTGAGCCGTACGGCCTCGTGGGGCCGGTCCCACTTCGATCGCCGGAGTCGTATGGAGTTGGGCGTGGCTGGTCCGGACATCGCGCAGGGCTCCGTAAAACTGACACTGTTTAAAAATCCCGTGCGGTAACGGTCTGTCGGCCCGCTGCCGCATTGAGGCCGCACGCAGCGTCTGGACACCGTACACAGCATCTTGACGGCGTCCGCCTAGCGCGTGGCGTTGCGCAATGACGTCGGCCCGCATCCTGCCCAGCTGATTGGTGAGTATGATGTCGGGACCAGCTCCATACGGACCGGCCCCGCGAGGCCGTACGCCTCAAGCCACCACGTTTGGTCACGCTCGCCGCATGCAGTCGCATGCTGGTGGGACAGGCCCTTAACACTCCAATAATCTGCTATGCAGTTGTTCAGTGATGCCTATCGTTCAACTCTGACTCACGAGGCGCAGATTCCTGAGTTCATTTCCATTCACTGGAGCTCTGGTTCTCAGTTCCCTTCCATTGACTGAAGCAACACTTCCTGTGCTCCATTCCACTCATCAAGGCTTAGATACCTGCGCTCCCTTTCCCTCACCAAGGCCCCAGTTCTTTTGCATTCTTTCAAATGTTGTTTGCTGCATTCCCTTGAAACTAGGCTTTTCTCACCACAGCCATAGTGTTGGACAACACATAAACAGGACCTTTGGCTCAACTCATCCTTATCGGCCAAGAGGTCTACCTGAGTTAATTCTATGTGCCTGCATTTTGACACATAGCCTTCTAAATCTTTGCAATCCATGTACCTGTCCAAATGTCTCTTAAACATTGGAATTGTATCTGTCAGAGAGTCATAGTGATGCAGCGTGGAAACAGGCCAGTCGGCCCAACTTGCCCCACACCGGCCAACATGTCCCAGCTACATTAGTCCCACCTGCTTGCATTTGGTCCATATCCCTCCAAACCTCTCCCATACATGTACCTGTTTAACTGTTTCTTTAAAACATTGGGATAATCCCAGCCTCAACTACCTCCTCTGGCAGCTTGTTCCATACACCCACCACCGTTTGTGAAAACATTACCTCTCAGATTCCCATTAAATCTTTTCCTGTTCACGAACCTATGTTCTCTGGTCCTCGATTCACCTACTCTGGGCCAAAGACTATGCATCTACCCAATCTATTCCTCTCATGATTTTATACACCTCCAGAAGATCAATACACTATAAAATCTATAAAACCTGTCTCTTAAGCTTTCATATACCCACTACCAACTGTGTGAAAATATTGCCCCCGAGACCTCTCAAAAATTCCCTCTCTTATCTTGAACCTATACCCTGTAGTTTTTGACATCCCTACCCTGAGAAAACGACTGGCGATCCATCTTATCCTCTGATTTTACAGGCATCACCTACAACCTCAGACGTTCTGGGGGAAAATAGTCCCAGCCTTTCCAGCCTCTCTTTATGACACAAACCAGCCAGTCCGATATCCTTCCAATGGATGGCCGACTGTAACTGTGGCTAATACTCCAAGTGTGGTCTCACCAATGACAAGCATAGTTGCAACACAAAGTCCTAACACCTGCCCTGACTGCAAGCATGATCAACGTCTTCTTCACATTAGAATTGATCATTCTATTGTGTTACATTAAAAAAAAGGTGAATTAGTGTGAAAAAGATACACCTCAGTGATGTGACCTGGGGTCATCGGGTGTTTTGTGTCTCACAACATCAGTCACCCTCTCCCAGGCGACCCAGCCGGGGTTGTTCAGGTCCCGACTTGCGTCCCAGCAGCAGCCGCCCACGGATCAGCCATCTTAATAATTACTCTACAGGGGTTGGGAGACTCTAGTGCGTGGAGTGACCGGGCTCTGTGGGGTGAGTCCTGGCCGGGCTCCTCCTGCGTCTCACCAGGTTCAAGACCCGTGCGCTGCACCTCTTTCTCCTTCTCCGAGCATTTCATTCTCGCCTGATGGATTTTTTAGGCCATGGTGGGTTATTAGGCCTTTCTATTGTGTTATATTTAAAAAAAGGTGAATTAGAAGTGTAATAGAATAACATAAGACTGGTTGAACATTTTGTTTCTCTGACACTAGTAAATGCCAAATTGTGCTGGAATAATGGAGTTTCGTTGTACTTTTTTAATGAATTAATACTTTACTTCATTGTTGCATGTGACAAGTCCCAGTGAAATTCTTTGCTTGCATACAGCCTTGTTAATATTTCCAGCCATGTTTAAATATTTGTATAGCATACGCTTGCAGGTCTCTTCAACTCTGCACCCCTTTACAATTGTACTATTTAGTTTATATTCTTTTATTCTTCTTACCATGTGTATCTCATCACACTTCTCTATATTAATTGTGAATTGTCTCTGGTCTATCATCACATCTGTCACCAACGCCTTCACTACTTGCCACAGCTCTTTGGAGCAAATTAATGTTGAGCAAAAAAATGGCAGAGACTGCAGTCCGCGGAGGCATCAGCCCACGCCTCCCTCCATTCTGACAAGCAATTGCTCTGTTTGTTCACATCTGCTGTCCTTGCCATGGGGTTCAACTTTGCTAACAAGTCTGTTATATACTTTGCCAAGACCAGCAGCCTCATTCACCCTTTTTTGTTACTTCATCAAATGAGCAGCACAGTGACGCTGTGGTAACGTTGCTGCCACACAGCGCCAGAGGCCCAGGTTGGATTCCGACTATGAGTACTGTCTATGTGGAGTTTGGCTGCTCCCCCTGTGACTGCGATGGCTTTCTCTGGGTGCCCTGGTTTCCGCCCACATTCCAAAGACGTGCACGTTTGTAGGTTAATTAGCATCTGTAAATTTCCCCTAGTGTGTAGGATGGAACTGGTGCACGGGAGTTGCTGGTCGGCATGGAATCAGCGGGCCCAAGAGCCTGTTTCCACGCTGTATAGAGTGATACAGTGTGGGAATAGGCCCTATTGGCCCAACTGGTCCCACCTGCCTGCGCTTGGTCCATATCGCTCCAAACCTGTCCTGTCCATGTACCCGTCTAACTGTTTCTTAAATGTTGGGATAGTCCCAGCCTCAACGACCTCCTCTGGCAACTTGTCCCATACACCCACCACCCTTTGTGTGAAAACGTTACCCCTCAAATTTCTATTAAATCTTTTCCCCTTCACCTTGAAACGATGTCCTCTGGTCCTCGATTCCCCTACTCTGGGAAAGGGACTGTGCATCTACCCGATCTATTCTTCTCATGATTTTATAGCATCCCTAAACTAAACTAAACACTAGATGTTGGTCAAGCATGATTTCCCTTTAATAAATCCCTGCTGACTCTATTTTTTTCACGTTTTAAATGTTCCAAGTCAATGAGTTTGTCTGGGATTGAATACCATTCACCAGATAACAATGATACCAGGGAAGCCTCCATGTCTGTCCCCTGTCATTCTGTGTTTCATCCAAGCAGCACAATATTTGCACACCCCTGCTGGAATCTGAGAGACCTATTTCTTGCGCTGTCTTTATTTTGATTCCAGCTGGACTAGCAATGAGGCCGCTGATAGTATACTTTCAGCTAAATGTTTCCTGTATCGAAATGACAAATCTATGGAGATCACTACAATCCTGCGAGGAGACAATTAAAATTGTCAGCAACATTTATCCTAATAGTATCATTGTAAACAGTGACACAAAGTGCTGGGGTTACTCCAGCACAGGGGTGGGGAACCTTTTCATGTTGGAAGGCCGCATTAAGTTAGCTGTATTCTAACAAGGCCGCATTCCAATTAGATGTAGGATTATTTAGTTGAATCTTCTTTTACTCTTTGGTATTTTAAATACGTTTATTTTAAGATTAAAATAAAAATAATAAAAGACGAACAAAAACATATTAATAAAAATAAAAGATTTGTTCTACAAAATGTGGATACATTCAAAAGGCTGCACTTAATGAACTAGAAGGCCGCATGCGGTCTTAAGGCCGCAGGTTTCTGCTCCAGCACATTGCGTCTTTAAAAAAAAAACACTCTTACATGGTTTGAGAGTAATTATATATAGGTGAGATGTAGAGGGCAGTGTTCTCAAACTTTAGAGTTTATGGTTTACTCTCCTGGTGTTATCTTCAGGGAGACAATCCACAGACTGAGATTTTAAAGATCCTCTGTTGAAACTTATTCTTATATTGATCAATAGTCAAGTGTGCATGAATTACATAGAGACAGAAATCCCAACTTGGCATCTCTCTGCTTGCCAGTATTGGAGGTGTGTTTAGAGTCCGAGCCTGCAGACCAATGGGTCGAAACATGGAAGGTGGGATTAGGCTGCATAGCTTGTTTTCAACTGCCATGTGCATGATGGATCGAATGTCCTCCTGTGCTGTAAATTTCCTATGAATCGTGTGGGAAAACGATCGGACTTATATTCATCAGAAGATTAAGTCAAATGGTCTCTTTCATACCTATCAGCAGATCCAAGTCTACAGACAGAAGATAGACACAAAAGGCTGGAGTAACTCAGCGGGTCAGACAACATCGCTGGAGAGAATAGGGTTGCCAAATTTCTCACTCCCAAATAAGGGCCAAAAGGCCAAAATAAGGGACAAATTCCCGACGGCAATTCGTAGACCGACTCGGCCGTGGCTGGGTGAATGATGAGTTGGCCCGGGTGCTGGACTGCACACAAAGCCCAGCGAGCGGGCCGCCTGAGAAGTTTTGTCCCGGGCCGGGCGACGTTGCGCGCAAAGTCCAGCGCCCCATTCAACTCACAAACCGATGATCGGCCATGATAAGGAGGGGTGGTGGTGTCGGCAGTAAGCGAATGTCCGAAGATCGGAGAGCTGGCCGGGCTGCCGACCGACGGGGCCACGGGTGAGGCGCTGCTGCTGCACTCCATGTGCTGCACTACGTCGGGACTGGTGAGGCGGGGCCGGACGCGGCGCTCCGACCCGACAGTTATCTCGACCCGAGTAGTAGCAATCAAATACGGGACAAGGGCGGTCCCGTATGGGACAAATCAATTTATCCGAATATACGGGATGTCCCGGCTAATACGGGACAGTTGGCAACCCCAGGCGAAAAGGAATAGGTGATGTTTCGGGTCGAGACCCTTCTACAGACCGAGAGTCGGGGAAAAGGAAACGAGAGATACAGACAGTGATGTAGAGAAATATAGAACAAATGAATGACAGAAAAAGTGATAAAGGAAACAGGCCATTGTTAGCTGTGGGCTAGGTGAGAACAAGTTACAGACAATGAGACTCAACAAGACAACTTTGAAGCTTGTACAGTGACTTGTGTGAGGGAGGGATGGAGAGAGAGGGGATGCAAGGGGTTACTTGAAGTTAGAGAAATCAATATTCATACCGCTGGGTTCTAAGCTGCCCAAGCGAAATATGAGGTACTGTTAGACAGTCGTTTGAACTGGCCTTATAGGATGCAGAGGATAAAGTGCCTGCGTGTAAAATCAATCTGTTGCCAAACACATTAATTCTCCTTCCCATTCCCACACTGACCTTTCTGTCCTGGGCCTCCTCCATTGTCAGAGTGAGACTAAATGCAAATTAGAGGAACAGCACCTCATATTTTGCTTGGGCAGCTTACATCACAGCGATATGAATATTGATTTCTCTAACTTCATTCCCTCTCTCTCCATCCCTCCCCTACCCCAGTCACACCAGCTTCTCGTTCTCACCTAGAAAAAAGCTAAAAATGGCCTGTTTCCTTTTTCAGTTTTCCATTTCTTTCATTAATTTATATCTGTATCTCTCTACACCACCGTCTATATCTCTCATTTCCCTTTCACCTGACTCTGGTCACCCCAAAAGTCACCCATTCCTTCTCCCACAGATGCTGACTGTCCCACTGAGTTGTGTTGTGTCAAACTTCGGTTTAAACCAGCATCTGCAGTTCCTACTCTGTTCCAGTGCAGTCGCTTAGCGAGACTGACGGGAAGAAAGAATGAATGGGGAGAAGAATTGTGCAAAATGGAGCTTCAAACCTAATGAGAGCTGTATTAGAATCACCCGAATGATTGAAATACTTCACCTTCACAGTGGAAAAAGGGGGAAATGAGGTTGAAAATTCAAAATGGGCCCCATGCATTTCTCAGCGATTTACTGAGATGGGCTCAGTACACTGCCCACAGTGGAGCTGCTAAATGTGAAACTTGGAGCCTCTACACTGGATCAAATAAATTCCCTTATTAGTAACGTTTCAACAAAGCAGGCTCACTCTTTACTGACTAAACTTCAGATTAACATCAGTCGGAAAACAAAGTTGCTTCTATTTAATTTCAAGAAATTGCAAACCTCTGATGTCAGTATAATTTCCTCTGCACATAATCTACAGCAATACGTTCCATACAGGATTTTAGACATTGCACAGAGAAAATCTTTTGTAACATGCATATCAGATGTAGACATCATAGCAAGCTGCAAATGCTCTCAAAAGTCAGGTGCAGTAAATTTCTCCTGCGGTACATTACTTTTATTATATTACTGCAAGAATCTCCTATGAATCATTTGGAAAAATGACAGGACTTAAATACATCACAAGAGAAAGTCAAATGGTCTTTTTATACCAATCAGCAGCACCAAGTCTAGAGTCAGGGATAGTTTCTTCCCAGCTGTTATCAGGCAACTGAATCATCCTACCACAACAAGAGAGCAGTGCTGCACTACTATCTACCTCATTGGTGACCCTCAAACTAACTTTGATCGGACTTTGCTGGCTTTACCTTGCACAAAACGTTATTCCCTTATCATGTATCTGTATACTGTAAATGATTGTAATCAATTGCCTTTCCGCTGACTGGCCTTATTGAATGCAGATGACAAATTGCCCGAATATGAAATCAGTTCTTCATGTTATAAGCACAGATAAGGTAGGATAGTGGTGTTTAAGAGGCTTTTAGATAGGCACATGGAATTGCGGGGAAGAGGGTGTTATGGATGATGTACAGGCAGATTAGATCATTTTCAGTACAAATATTGTTCCTGTGCTGTACTGTTCTTTGTTCTTGATATACCATTTGTCCTTGTAATGCATCGCTCACTTGTGAACAGTTTTATGTGCAGAAACTGTATCTCATTATCACTTGGCAGCATATGGTTGCAGATTGAAATGAAGATTGTTATAAGTCACAGATTTGAGTCCTAAAGTTAGAAACTGGGCACAACAAGATGTGGTCTTCTTCTTTCGTGTCGCGTGCACAGCCTAAAGTTGTTGTTCTATTTGATCTTCCGTTTGTGCACGTCGAGTTGATTGCATTAGTCGAAACAGGGCGGACCCCGTGAAGGTTGCAATCTTCCACCCCACAAGACGTGGTGGGCAGTATTCAATTGAAATGCAAATTCAGAACCTTAAAACATGATAAATGAATACCAGTTAGTACTCCCTGTCTTCATAGAGTCATAGGAACACATAGCATGGAAACAGCCCCTTTAGGTCAGCTTGTTCATGCTGATCAACATACCCATAAAAGTAGTTCAATTTTCCCACATTTGATCCATATCCCTGTAAACCTTTGCTATCCCCATACCAGCCCTTATGATTTTTAATGTTATTAGTGTTGTGAAGAATTTGCCTCTCCAGTTCCTGTTAACTCTTTCCCCGCTCACCTTAAACCTCCGTCTGCTAGTTATTGATTCATCAATCTTGGGAAAAATATTGTGTGCATTAACACTACCCATGTCCCTTAAGATTGTATACACTCCCAAGACTACTCCTCAATCTCCGAAAGAATAAGGTCCTGTCCTGCCCAACCTCTCGCTATAACAAGTCCTGGCAAAATGCTTGTAAATTCTGACTGCACTATTTCCACCTTAATGGCATCTACGATCAGCAGGATTACCAAAACTGAGCGCAATACAAGCTTCAACATCTCGGAGCTGGGGTTTGCAGAGCTCCCAGCGCGGGCGGCGCTGACCAACATCGAGGAGTCCTGGGACCCTTTGCCGAGGGCCGCCAGCGTTGAATCTCCGACCAGCGTGGCCTGTGGACTTCGGGAGCAGCAGACTCCGGCCGATTCAGATGTCCAAGCCGTTGAGGTGGTTCTCCCGATCCGACGTCGGAGTTCCATCTTCCCGGCTTGAGGGCCTGAACATCGGGCCGCCCATAGCGGCGATAGCGGGGGGGGGGGGGGGGGGGGGGGGGGTCGGGAGCCCCCCGACCACGGGTGAACAACGGAGGACAATGGAGGAGGATGACTGAACTTTAGAGCCTTCCCTCACAGTGGGAAACTTTGATCCCGCTGTGTGGCGATGTCTGTGTTCTGTGCTCTTTATTATTCGTATGGCTGTATGGCGACCACACATTTCACTGTACCAATTGGTACATGTGATAAATAAAAGTATCTTGTATCTTAACATTCACCATGAAAACCCTACCACGATCTGACGGTGTCCTAGTCCTACAGCACAGAAACCAGTTCTTCAGCCCAAACGCCCCATATAAGTCATAGCAACAGAGTTAGGTCATTTGGCTTGTCATGTCTACTCTGTCAAGCAATCATGGCTAATCTATCTGTCCCTCTCAATCCCATTCTCCTGCCTTCTGCCCATAACCTTTTCAACCTTCCCAATCTCCGCTTTAAAAATACCCAATGATTGACCTCCACTTTGTCATCTGTGACAAAGAATTCCACAGATTCACCACCCTCTGAGTAAAGAAATTCCTCCTCATTTCCCTCCTAAAGGTACGTCCTTTTATTCTGAGGCTGTACCCTCTGGTCCTAGACTCTCCCACTAGTGGAAACATCCTCTCCATATCCACTCTATCCAGGTCTTTCACGATTCGCTAAGTTTCAAAGAGGTCCCCCTTATCCTTCTAAACTCCAGTGAGTACAGGCCCAGTGCTGTCAAATGCTCATCATATGTGAACCTAATCATCCCCAGGATCATTCTCTTAAACCTCCTCTGGATCCTCTCCAACACCAGCACATCCTTCCTCAGATATGGGCCCCAAAAATGCTCACAATATTCCAGATGCCGTCTGACAAGTGCCTTATAAATCCTCAGAAAAGTCACTCATTCCTTCTATCCAGAGCTGCTGCCTGTCCAGCTGAGTTACTCCAGCATTTTGTGTCTATCTTCAAAGTCCTCTAAAGCTGCACCATGGCCTCCTGATTGATGCTGAGTAACTCAGCTGGACAGGCAGCATCTCTGGTGAGAAGGAATGGGTGACGTTTGGGTCGAGACCCTTCTTCAGACTCGAAACGTCACCCATTCCTTCTCTCCAGAGATGCTGCCTGTCCCGCTGAGTTACTCCAGCATTTTGTGTCTACGATTAAAATTAGCATCTGCAGTTCTTTCCGACACACCTTATACTCAATACCCTGGCCATAAAAGGCAAGCACACCATACACGTGCACCTTCTTTTTACCACTCTATCTGCTAGTGTCGCCACTTTTAGGGAGTTAAATAGTTTTGGATGGTAGATTGGGGTGGGAGATTGCAACCTTCACGTGGTCTGCCCTGTTTTGACGAATGCAATCAACTTGGCATGCACAATCAAATAAGATCTAATTGTCCTACAACTTTAGGCTGGGCACGCCAAAACGCAAGAAGAAGTAGGATGGTAGGTTGAAGCCCCACATGCAGCTAATCTGTGTCCCATTGATAGATCCTGCGAATAGTTGCAGTGTTACTTTCAATCTGCAGTACAAATGGCTCTCCCGCACATGGGCCAGGCCTGCATCTGGGAAAATCTCCTGGTGATTGCAATTAAATAGTGAGAGGTGAAGGAAGCCCCAGAGGTAGGCGATGGCGTTGTGAATGCAGTCGTGGTTGCCCGGCAACAGGAGCGTTCCGGCAGTCCATGTTCCCTTCTGACCCGGGCAGCTGTTGCACTGGGGTGAACTTGAAGGCAGACGCACATTCCTGGAGCCTTTCACATGGCTGCAGAATGACCCAACGCAGTGCGGAAACACACAGCTATGCAAGGTCAGATGCACCACAGACCACTCACGGCCCACCGAGTAGCCCCAAACGACACTGCCAGAACAGAACGATTGAGTCTGAAGAAGGGTCTCGACCCGAAACATCCCCCATTCCTTCTCTATAGAGATGCTGCCTGTCCCGCTGAGTTACTCCAGCATTTTGTGTCTACCTTCAGAGCAGAACGATTCACTTGGTGAGTATTGTAAATAAAAAGGAACTGCCCATGCTGGTTTATGCCAAGTATAGGCACAAAATGCGGGAGTAACTCAATGGGTCAGGCAGCATCTCGGGAGAAAATGGATACGTGCCGTTTTGGGTCGGGACCCTTCTTCAGACTTGTTAAGTCCTTAACTTGTTAATGTTGGTTAAAGGATAATATTGGCCAGAGGTTAAAGGATAGTATTGGCCAGGAGCTTGGGGGAAACAGCCTTCATCATCATCAACTGTATTCCTATGAGGTCGTTTTGGGACATCTGAGAGGGCGACCGGGTTCTTCATTCCACGTGTTCATATAAGAATAGACACAAAATGCTGGAGTATCTCAGTGGGACAGGCAGCATCTCATGGAGAGATGGAATGGGTGACGTTTCAGGTCGAGACCCTTCTTCAGACCATCCTCATATAAGAGTGCATGGTGTATTGTGCGAGGTTGTGAATAGATGGCAGCCAGCAGGGGAAGAAGCTTCCCTTAAGGCATTGAGCATATGAAGGTGTGCCTAAGTGTGTTCAAGTATAATATAGTTACAATGCCCCTTTGGAAGTTTAGTCGTATTTAGTCTAGTTTAGTTTATTATTGTCACATATACCAAGATACAGTGAAAACGCTTATATTTGTCAAGTCATAAGTGATAGGAGTAGAATTAGGCCATTCAGCCCATCAAGTCTACCCCATTCATGGCTGATCTATCTCTTCCTCCCAACCCCATTCTCCTGCCTTCTCCTGACACCCATACTAATCAAGAATCTATCTATCTCTACCTTAATAATATCCATTGACTTGGCCTCCACAGCCTTCCGCGGCAATGAATTCCACAGATTCACCACCATCTGGCTAAAGACATTTCTATGACCTCAAGTCCTAAACTGTCCCACTGGTGGAAACATCCTCTCCACATCCACTCCATCTAAGCCTTTCACTGTTCTGTATGTTTCAATGAGGTTCCCCCCTCATTCTTCTAAACTCCAGCGAGTACAGGCCCAGTGCCGACAAACGATCATCATAGGTTAACCTTTGTGTGCTATCCAGTCAAAGAAAAGACTATACATAGTCAAGGTGTCCACAGTGCTCATGTAAAGGTTAGTTAGTTAGTTAGCTAGATTAGTTTATTGTCATGTGTACCGAGGTACAGTGAAAAGCTTTTGTTGCGTGCTAACCAGCCAGCAGAAAGACAATACATGATTATAATCAAGCCATTTACAGTGTATAGATAAGGGAATAAAATTTAGTGCAAGGTAAAGCCAGTAAAGATCTATCAGGATAGTCCGAGGGTCACCAATAAGGTAGATAGTAGTTCAGAACTACTCTGGTGGTGGTAGGATGATTCAGTTGCCTGATAACAGCTGGGAAGAAAATGTTCCTGACTCTGGAGGTGTGCATTTTCACACTTCTATACCTTTTTGCCCGATGGGAGAGGGGAGAAGAGGGAGTGGCCAGGGTTCGACTCGTCCTTGATTGTGCTGCTGCCCTTGCCGAGGCAGCGTGAGGTATCAATGGAATCAATGAAAGGGAGGTTGGTTTGTGTGATGGTCTGGGCTGCGTCCACAATTTGCTGCCATTTCTAGTGGTCTTGGATGGAGCTGTTCCCAAACCAAGCTGTGATGCATCCTGATAAAATGCTTTCTACGGCACATCTGTAGAAGTTGGTGAGAGTTGTAGGGGACACGCTGAACTTCCTAAGCCTTCTAAGGAAGTAGAGGCGTTGGTGTGTTTTCTTGGTCGTTGCTTCATTATGGGTGGTCCAGGAGAAGTTGCTGGTGATATTTACTCCAAGGAATTTGAAGTTTTCAACCATCTCTACTCAGCACCGTCAATGCAAAGTGGGATATGTGGACCGCTTCACTTCCTGGTCCATCAGGGTTTCGGCCCGAAACGTTACCTATCTCGTTCGCTCCATAGATGCTGCTGCACCCGCTGAGTTTCTCCAGCACTTTGTGTACCCTCCATCACTATCTCCTTTGTCTTGCTGACATTGAGAGAAAGGTTGTTGTCTTGACACCAGGACACGAGGTTCTCAATCTCCTTCCTGTACTCCGTCTCATCATTGTTTGATATTCGGCCCACAATGGTGGTGTCGTCTGCGAATTTGTAAATTGAATTAGATTTGTTCATGACTGCACAGTTGTGGGTGTACAAGGAGTAAAGAAGGGGGCAGAGAACGCAACCTTGTGGAGGAACAGTGTTGAGGATTATCCATTAAGTACAACATTTAAATGCCAATAAAAACTGTAGTATAAAGGTCTCCAATGAGGTAGATGGGTCAGGGCGGCTCTCTCGCTAATGAGAGGATGATTCAGTTGCCTGATAACGGCTGGAAAAAATTGTCCCTGAATGTGGAGGTATGTGTTTTCATACTTCTGTACGTCTTGCCTGAGGGGAGAGGAGGGAGTGACTGGGGTGAGGCTGTTCGTTGATCATGCTGGTGGCCTTGCTGAGGCAGCGTGAAGTGTCGATCGAGTCAATGGAAGGGAGGCTGAGTTGTGTGATGGTCTGGGCTACAGTTCAGTTCAGTTCAGTTTCAGTTTATTGTCAGGTGTACCGAGGTACAGTGGTCTGCATTTGTTGCATGTTAACCAGTCAGGGGTAGGACACATGATTACAATCGTGCCATTTACAGTGTATAAATACATAATAAGGAATAACGTTTGGTTAAGAGTCGAGAGTTTTATTGTCATATGTACCAGTCAGAACAATGAAATTTAATGTTTGCTGCAGCAAAACAGAATACGTAAACATAGTATGAGATGAAACGAGAGAGAGAAAAGGCGTAGCTATGGGCACGCGCATGGGCCCCAGCAATGCCTGCCTCTATGTCGCGTACGTCGACCAATCCTTGTTCGAGACGTACCAGGGCCCCATCCCCGACCTCTGCTACATCGACGACTGCATTGGTGCTACCTCCTGCACCCACACACAACTCACTGACTTCATCCACTTCACCACTAACTTCCATCCGGCACTCAAATACGCCTGGTCCATTTCCGACACTTCCCGACCATTTCTTGACCTCACCATCTCCATCGCAGGTGAAAGACTTCTGACCGACATCCACTATAAACCCACTGACACCCATGGCTATCTAGACTACACTTCTTCCCACCCTGTTTCCTGTAAGGACTCCATCCCCTACTCCCAATTCCTCTGTCTATGCCGCATCTGCTCCCAGGATGAGGTGTTTCACACCAGGGCATCAGAAATGTCCTCATTCTTCAGAGAACGGGGGTTCCCCTCCACTACTATAGACGAGGCTCTCACCAGGGTCTCTTCAATACCCCGTAACACTGCTCTCTCTCCCCATCCCTCCCACACGTAACAAGGGCAGAGTCCCCCGTCCTCACCTTTCACCCCACTAGCAGTCACATACAACAAATAGTACTCCGTCATTTTCGCCACCTCCAACGTGACCCCACCACTCGCCCCATCTTCCTATCTCCCCCCCTGTTTGCTTTCCACAAAGACCGCTCCCTCCATAACTCCCTGGTCAATTCTTCCCTTCCCTCCCGCACCACCCCCTCCCCGGGCACTTTCCCTTGCAACCGCAAGAGATGCTAAACTTGTCGCTTTCTCTCCCCCCTCGACTCCATTCAAGGACACAAGCAGTCGTTCCAGACACGACAGAGGTTCACCTGCATCTCCTGCAACCAGCTGATCTACATCGGTGATCTACATCGGTGAGACCAGCATAGGCTTGGCGATCGTTTCGCCGAACACCTCCGCTCGGTCCGCAATAACCAACCTGATCTCCCTGTGGCTCAGCACTTCAACTCCCCCATTCCGAATCCGACCTTTCTGTCCTAGGCCTCCTCCATGGCCAGAGTGAGCACCACCGGAAATTGGAGGAGGAGCACCTCATATTCCGCTTGGGCAGTTTGCACCCTAGCGGCATAAACATTGACTTTTCCAATTTCCGGTAGCCCTTGCTGTCTCCTCAGATCTCCCTCAGCCCTCGGGCTCCTCCTCTTCCTTTTTCATTTCTTCTCCCCACCCACTTTTGTCTACCGAGAGAAAAGAAAAACTTAGTCTGTATATATACACTTACTCACAACATACCCTTATATATACACACACACACACACACACACACACACACACACACATATATATATATATATATATATATATATATATATATATATATATATATATATATATATATAATCTATGTTACTAAAAGTAAGATCTTGACCACTTCCTGTTTTTCTGTTTCATGATTTTAGAAAAAAACGCTGCCTCTTATGGCTGTGATTTTTGGCCATCTTAATCAGAGTCCCCCTCCGCTGCGTAGGACAAGAGGATTTTTCCCATCGATGAAAAATAAAAGAAGTATTAATGTTTAAAAGATGTTGACATTCTCTCTGCTGCCCCTGCTGGTGGGAGGGGGGAGGGACTATAAAACCCGGAAGTGTTGTGCTGCACTCTGTCTCTGCAAGGTGGAGGAAGCGAGCGGGTCACGTCTCTCTGAGCTGTGAATAACACTGAATACATGTCTACTCAACTATGAGTACCCTTAATGTGGTTTGAAAATGAAAATGTGGTAATTGCTTTGAAATGCTGCATTGCAAATGGGCGTTGGTGGTGGTAACTGCTTTGAAATGCAGCACTGCAAATGGTCGTTGGTGGTTGGTAACTGCTTTGAAATGCTGCACTGCAAATGATCATTGGTAGTGGTGGTAACTGATTTGAAATGCTGCACTGCGAATGGTCATTGGTGGTGGTGGTAACTGTTTTGAAATGCTGCACTGCGAATGGTCGTTGGTGGTGTTGGTAACTGGTTTGCAAATGGTTGTTGGTGGTGGTAGCTGCACAACTTCCTGTTTGCACTGTATATTGATTTTAGACAAAATGCTACTACTAATGGCTGTGATTTTTGACCTTCTTACTCAGTCCCCCTCCGCTCATCAGGTGCAGAGGATTCTTCCCATCAATGAAAAATAAAAGTGTTATTAGTGTTAAAAAAAATGTTGAGAATCTCTCCTATCAATCACGCCATGAAGGCCACACCCCTTCTGGAGGGAGGGGGGAGGGATTATTAAACCCGGAAGTGTGGGTGTGGCTCAGTCTCTGCAAGATGGGGTGGGGGAGAGGTCATGACGCTGTCTGAGCTGAATGACACACTGAATGTCTACTGAACTATGAGTGTGGTGTTTATGTGGTGTTTTGTATGGTTTCATGGTGTGGTTTTATGGAGGTTTCACCTGCTTGAAATGGTATGAAACTGCATTTTAATGTGGTGACCTTGCACCATGCATGAAATGGTATGAAACTGCACTTGAATTTGGTGGCCTTGCACCCGGCTTGAAATGGTATGAAACTGCACTTCAATTTGTTTGCTTGCACCCGGTTTAAGTGCTATGAAACTGCACTCGAATTTGGAAGCCTTGCACCCTGCATGAAATGGCATTAAACAGCACTAGCATTTTGTGTGCTTGCACACAGCTTGAAGTGGCATGAAACTGCACTTGAGTTTAATAGCCCTGCACCCTGCTTGAAGTGGTAGGAAACTACACTTGAGTTTGGTGGCCCTGCACCCTGCTTGAAGTGGTATGAAACTGCACTTGAACTTGGTGGGCTTGCACCCTGCTTGAAGTGGTCAGAAACTGCACTTGAATTCGGTGGCCTTGCACCCTGCTTGAAGTGGTAGAGAACATCACTTGAATTTGGTGGCCTTGCACCCTGCTTGAAGTGGTAGAGAACATCACTTGAATTCGGTGGCCTTGCACCCTGCTTGAAATGGTATGAAACTGCAATTGAGTTTGGTGGCCTTGTACCCTGCTTGAAGTGGTAGGAAACTGCATTTGGTGACATTGCACCCTGCTTGAAATGGAATTTCAAGGAATAGCCATGAGTCAACTGCTCTCCCACCAACTGTGCGTGAGTTGCCAGTACATCAGGCTTGAGTGACTGAGCTGTCACCCTAAGAATCCATTTGGCCCACAATGTCCATACTAGCCCTCTATATATACATATACATATACCACCACCACCAACGACCATTTGCAGTGCAGCATTTTAAAGCAGTTACCACCACCACCAATGACCATTTGCAGTGCAGCATTTCAAAGCAGTTACCGCCACCAACAGCCATTTGCAGTGCAGCATTTCAAAGCAGTTACCACCACCAACAACCATTTGCAGTGCAGCATTTCAAAGCAGTTACCACCACCAATGACCATTTGCAGTGCAGCATTTCAAAGAGTTACCACCACCAGCAACCATTTGCAATGCAGCATTTCAAAGCAGTTACCTCATTTTCATTTTCCAAACACATTAAGGGCACTCACAGTTGAGTAGACATGTGCTTAGTGTTATTCACAGCTCAGGGATACGTGACCCTCTTGCTTCCTCCATCTTGCAGAGACTGAGTGAGGCACAACACTTCTGGGTTTTATAGTCCCTCCTCCCTCCCACCAGCAAGGCAGCAGAGAGAATGTCAACATTTTTTAAACATTAATAACTCTTTTATTTTGAATCAATGGGAAAAATCCTCTTCTCCTGCGCAGCAGAGGGGGACTCTGAGTAAGATAGCCAAAAATCACAGCTGTAAGTTGCAGCGTTTTTTTCTAAAATCATGAAACAGAAAAACAGGGTCAGGATCTTACTTTTAGTAATATATATATATATATATATATATATATATATATATATATATATATATATATATATATATATATATATATATATATATAGATATATATAGATATAGATATAGATATAGATATAGATATAGTTATATATATATACATATATAGATATAGATATAGATATATATATATCCACATACTTAAAAATAAACAAAACAGTGCAACAATAATAAAAGTCTATTGTAGTTCAGAGCCTATGTGAGGTTGTAGTGCAAGGTTAAGCCAGTAAAGTTGGATCAAGGATAGTCCGAGGGTCACCAATGAGGTAGATAGTAGTTCAGGACTGCTCTATAGTTGTGGTCGGATGGTTAACTTGCTACGTCCACAACGCTCAGCAATTTCTTGTTGGCTTGGATGGAGCTGTTGCCAAGCCAGGAGTTGATGCACTCTGATCAGCTGCTTTCTACGACGCATCTGTAGACGCTGGTCAGGGTTGTTGGAGACATGCCGGACCTCTAAGGAAGATGGAGTGTTGGTGTGATTCTGTGACCATAGCTTCAATGTGACTGGTCCAGGACAAATTACTGGCAGCGTTCATTCCTGGGCAAGTGAAGCTTTCGGCCATCTGTATTTCGGGTGTGCTTGGCTCACTGAGGTTTACAGCTTAGCTTCTTAAGTGAATTTAAATTAATTTTTTTTTATGGTTGCTCCAGCATTATTGGTAAATGTTTGAGGTAGACGTGTGAATTTAGGGAACAGCTTTGCTCCAGAAAGTGACTCATGCAGAGACCACTTAATTTTTGAATGGAAATGTTAGGTAAAAGAATGATGTCAGTGCTATGGGATTCAATGTGTAGCCAGCACAAAGTTGAGTTGATGAGTCACCTAATTTGCTGAGTGTATAAGATCATGAGAGGAATGGATCTGGTAAATGCACGGAGTCTCTTGCCCAGAGTAGGGGAATCGAGGACCAGAGGACATAGGTTTAAGGTGAAGGGGAAAAGATTTAATAGAAAACTGAGGGGTAACTTTTTCACACAAAGGGTGGTGGGTGTATGCAACAAGCTGCCTGAGGAGGTAGTTGGGGCAGGGTTTAAGAAACAATTAGACAGGTACATGGATAGGACAGGTTTGGCGTGATATGGACCAAGAGGGAGCAGGTGGGACTAGTGTAGCTGGGACATATTGCCCGGTGTGGGCAAGTTGGGCTGAAGGGCCTGTTTCCACAATGTAGCACTCTATGAATCTATGACTCAGTGATTCTATGTAAAGACAAGAGGGCACTTTCATTCCTGTTCTTTAGGATCCACTATGTATTTAGTACTATAAAGTACAATACACCATTTCAAGCATATTAAGATTCTTGGGTATGAAATTCATTTCATACCATACCTTTTGATAATAAAATGGCCTGCTGCCAGGCACACCAAGTGTTACAGTCATAGAGCACAGAAACAGGCTCTTCAGCCCAACTCATCCATGTCGACCAAGATACCCATCTAAGCAAGTTCCCTTTGCTCATGTTTCACCCATATTCCATCTAAACCTTTCCTATCCACGTTCCTGTCCAAAAGATCTGAAGAAGGGTCTCGACCCGAAACATCACCCATTCCTCCAATCCAGAGATGCTGCCTGTCCTGCTGAGTTAATCCGTCAATTTGTGTCTATCAAAAGCCTTTTAAATATTGTTGTTGTACATGGCTCAACGACTTTCTGTGGAAGCTTGTTCCATATACCCACCACCTTCTTTGTGAAAAATGTGTCCCTCAGGTTCCAATTAAATCTATTCCCCTCTTGCTTAAAATCAATGTCCTCTGGTTATGACCCCAACTCTGTGCAAGAGACTGTGCATTCATCCTATCTATTTGCCTCATAATTTTATACACTTCTGTAAGATCATACCTAATCCTCCTGCATTCTTAGCCAGCCAAACATCCACATAGCTGCATTAACTTATGCATCCACCAGTGCAGGGTCCCATCCCTGTTATTTGGCTCAGGTGCTTACCTTTATGTTCATGGCCATGGAAGCCATGCTTTTGGTCAGATGCATTGCTTGTCCCAGATGAGTCATCTTCATTGCATGCCCATGGATGAAGGCAGCTTGAGATTTTACAGCATGAAATGAAACCTTTTGAAGAGTTATCATCATTGAATCATAGTCATACAGCACAGAAAAAGGCCCTTTGGCCGGCTTACCTACGCCACCCAAGGTGCCCCATCCACACTAGTTCTCCCTTGACTGCGTTTGGCCCGTATCCCTCCATGTGCATGTCCAAATACTTTTTAAATGTTGCCTCAAGTACTTGTAACTCCACCTGCAGTTTATTCCATTCCCCCACCACCCTCTGTGCAAAAATATCGCCCTTCAGATTCCTATTAAATCTTCCCCACCCCCCCTCTCACCTTAAACCTATGTCCTCTGGTTCTTGATTCCCCTACTCTGGGCAAAAGACCCTATGCATTCACCCTATCTATTGCCCTCGTGATCTTATACGCCTCAACAAGATTTACTCGCATCCTCCTGCACTCCAAGAATAATGTCCTAGCCTGCTCAACCTCTCCCAAAAAGCTCAGGCCCTCAAGTTCTGGCAACGTCCTTGTAAATCTTCTCCGCACTCTTTCCAGCTTAACACATGTTTCCTATAACAGGGTGTCTAAAACTGAACATAGCAGTCCAATTGTGACCTCACTAGCACCTTGCTCAGCTGTAACATGACCACCCAACTTCCACACTCAAACTTGCCTTAACTCTAACCAGCTCTTCAGATTCAATCATTATTTATTCAGATCCAATCTTTATTGTCATTGTGCAGTGTACAGTACAGAGACAAGGAAATGCAGTTAGCATCTCACCCAGAAGAGCAAACATAGAATAATGGAACAGCAATATATATATATGTACATACAGTAGCAGTAATGCAATTTCTCTGGGGGAAGGAGTGTCCGGGGTGGGGGGTGACTAGCAGTGACCGAGGTGCAGAGTTAAGTTGTGTAACAGCCGCAGGAAAGAAGATGTTCCTGAACCTGCTGGTCCGGCAACAGAGAGACCTGTAGCGCTTCCCGGATGGGAGGAGGGTAAACAGTCTGTGGCTGGGTTGAGAGCAGTCCTTGACGATGCTGCGCGCCCTTCGCAGACATCGCTTGCTCTGGACAGACTCAATGGAGGGGAGTGAGGAACCGTTGATGCGTTGGGCGATCTTCACCACCCTCTGCAGAGCTTTCCGGTTGGAGACAGAGCAGTTGCCATACCATACTGTGATACAGTTGGTAAGGATGCTCTCGATGGTGCAGCGGTAGAAGTTCACAGAGGAGACAAATGGACCTTCTTTAGTCTCCTCAGGAAGAAGAGACGCTGGTGAGCCTTCTTGACCAATGTTGAGGTATAGTGGGTCCAAGAGAGGTCATCAGAGATGTTGACCCCCAGAAACCTGAAGCTGGAAACTCCGTTCCGGCATGTACCACCACCACCATCTCCGTCCCGTTAATGTGGATGGGGGTGTGCATGCCACCCCTAGACCTTCTGTAGTCCACAATGAGCTCCTTGGTCTTCTTGGAGTTAAGGGCCAGGTTGTTGTCAGCGCACCATGCTGCTAGGAGCTGAACCTCCTCCCTATAGGCTGATTCATCGTTGTCGCTGATGAGGCCAATCACCGTTGTATCATCTGCATCACTATCTGCATCTGCATATCTCTTATATTTATTACAATTTTTTTGTAACTTTCAGTGTTCATTATACAGTAAATATAACCGTCAGAAAGACATTACATTACTGGAGTATAATTTCATTTTCACAACATCTCTCCCTTTTTCCTTTTCTCTTTGCGCTGCACAAGAGCTTTATTTAGTGAAATACTAGCATCTCCATTAAAGTTGGAAACTGGGCCAAAGTTATTTCTGCAGTATATTATTGGAGGATGTACACAAAGAATCATGCTTTGTCCATATTATTGGATAAGCTTTGAGGGAAAGCAGATCCCCACAATAAGTGTAAGGGCCTCATGTCATTGCTAGTATCGGGCAGGAGGTACAGAAGCCTGAAGTTGCACCCCACCAGGTTCAGGAACACCTACAACCATCGGGCTCTTGAATCAACCGGCATAACCATAATCCTGTTCTGGCAGTGGGACATTACAGAGTGCAGGAAGCAAGTGCAGATTTAAACAGAAGATAGACACAAAATGCTGGAGTAACTCAGCGGGACAGGCAGCATCTCTGGAGAGAAGGATGCTGCCTGACCCGCTGAGTTACACCAGCATTTTGTGTCTATCTTCGGACATTACAGAGTGTTGTAGAGTAAACAATAGCGAGGGCTAATAATTAGTAAATAGGCATGTGAATTGTACTAATTTGGTGACAGGAAACTGCAGACAAAAGCCGAACAGGAACTTCATTGATTATATGTGCACCCATCATTGTAACAGAGATTTGGATCTACTGTTAACAAATTTAGACGTGGATAATCATGTCATTCTGTTTATGACCTAAACATATCTTAGAAAAGACTTTCCGAGTTTCATTCTGTAATTAAGACCTCGATTTACTGTTAATCAAGTTTCTGAGTAATCCTGTCAACAGAGAATGTAAAAAATGTACCAAAGTCACACTTAACAGGTCAGCTTTGGCTGTTCAATAATTTGCTCGTTACTTCAAACACCAACCCCGCGTGGCGTTTCCATTTTGCTCCTACACAGACCATCTGTTCCAACATCGTAGACTTACATTTTTCTAATTGCACTTTGCAGTAAAGTGTTGTTTATTGCAGTCTTTTATTTATTTTCCTGTCCTATGGAACATAAGCAAAAGAACTGGCCCTTCAGCCCACAATGTCCACACCAAACATGATGCCAAGTACCTCTGCCTGCACATGTTCATGAGGTCATAAGGTCATAAGTGATAGGAGTAGAATTAGGCCATTTGGCCCATCGAGTCTACTCCACCATTCAATCATGGCTGATCGATCTCTCCCTCCTAACCCCTGACATCTGTACTAGTCCTTTTTCCCAGGGTGGAAAAGTCAAAGTGTAGAGGGGTTAGTTTAGTTTAGTTTAATTTAGAGTTACAGCGATACAGCAGATATTTGTCATCAGGTGGCGTCGCGTGCGGCAGCCTCGCCAGCAGTCTGTCCGTGCTTTCACCCTTTTTGTTATTTTTGGTCTGTATAAAAGTATGTTTTTGCAGGTTTTTTAGTCATTTTTATGTGGGGGAGGTGGGGAGGGGAAGGGGACACCAGTCACTTCCTGGTCGGAGATGCGTCTTTTCTCCGAGTCGCATCTTCGCCCCCCCCCTCGCGGTCTACCAACTGGATTGGCGTGGCCTTTCCTGCCGGTGACCGCCAGAGCTTCAGCAGCGGCGCGGCACTAAATTACCATCGCGGAGCGGGCAATGCCTTACCGGGGATCGCCGTGTTGGAGCTCCGGTGTGTTGGGCCTGCTGCTTTAACATCGTGGAGCTTTGGTTTGGGGAGCTTCCAGCTGTGGGCAGCGCTGAATTTAACATCCTGGGACCTCTTGCCAGGGGTCGCCAGTGTTGGAGCTCCATCCAGCTCGGCCTGTGGACATCGGGAGCCGCCGTCTCCAGCAGGGAGTTGCTGATTCAGAAACTCCAAGCCGCTGAGAGTGTTCTTCCATTCTGACGTTGGAGTTCCGATCATCCCGGTGAGAGGGCCTGAACATCGGGCCGCCATTGCGGCGACTGTGGAGGGCTCAAAGGCCCCGACCACGGGTGAACAAAGAGGAAGATGACTAAATTTTATTGCCTTCCCTCACAGTGGGAACGTTGATTCTGCTGTGTGGGGATGTTCACGTTAAACTCTATCGTGTATTGTGTTCTTTTTATTCGTATGGCTTTATGGTCACTCAAATTTCACTGCACCAATTGGTGCATGTGACAATAAATGTAACTTGAACTTGAAACAGTTGAAATTTTACATTTATAACCAACCTAATTAAGCTACAAACCTGTACCTCTTTGGAGTGTGGGAGGAAACTGAAGATCTAAGATCTTGTCACAGGGAGAACGTACAAGCTGTGTACAGACAGCACCCATAGACAGGGTCGAACCCACTTCCCTGCTACTGTAAGGCAGTAGTTTTAAGGGATAGTTTTAAGGATGTTTAAAAGAGTTGTGTAGGGATTTTGTTGTTACATAGAGTGGTGGGTGCCTGGAACGTGCTGCCAGGATGGTGGTGGAAACATTTAAGGCTTTTAGATAGGAGTGTGGATATGCAGGGAATGGAGGAATGTGGATCAAGAATGATCCTGGGGATGAGTAGGTTAACCTATGATGAGCGTTTGTCAGCACTAGGCTTGTACTCGCTGGAGTTTAGAACGAGGGGGGACCTCATTGAAATGTACAGAATAGTGAACGGCTTGGATAGACAGGACACGATATGATAGAACTTTATTCATCCCCGGAGGGAAATTGGTCTGCCAAGTGTCACAATGCACAACAAGGTATACGCAAACTTGAAATTAAAATTAAATTAAAAGTTAAAACAAAAAAAAAGACAAGCAACAGTTGGCTGGCTGCCGTGCACAGAGTGCCTTCCTCGGAATGAGCGAACAAAGGAACAAACGAACAAATGAATACAGACTTATCCCCTGGGCAGAGTATTCTAAAATTAGAGTGCCCCCCCCCCCACACCAGGTCCCCCTTTGTTCTTCCACCATCCCCCCATTCTGGGTCCCCATTGTCCTCCCTTCCCCCCTCACACTGATCGCGGATCGACCATGCCACTGAGGTTCCCGTTGCTGCCGAGGCTCCCACTGCCACCGAGGCTCCCGCTGTTGCCGAGGCTCCATTGTTGCCGAGGCTCCACCATCGCCGAGGCTCCCGCTGCTGCTGAGGCTCCCATCGCCGCCAAGGTTCCCATTGCCACCGAGCCTCACGCTGCTGCCGGGACCCCACCGTCGGCTACATTGAGGCTCACGCTGCTGCCGAGGCACCTGCCGCTGCCGCCGAGGCTCCGTCAGCCCAGACAGGCCTCGCCGCCTGGCTTCCCCGCAATCCCCTGGGGGGCCTGTTGGGTGAGTCGGGCCTATCGGGGCGCGTTCTGGTCGGCGGCTCGGATGGTTGGTGGGTGGATCAGGCCCGCGTGGCTCCCTGGGACAGAGTGGATGTGGAGAGGATGTTTCCACTCATGGGAGAGCCTAAGACTGGAGGTCGCAGCCTTAGAATTAAAGGCCATTCTTTTAGGAAGATGAGGAGGAATATTGTTTATCTTACAACACTCTGTAATATCCTATTGTCAAAATAGGATTCTGGTTTTGCAGGTTGATTCAACAACCTAATAGTTATAGGAAAGTAGCTGCTGCCCGATAGTGGCACTGTCAAGATGGCCTTATACTTATTGTGGGGATCTGCTTTCTATCAAAGCTAATCCAAAAACTATGGACAATACATGATTTTTTAATATGTACTGTACATACTCCAATAATACATTGCTGAAAACAATTCAAGGGTTCGCAACCATTCCTTATAGCTAATACACAGTAGTTCAGGCAGCATTTTGGTGTCATCTGCAAACTTGCTAACCATACCATCTATATTTACATCATCTACGTTGCTTATATATCTACCACAAAGAATAAAGGCCCCAGCATAGATCCCTGCTGATCTCCTACTCACTGGTCACAGACCTCCAGACCAAATCACACGCCAGTTCTGAATCCAAATGGCTAAGTCAGCATGGATCCCATGCATCTTAATCTTCTGGAACAGCCCATGAGGGGCTTTATCAAATGCATTATTACAATCCATGTCGACAATGTCCACAGCACGGTCCTTGACGATCACCTCTGTCATCTCTTCAAAAACCTAAATCATGTTCATAAAACCATGCTTGCAGCGGACAAAGGCATGCCGACTGTCCCATATTATCCCATCTTCCAAAT
The DNA here is from genome assembly GCA_035221665.1 of Okamejei kenojei. Taxonomy (NCBI): domain Eukaryota; kingdom Metazoa; phylum Chordata; class Chondrichthyes; order Rajiformes; family Rajidae; genus Okamejei; species Okamejei kenojei. Next base: position 94,056,315 of record CM069137.1, read on the forward strand.
GAGAGTAAATCCTATCCTGAAGATCCCTCTCCCACAGCTAACGTGAGGCCCACCGACCTGTAATTTCCTGGATTATCTCTGCTTCAGTCCTACGCGACCTCACCTGTGGCTTGTGGAGAAACAAAGATTTTTGTTGAGGCCCCTACAATCTGGTCTCTTGCTTCTCTTAAAAATTTGGACAGATCATAAGATCATAAGTGATAGGAGTAGAATTAGGCCATTCGACCCATCAAGTCTACTCTGCCAATCAATCGTGGCTGATCTTTCTCTTCCTCTTAAAACCATTCTCCTAGCTTCTCCCCATAACCCCTGACACCCGTAGACAGATCCCATCAGGTCCTAGGGATTTATCCACTTTAATGCTCTGCATTAAAGAGCATTAAATCTTGATCTCAACCAGCCCAAGCATGTTGGTCTTTCCATCACTGATCACGCTGGCCTCTATGTGTCCTTCTCACTGCCCTTCCCCTTGGTGATTACAGATACAAAGTATTCATATAACACCTTGCCTACATCTTCTGTCTCTCAACATGTCTTTGCTCCTTTACCCACGAGTAGTCCTGCCTTCTCTCTTGGGTCAAGAAGTTACCCTCTTGTTTTTAATGTACGTATCAAAAGCCTAGGGATTTTCTTTAATCCCTACCTGTCAATGTCATCAAAGAACATCAAAGAGGAGGATGACTGAACTTTGGTACCTTCCCTCACAGTGGGAAACTTTGATTCCGCTGTGTGGGGATGTTTATGTTAGACTCTATTGTGTGTTGTGTTCTTTTTTATTCATATGGCTGTATGGTGACCCCAAATTTCACTGTACCAATTGGTGCATGTGACAATAAATGTCTCTTGAATCTCTTGAATCTTAAATCTAGAATCTCATTTCATGGCCCCTTTAGGCTCCACCAATTTCCTGCCTGCTTTATATTCCTCAAAGACCTTGTCTGATTTTTTTTTGTCTGCAGCTCACATATGTTTCCTTTTTATTTTAATGTTTTTGTTTAGTTTAGAGATACAGCACGGAAACAGGCCCTGCGGCCCACCGGGTTCGCGCGGGCTAGCGATCCCCGCACACTAACACTATCCTACACACAGTAGGGACAATTTTTAAAAAACATTTTACCAGGCCAGTTTACCTTCAAACCTGTACGTCCTCAGAGTGTGGGAGGAAACCGAAGATCTCGGAGAAAACCCACGCGGTCACGGGGAGAACGTGCAAACTCCGTACAGACAGCACCCGTAGTCGGGATTGAACTCGGGTCTCCGACGCTGCAAGCGCTGTAAGGCAGTAACTCTACCGCTGTGCCACCATGCCACAGTAACAACTTATTTTGTCATCCAAGGTTCCCTTACCTTGCAATCATTATCCTTCCTCATTTCTGCAATGTGCTGGTCCAGAACTCTGATCAGCTAGCCTTTAAATGACTCCCACGTGTCAGATGTGGACAAGCCCAATAATAACTGCTCCCAATTGACTCACCCTCGCTCCTGCCTAATAATGCTATAATCTGCCTTACTACAATTTAATAGCCTCTCCCCACGTCCAGACATCCTTTCAGAATTTATGTGTAATTTATGTATAATTTATGTTTTTGTGTGTTTGTCCACTTCTATGTACCTTTGATGCTGCGACAGGTAAGATTTTCATTATACCTCCACACATGACAATAAACACAAATTGACAAATCGACTTCATCTTACGGGAAGATAGACACAAAATGCTGGAGTAACTCAGCGGGACAGGCAGCATCTCTGGAGAGATGGAATGGGTGATGTTTCCGGTCAAGACCCTTCTACAGACTGAAAGTAATGGCAGAGGGAGACAAAGATATAAGGATGTGTAAGGTGTGAAAACGAGACATCAAAGGGGATGAGAGTTAAGGAACATTTTGAATAGATCATTGTTATCTGGGGGAAGGTGACAATGAAGCAAATAGAGATAAAATGTAATCAGGAAGACAGTCAGACTGGTCTGAGAATGGGGAAGGGGAGGGATGGAGAGAGAGGGAAAACAAGTGTTATTTGAGGTTAGAGAAGTCAATATTCAAACCGCTGGGTGTAAGTTGCCCAAGCAAAATACTAATCTAACATGAAATACACAAACATTTCAAGGAAAACCAAAGCGATCACTGACCGGGGCAAACGTCAGTTTCACTCACACTAGTTGCTTAATGCCACGATATCTGTCCATGTGGATTTGAGGAAGAACACAGATTAAAATGAACAAGCACTGAATCTGTGCCCAAGCACAATATGCATTATGAAGTAAATGCCAATTCTGACAGAATGCATCTGTACTGGATACACATCCTAAGTGCACAGTGAAAATAATTTACATTTATATTGGCAGAATCCCATCACATTCGTTATCAATAATCCAGCTTGTTGGTAACGTTTGATCAGTACTGGTTAGTAATAAGAAAACAAATCTCTTCCTCAGAGTATACCATGCATAACTTCATTTCCTGATATAAAAACTGGACACACAAAGCTTGGCTTGTTGGCTTTAGAATGCGCCTTCACTTCCTGTAATTTCACATTCCCTTGACGATATATTATTGCTGCAGTACTTAGCTTCAAGCAGAAGAGACCTTGATCTTTGCACTGTTTTTTTCCCCTCCTTGCTATTTATTTTCAAACTTCTTGGTTTGTGCTGACTTTGATGTGGCGCGTTGCACTTAGGTGAGCTGGATGCGTGGCATAATTAAAATGAGCAGGGGCTACTCGTGACGTGGCAAGTCACGTGGATGTAAGAAATGGGGAGGTATCGAAGCCACATCTGGTCCATCCTAAAACCAGCACCTGCATAAATCCCAACGCTACTTGTGACATCAGCTCAATGATCTGCACTGAGAATCAAGCTCTATTCAAGGAATAAAGTGTTCATATTATTGCCGCACCAGGAGGCAAATGCTCACTGTCAACGATGATTGATATAAACTGTGTTTTTAATTATATTATTCCACAAAGGAGAGTGAAGTAAATGTATAGCCAGCTGTAGGGGGAAGCAGTTCCCTGAGTGCAAGGAGTCTTGTGTGGTATCCAGTTGATGTTTATGTCAGACGTTTACAAACTAAGGTTGCACTACCTCAGTGTTATACAGGCAGACCCTGTGTTACGGGGGGTGTGTGTGGTGGAGTGGCGGCAGGCAGCCTTCATTCCAAAAAATCTCTCAGTATTGTGATTTTCCATAACGTGGCTATGTCATCCCCACATGTGTCAAGAAATGCAAGTTTGAATAAATTGTTTCTCCATTTCCAGATTTTTTTTTAACCTGAACTGCTGTGATGCAGGCGGTCACTTACACTGTGATCCTATTAGATGGCATGGTACGCCTATTTTTGCAAAACAATAACTTTGTCACAGTTTGCAATATTCACCGCACCAACAGCGTAAACTGTGCATGGACACAAAATGCTGGCCTATCTCAGCGGGACAGGCAGTGTCTCTGGAGAGAAGGAATAGGTGATGTTTCGGGTCGAGACCCTTCCTTAGATCCAAACGTCACCCATTCCTTCTCTCCATAGATGCTGTCTGTCCCGTTGTGTTCCTCCAGCATTTTATGTCTATCTTCAGTTAAAACCAGCATCTGCAGTTCCTTCCTATACAGCTTAAACTGTGTACGTGTTGAATCATTAAGTGTTATATTTTGTAAATGAGCCCACACAGAAGAAAGGTCCTGGCCCAAAATATCACCTCTCCTTGTTCTCCCGAGATGCTGCCTGACCCACTGAGTTCCTCCAGCACTTTGACTCTTTTTTTTCGTAAACCAGCATCTGCAGTTCATTGTCTATCTACGCTCACTGCCTGTTCCTCTTTCACTTTCAAGGCTTGCCGTTAAATTTGGGTGCAAAGAGCAAAACAATCTAAGCACATAAGATTGTGTTGAAAAAAAACTCCTTAAATTCTGCCACATGGCTTGCAGGCTTCAGAGAAATGGAATGATCAAATGGAGAAGGGTCTCAACCCGAAATGTGCCTGTCCCGCTGCGTTACTCCAGGACTTTGTGTCGCCCAACCATGGAAGGTTGCCTGGTTGATGTACCTACACCCGCTCTAAAGGGGTTGGACAGGCTAGATGCAGGAAGATTGTTCCCGATGTGGGGAAGTCCAGGACAAGGGGTCACAGCTTAAGGATAAGGGGGAAATCCTTTAAGACCGAGATGAGAAAGACTTTTTTCACACAGAGAGTGGTGAGTCTCTGGAACTCTCTGCCACAGAAGGTAGTTGAGGCCAGTTCATTGGCTATATTTAAGGGGAGTTAGAAGTGGCCCTTGTGGCTAAGGGGATCAGAGGGTATGGAGAGAAGGCAGGTACGGGATACTGAGTTGGATGATCAGCCATGATCATATTGAATGGTGGTGCAGGCTCGAAGGGCCGAATGGCCTACTCCTGCACCTATTTTCTATTTCTATGTTTCTACCGCCTCTGCTACTGACCTTCTCCAAACAATCAATATTCTGGAGCAAGATACCAATGCAACACTAAAGGAATCAATATGCCTGCTTGTCTTCAATGTGCCAGCATTGACAATCAGTCAGTTCTTACTGACACCCGAGCTGGTAATTTGCAACCCTCTGTGAACAAGTCCATGCTGAATATCCTGATGCTTTGCCAAGTTTGATGCAGACCATGCTTTCCAAACAAGCAGTTCAATTTCATAATAATAACCATGCATTGAGCTGGCAGGCTCTGTTTTTGATCTGATGAGAAAATCCGTAACGGTGAACTGCAATTGCCACCGTTCCACTCTGCTGCAGATGATACCATGTTGTGGGCATGTGCCACTAGTGTGCTTATATGCAGCCTCATGTCAAGCCCTAAAGACATGCTAGCACCTTGTCTGCTCCGAGACATCAGTTGTGCATTCTTGATTCTATCTCTTAACTCATTGAGTTTGCTTTGGGGATGATGATCAAGATTAACTTATTTATTCCGAACTACATAGACTATCTTCTTCTTCTTGCGTATGGCGCGCACAGCCTAAAGTTGTCGGACAACTTGTTCTATTTGATCTTATTTGATTCTGCATGCCGGGGTGATTGCATTTGTCGAAACAGGGCGGACCACGTGAAGGTTGCAATCTCCCACCCCACATAGACTGTTATTGTTATTATTGCACTATTATTGTCTGCTATTTAGCAGCAGTCAATAATAGTGCAATAATTATTACCTAATAAATATATGTGTGCATGTGTATATACACATATAATACACACACACACACACACACACACACACACACACACACACACACACACACACACACACGCACACACACACACACGCACACACACATACATATATATAATATATATACACATATGTAAAAACAGACAATAATAGTGCAATAATAACAATATACATATATACATACAAAAACACATGCGCACACACACACATGCACACACACAGACACAAATATATACGCACACACATGTATATATGTAGCAATGTTACAACATTTTGAAATTTTAAAAATCAAGTTCGCAATTTATCCCATCAGATAAAGCATAAAAAGAAGTTTAATTTGACACCTAATTCACTTTCATATCTTCAGTATTAAAAAAGATATGGCCATTTTCATACTCGGAAATTAGCATCTTGATCCCTATTGCTTTTGCATTGACTTAACACAAAAGCTGTGATCGAGGACAGTTACAAGCCCATAACTTTCTTAAAAATTAAGAGAACTGAATGAAATTTTCAGTTATTATAGATTGAAGCATTCTGAAACAAATATGAAACAATCTTACTTGGATGACCTGAAATTAAAGCATATAATTAATTAATTACCTAATTGTAGTCAATTACAAAATTGACCATTGTGACGGAAATAGTAATAAGCACCCAGACTGCCTTGAAAATTCAAAAATGTGACATTCTCAAGATCAGAACTTTAAATATTGTATTATATGCTGTAATTCCATAACAGACAGGTAAATAAATTACAATTTCTAGCAATAGACCAAGTCTTTATGAAGAAGATCAGTTGCTAGCTGGTACATTGGCATATCATAATCAGTAGCATCATCATACTCCTCAGATTGTAACCAATAAGCAACTCTGTACACCTTGTTTTTCCTCAACTTTTCCATTTTGGCATTGTAAACTACAAGTCTTTGCTCTTCAAACCACGCATGACATGCCTTTCTGCCCACTACTTTCCCATTAAGAATGTCCTGTAGATTCCATTTCTTAAGAAAATGATTTTTTTTTAAAATCACAAATAACATCCAAATAACAAACTAAGCCCATTCACACGAGAATTCACACTATAACATGATTTTTAAATCTCACTGTCATTAATTCATATGCCAGATGGAAGGAATTTGATGTTTAATTCCCATTAATTAATATAGTGGGCCATGTACAACAAGGCCGAGGGGGTTTTTGCCTGGGAGCAATGAAACCAACCTGGCAAAAGGCTACTCCAGCTGAACGTCGGCACCTGGTGGTGGAGGAGGTGTGCCACCAGGAAGAAGCAGCCAGGTGTGCCAAAGCCATATCCCGAGCAAAACAAGGCCGCTGGATGACGTGGGATGGCGTTGAGAGGAGGAAGATCACATGGAGAGAGCTGTGGACCATGGAGTCAAATAAGTTGAGCTTCATTATCAGAGCCACATATGACGTCCTTCCCTCTCCCACAAACCTAAATCTTTGGCTGGGAGAGGATCCAGCCTGCCCCCTGGGTGCAATTCCAGAAAACCCCAAGCACATCCTGGTCGGTTGTAAGACCAGCCTAACACAAGGCAGATACACCTGGCGACACAACCAGGTGCTGAGGTGTTTGGCAGCTGAACTCGAGTGCAAGAGAGTTAACCACCAACGCCATGCCTACCAATGCCCAGATAACATTCCCGCAAATACCATCCTTCATCCGGGAAGGAGAGAAACGGAGGACTAACCCCTCGCCTCTCAACTCATGCCCACTGAACGCAGCCAGGGACTGGGAAATGCGTGTTGACCTAGGCCAGAGGCTTTCGTTCCCAGTTGAAATCGCAGTTACCAACCTGCAACCAGAACTCGTTCTCTGGTCCAACTCCTGTCGGAGTGTTTTCATCGAGCTGACGGTCCCACGGGAGGAGGCTGTGGACGAGGCTTATGAAAGGAAAAAGCTTTGATATTCAAACCTTGCAGCAGAGGCAGAGGAGAGAGGTTGGAGGGTAAGGTTGTGTCCAGTGGAGGTGGGGTGCAGGGGCTTTGTAGCCAGTTCCACCGCAAGGCTCCTGAGGGAAGTAGGAGTCAGAGGGCAGGCACAAAGGAGGGCAATAAAAGAACTTGCCAATGCCGCCGAACGGAGCCGTCACTGGCTGTGGCTGAAGAGGAAAGATGCTGTCTAGGCTGCCACGTGACCATCTAGAAGCTAGCAATAAGACACACACACAGGTCTGATCAACCTGTGGTGCGCCTGCCTCGACTGAGGGTGATTTGTGATAAAAGGCCGAAACACCCAGTGAAGTTGAGGTACACAACTGAAGATGTGTCTGATTGTTAGCAAAATGCACCTGGTGGTCATACCCAAGAATGTCAATTGTAGTGAAATCTTAGGGATTGTAACATCCAGTCCTAATAATCAATCTAGAAACATCCACTCAATATAAATCAAGAATTATTATTTTTTGCACAATACATGGGACCAGAACTGATATTTTGTATAAAAATATTGACTATGGGTAGACGATAACACAAAATATACACTATTTAGATGCTCTTATGACATGATTGTCCAAAAAAAAGAGCATTTAAATAGTAAGATTAAACGAGAACTTACCAGTTTGATGTTTGATCTTGATTTTACGAGGAGTTACGATGAGCGATTAGGTGAAGAAGGCCGTCAGTCGTCATGCGCGTCAATCTTCAAAGCAGCGGTGTGGAATCACAGGTAAAAAGAAGTTGACCTAAAGATAGTAAGATTTGGAGAAAGTAGAACTACCAGATGACCTGATAATATGAGGGTTGGGAGCAGTGGGCACGTAATCGCTCATCGTAACTCCTCATAAAATCAAGATCAAATTTCAAACTGGTAAGTTCTTGTTTAATCTTACTATTTTACTTCGGAGTCATGTGAGTGACTACGTGAAGATTTCAAAGCTCTGTGATTTCACGCCGGTTCGAATCCAGGCATCACACACTGAATGGATTGACCATGGATGAGTGAGTAAAATGTTAATGCATTCAGACATAACATACTTAGGTAACAAAACTGATGCTTTAATGCAAAACGAAAACAATAATGACCCCGCTCAACCTGGGGGGAAACTATAAACAGAATTCAAAATGGTACGTGCAAACACCCCCGGTCCGGCAATGGGTTTGTTATAAAACCGGTGGAACATCCTTTCATTGGCCCATCCTGTCGCCGCTAGGATGTTGTCGAGGGGCACGTCCATAGCCCTTGCTGCCGACGTTGATGCTGCCCTGGTGGAGTGAGATTTGTAAATATCAGTATCTACTCCTGCAAGTGCCAGTATCTCTTTTAGCCATCTGGAAAATGTTTGTATGGACACCCTATGGTGTGCTTTTTTTTGTGGCTGATTAAGACAGCTAACTCTGTGCCTCTGAGGCTCCTGGTGACTGTAATATAGTGGTGCAACTGCAGAACTGCAGAATAGTATGCCAAGAACTCAAGCCTGGGCCCTGGCACCCCGGCCCTGCTCTGTTTTACTAAATCATAAATGACAAAAGTTATGGTGTTCACAGTTTTGTGCATGTTGTCGAGTCGCAGTTTGTGTAGGGTTTGGACTCGTTGCGCCGTAATGGCCGCCATTAGCATGACTACCTTGAGGGTGAGCTTATGTAAGGATAATGTGGACTTCCGGTGGCGCCATGTTACAGTAACAGATGCAGCACCTAGCTACGTTCCCGAAAATTTGTGACTTTTTGCGTTAAAATCGGGTCTGCTGGTCGGGACTGATTTAAAAAACTTACCAGAGCTTCTGGACGTTGCGCAGACGTTTGATGCTGTGCTTGAAACTGTCGCTACATATCTGACTACAATGCAAGAAATAGAGACAGATATGGTACGAATGGCTGAAGAGATGAAGAATATGAGGTCAGTACAAGACCTCACTACAAGACAGATGGCAACTCAGCTGGCGAAAGTTTCGTAAAATGCCTTGATTTGGAAGCTCGTTCAAGACGCCAAAATCTAAGAATAGTTGGAGTGCCAGATGGAGCCAAGGGAAATGACCCTCGGGAGTTTGCTGCGGGCTTAATTAAACAAGTTCTTAATCTCCCTAACGAACCAAAAATTGAATTGGCACATCTAGTACCGAGATTTATACCAAGATCACAAACAAGTCCAGACAATACACGACAGATCATTGTGAAATTTCGGGACATTTCAGACCTTGAATAGGTTATGAGGAAAATCAAATATGGAGTGCCATTGATGTTCGGTGATGTCTCTATCAAACTATTCAGGGACTATCCTTATGAAATTGTACAAAAGCAAAATCAGTTTTCAAAGACAAAGCATATTCTCCAAGGAATTCAAAATATTAGATATGGTGTTTTTTATTCAGGTAAGATGAGGATCTCCTACAATGGACAGGAAAAATCATTCATAAATCCGGAGGCTGCATACAAATATGCTCAAACCATCGTGGAAGACAACAAGTAGTTGGAAGGTATGGACGGCATGGACAAATCTTTCTTTTTATTATCATTTTTCTACTGTCAGCGACTGAACATTAGCGGAGAATCATTACTAATTTAAAAGACTAAGATGGAGAACCTTTCCATGTGCGCCTGTCTAGACTTCTTATCGGTGGAATTTTAATTCAAGGAGATTCTGTGTTCCAAGCGAAGCAAAGAAAGATAAACACCAGAAAGAATAACTTAAGAGTAAAATGTGGACAGAAGCACTTACTGTTGCTTAAGAGATTAAATGACTAACTTAAATTGTATAGATCTAACACTTTTAACAATATTAACATTAAAATAGTAACGGATGTTAACCAGAATTGCAGAATGGTGAAGAATTAAACCAAGTATTACAAAGAGGGACTTTCCCTTTCACAGAGGGTGATAATTGCTAAGGAAATAACTAATAATAAATTTAAAGACTAACATGTATAATTCAATAAGTTTCAATTTTATCTATAATTGGGGGGAGAGGAGAAGTGGGCACCTGGCCCGTTTCAGGTTAACCCCTTCAACCAACTGAATGTAAAACCATACGTTTAAACACTTAGTAGATAAAATTGTTAGATGTATATGAGAAGTCACAATGAAATGTATTCATATACTGTAAAAGGGTACTATACATTTGATTTTGAATGGGTCCCGCTCCACTATGCGATGAGTAATTAAGGGAGCGGAGCTAATTGTTTAATATCAGCAATGGAAGTCGATACAATGTTTTCTCCAACCTACAGGTGGGTCACTTGTTAAAGTGTCGACAAGTTCGGACACTGTATTTTCACTTTTTTTTTGTTTTTTTAAATTATCACAAGTCACATGTGTGTGTTTTTTGTTTAAGGATAATTGCAAATGGAAGCTACCAATTGAACTCTGTAGTGCAAATGTTCCCCCAATACCTAAAGACCTGAGGTATGGATGCACCGCAAGATATATGGGTATTAAAACCATTCAAAATGCAAGACGATAAACAAAATAAACTGGGAGGAATCTCATTCTGCAGTTGGAACATAAGGGGTGTTAATGAACCTATTAAAAGGGGTAAGATATTAGCTCAGCTGAAATTATACAATACAGACATCATTTTTTTTTACAAGAAACTCATCTCAAATCCCAAGATCAAGCTAGATTGAGGGCGAATTGGATAGGCCAAATCTTTCACTCTTCATATACTTAGAAATCTAGAGGTATGACAATCATTATTTGTAAAGGCATACCATGTAAACCAAATAATACCAGAACAGATAAGGAAGGGAGATATTTGATAGTTACCAGTGAGATCCATGCTACCCCAATCACCTTGGTAAATATATATGCGCCCAACTTTGACAATCCTCATTTTTTAAATAAAATCCTGAATACAATTGCAAAATCTAATTACCAAAACATCATATTTGGAAGAGACTTTAATTGTGATTTAGATCCTTACTTAGACAAATCTAGCCAAAAACAGAGAGGTAATACAAAATCTAAAACTAGTGAACTTTTAAACACATATATTAAAAATACCAATATAACAGATGTTTGGAGGATCGCAAATCCGACCGGCAGGGAATACTCATTTTATTCAATGGTACACAAGACATAGTCACATATAGATTATTTCCTGGTGGATAAAAATTAATCCCTTATACTTCAAACCTGAAATACCATACCAACATGATCTCAGATCACTCCCCACTAACTTTCTTTTTAAAACTGGAAGTAATGTCGAAGAATAAATCGTTTTGGAGGTATAATCCTCAATTTTTAAAAGACCCGCAAGGGAGTATATAACTAAAACAACAAATGGACCTCTTTTTTGAAATAAATGACACTCCAGACATATCGCCCACATTATTATGGGAATCCTTCAAAGCATTTATTAGAGGCGTTATAATATCATACCAAGCTTTTCAAAATAAAAAAAACAAGAACGAACAAAGACAGTTAGAAGAACAAATTAGACAACTGGATATAGATAATGCTAAAGACCCAACAATGGATAAACACAATAAAATATTAATTCTGAAATTTGAATTAAATAAATTATTATCAGCTAAAGTTATAGACAGGAATATTTTGAATTTGGGGATAAGCCCCACAAACGTTTGGCACGTCAGTTAAAAAAACGAGAAAAATAACACACGATCGTAAAGATCAAATCAGATAGAGGGGAAGTACTAACTATACCGAATTGTATTAATAAAAGATTTGCGCAATTTTATGAGAATTTGTACACATCCACAACGGACACCTATAAAGTCAGAGAGTTCTTGGATAATTGTAATCTTCCAAAACTAGAGTTGCAGGAACAAGAGGAATTGGGAGCACAAATTTCAATTAAGGAAATAGAAGACACAATAATTTCATTAAAGAATGGAAAAACACCAGGACCTGTTGGATTTAGTAATGAATTTTATAAAGTTTTTACGACATATGCCTTTAAAGAACAAACATTACCTGAAACACTAGCCGAATCAATTATTACATTAATACTTAAGAAAGACAAAGATATAGAAGAACCTGGATCATATTGAGCTATTGCGTTGTTAAATACAGATCAAAAATTATTAGTGAAAATATTAGCTAGAAGATTAAGTAAGTATGTTAGTAAATTAATAAATCCGGATCAAATGGGGTTTATCCCTAAGAGACAATCATCTAATAATTTGAGACGTCTGCTCAACATAATGCATTCACACCAAACTGAAGAACAAGAATTATCAATTATTTCGTTGGATGCAGAGAAAGCATTTGATCAGGTGAGATGGGATTATATGGTTAAAGTATTGCAAAAATTTCAATTGGGAGAGAATTTCATCCTATGGATTAAATTACTATATAATAAGCCAACGGCTAGAATATTAACTAATAACATTTTATCTTCGAAATTCCAGTTATCAAGGGGTAACAGACAAGGATGCTCACTTTCACCGCTGTTATTTGCTCTTATAATTGAACCCCTAGCGGAAAGAATTAGAACACATCCGAATATCCACGGCTACAACACAAAATATTCAAATAATAAAATATCATCATACGCTGATGATGTACTACTGTACATCACAAAACCCCATACCACTATACCAAACATATTAAACTTAATTGAGGATTTTGGATCATTCTCAGGATACAGAATAAATTGGAACAAAAGTGAAATCTTGTCAATAAAACCGAAAGACTCAACGCACCTTTTAAATTTCCCTTTTAAATTAGCTACAGAAAAATATCAATACTTGGATATGTTTAACGCAAATTATAATCCTTTACTTAAGAAATTAAATAAATTAAGTAGATTCTGGAAAACGCTTCCAATGTCTTTAATAGGTCGAATAAATGCTATAAAAATGATTTTTCTACCACAAATTTTATACCTATTCCAATCAATTCCTATATACCTACCAAAAAAGTTTAAAACAAAATTGGATTCAGACATTACTAATTTTATATGGGATTATAAATCCCATAGAATACAAAGAACACATTTGAATAAACCCAAAGGAGTAGGTGGATTAGCACTCCCTAACTTTGTGTACTATTATTGGTCAGTAAATATTAAAAACATGATTCAACTGCTGGACAATTCTGCCCAGCAGGTAGATTGGATTATAATGGAGAGAGAGGACTGCACCCCTTGTAATATTGGAGTGGTCCTCCTCTCACCAATGAAGTTGAATAACACAAACTATAACAAAAACCCAATTATACATAGTACAATTAGAACTTGGAAACAAATAAAATATAATTTAAAATTAAGAAATCTCTCTCTCTTATCTCCAATAGATAATAACCCTTTATTTAAACCCTCCATTATAGACAAATCATTTATACAATGGGAAAGAATAGGAATTAAAACGCTCGGAGACTTGTATGAAACTGGAAAATTACTATCATTCAAACTATTACAACTAAAATATAATCTGGGGAACAATCAATATTTTAAATATTTTCAAATATGTGATTATCTGAAAAAATATACACAAGATTATTACAATATGCTATTAGATTTACTGGATGAACCAGTCTCAAGAAGCTACCATAGCGCACTCATTTGTTTTTTGTATAAAAATTCAAAAATTTTGGACTGAAATCTTTGAAATCTTCACAAAATTATTTAAAATAAAACTGATACCAAAAGCAGAATGGATTATCTTTGGAACAACGGAAGGTAGCCCCGATCTAAATGTGTTTCAAAAGAACCTATTTAAATATGGGTTAATAACTGGAAAAAAGCTTATTTTAAAATTTTGGAAAAACGCTCCTATACCAACAATAAACATGTGGACTTCAACTATGTTTGAAACACTAAACCTGGAAGAAATGAGACTCCGCCTGGCAGGAAAATTAGATCGCTTTTATAGGACGTGGTCTTCATTTATAGAATTACTACAAGGATAAGGTGCAATAGTACTTTAAAAAGGCAGGTCTTTGTAAAGCGGGATGAAAAGTGTCAAGTTGGTATATTCCTTTTGCGTGATGTTTATAATAAGCAATTTTCTTCTCCTTTTTTCTTCTTTCTCTTTTGTCTTTTTTAGGGTCTATCTCTTAATTTCCTTTCTCGAATTCCTCGACTAAGGGGTCCTTCTTCTTTCCTTTCATCAAGCGTTTCTTCACTTTCACTACTCTCTCTCACTTTCTCTACTTTCTCAATTTCTATCCTTTTTTAATAGCTATAAAAAATGAAGGGGTACAATAAATGTAATAATATATACGGGACGTGTATTAATGTAATTTACTGTACTAATAAAAAAAACATAATTTAAAAAAAATGTAAGGATAATGTGGTGGCTGGACCCCACTGTCGGAGTAGTGTCAATGCCACACTTATATCCATGTGTTGGTATATCGTGCGCTGGGGGGTGCAGTGTTATATATGCCTTTCATGAATCTGGTGATAAGGGGATGCTTCCCCACTGGTAAGGCCCCCATTCCCAGTACTATATATATGAGGACAGTGCACTCCTGGCACTGTTGATGTCATTGTAGCCTAATTTCTGGGCATGATATAAAGTAGATAGGAATTCTAATATGTCCGTGATGCCCATATGTGATGTTGGATGCCCGGCAATATGTCTCCCACTTTTTGATGTGGGAGACATACTGCTTTTGTGTGCTGTCCCTCCAGGCCGCTGTAATAACATTCACTGTTCGATCAGCCAGTCCGAGTCCCAGGAATGGTGTCCTCAGAATCTGCAAACCAACAAATTGATTCGGTCATGTAGCAGATGATGGTCCCCCATTACCGGGTGTACCAGCAGCTCCTGCTGTTGGGGACAGCCATCATAGGCTGTGTCATGATTCCCAGGACAAGTGGGAACCAAGATTGTGTAGGCCAATCTGGCACTACCAAAATGCCTGTGGCATTGTCTTGCTTTATTTTGACCAAGCATCGGCTGATGAGGGAAAAAGGAGGGAAAACATACAAGAACATTCCTCCCCAATGCAGTGTGAAAGCATCCACTGCTACTGCCCCTGGATCTGGCTCCCATGAGACATATTTGGGTAATTGGTGATTCAACCTGGAGGCAAAAAAATCAATGTCCGGCGTGCCATATTGACCAACAATGTCAGTAAACACTTCATGATTCAACATCCATTCTGTGTTATCATTAAATTTCCGTGATCTAGTGTCCGCCACCATATTATATCTACCTGGCAGGTAGATAGCCGTGACCCAAATGTTCCTTGCAATACACCAATGCCAAAGGAGGTTTGCCAATTTATCACATGACTCAGATTTGATTCCACCCATGTGATTGGCATACGCCACTGCCGTGGTGTTGTCAATCTGAAGTCGTACATACACATGATGCATGTAGCTGCAATAAGCCTTTAAGCCATAGAGTGCCCCCAACAATTCTAAGTAGTTTATGCCATATTGTTGTAGGATTAAGGAGTCCTGCACATTCCATCTGCCCCCGCAGCTGGAGCTGGTGTCTGTTGCCCCCCAGCCCAGGCCACTTGCATCGGTTTGTATTCTCACCGATGGTGTGTCAATTTGAATTTTCTTGGAACAGTGATGTACATTGGTAGCCCACCAGTGTAACTCCGCAATAGCATCTGGTGGTAAATGCATATGTTCCATGAATTTGCCTGCGTGAGCTTTGAGGGCTCGTTCCTTTGCTCTTTGTAAATTTTGGTAATGCAAAGCAAAGATCCTATAGCGGAGCAAGATGGACTACTCCCACGAAAAACGCGTAGTACGGTCATGGGCAGATTCATGGGTAATTATAGGACCCATTTCAGCAACCAGCCTCCGCCATCTTACTCCACCATCTTACTTCCGCTATCTTACTTCCGCCTCCGTCTTCGGGGTTGAGGCGGAGCGGCCCGGCGCGGGGCTGAGTCTGAAGCAGCCCGACGCGGGCCTGAGTCCCAGTCCCAGCGGAGCTATAGGATCTTGGGTCCCAGCGGAGCGGCCTGACTTGGGGCTGAGCAAACATCCTATAGCGGAGCGGCCCAACGCGGGTCTAAGTTCAAGCGGAGCGGCCCGACGCGGGGCTGAGTCTGCAGCGGTTTTCTGGCGGAGCGGCCTGATTCGGGGCTGAATCCCGACTCAGGGCTGAGGCTTTGTTCCGGCGGAGCGGCCCTACGCGGGGCTGAGGCTTTGTCCCGGCGGGGAGTCTGGCCCGGATCAGCGGGGAGGTTTACAATGTTTTTTTATTTATTGTTGTCCCTTCTTTAGTCTGAAATAAAGTTCATCACTGGATATAAAATCGGAAGAAATGTAAATGTGTGTGATATTATTATATACATCTATATCACATTCATGTATGTGTGTTCTTTCCAGCACAATCTAATCAGGTATGCAAAAACATTAAAAAAGAAAATTACCAGAATCAAAATTTATAAACATTTTATTCTTTAACAAGAATTAACAGAATTATGAATCTAACCCTATATCACACACGCACACAAACTGTTCCCCCGCAACGTTGATTACATTGCAAGTCGGGTCGGGTCGGGTAGATTCCGGTTACTATAAAATCAAATCATACATAGCTTATGAGCCATTAAAAAGAAATGATTTAAAAAATAAAATTACCAGTCAAATAACAGAATTATGAATCTAGCCCTATATCACACACACAAACTGTCAACCCTACAATGTTGATTACACTGTGAGTCGGGTCGGGTAGGTTCAGGTTACTGAAATGGACGAAAAAATTGCCCGAGTTCCTCTCCGTTGCGTACTACACGTCAGCCCATTACATTTCGCGGGAGTGGCCTATCCTGCTCCGCTTTAGGATCTTTGATGCAAAGGCCCATAGCGTACACCTGGAAAAGCTGCTACAAGCTTGTCAATTATGCTTGCTACTTGTCTGATTGTTGGCCTCTGATTAGCAATTAGCATATTGCAGGCTTCCTTCAAGTCTGATTGCTTGCCAGCTGGCAGAGTCACTAACATTTGATTTGAGTTGATTGTAAACTCTAGGTAATCAATTACCTTGAATGGAGTCAATTTAGACTTAACTGGATGGATTACAAATCCCAATGAGTTTGATAGCTGAAACAGATGCTATTGCTGATTCCTTTGTGTTGCCAATTATTAGAATATCATCCAAATAAGCCATCACAATGTGGTTCTGAGCTCGTAGCTGTCCCAGAACTGGTTTTAGTAATTTTGTAAAAAGCCTGGGTGCCGAAGTCAGCCCATTTGGCAATGCCTTGAATTGCCACATCTGCCCCTTCCAGTTAAATTTCAAATATCTCCTGTGATCCCTGTGTACAGATACGGAGTAATAGGCATCTTTTGGATCAATGCAAGCCATATAACATCCTTTGGAGACCAGCTGAATAGCTGTATAAAAGTTGTCCATTTTAAAATGTTTATACTGCACATGGGTATTGAGTCCCGTCAAGTCTAGGATAATATGACTCCCTCCATCTTTCTTTTGCTTGGGAAATATATTAGATACAAATTGGTGTGATTCTGGGCGAGACCTTTGAATCACCCCTTTTGCTTTTAAAGCCTGAATTTCAGCCTGTATCTCAAATCCTTCCTGTTGAGGGAACAGATATGTGCAGTTTGGTACATTTTGAGTGGGTGGTGCTGAGCCAAGAAGGAACTCAATTTTAAACCCTTCTACACTGTGCAGTATGAACGGGTCTGGTGTAATCCAAATCCATTCATTCAAAAAATGTTTTAGCCTTCCCCCAACTTGTAAATTAGAGGTGTGTGATTTGTCCCACAAGGGACTAGAAGGTCCTACCTTAGGTGTTACGGCCTGTGTGGTCCTGGCCTCCTGCCTCCCTCCTTGGGACTGCTGGACTCTGCCTCCTGTCCATGAGCCCCTAGGCTGGCTGCGCCTGTTGTGGAAGGTGGCATAGGGGTGCCCTCGTAGTGATGAGCCCCTGGGTGGAGTTGAGGCTCGGCTCATGAGTCGGAGAGTCTTGGCCTCGTCATCCAGCTCTTGTACCTGCTTCGGCAGGTCTGCCCCAAACAAATAGTTTGCCGGCTATACATTGCTGGCTTTGCACAGCACTGCAAACTGCGGGTTCAGTGCCGGCTGTATGGCACTCTTCCGCAGACAGTTTATTTCAAACAGGGCATTGCAGAGGAGCCCCACTGCACCCTGTTGTGTCTCCGTTAGTGGCCCGCCGTCAATAGACCTGGCAAAAGCCGTTACCCATAGGCCAGTATTTTCAGAATTTTCTGGAGTTTTACCTCCTGGGCTCTTAGCCCTGCCCAATATGGCCCCTGATGGCGTGGTTAACGGCAGGCACACTGAGGGAGATGCAGTTGACAGTGGTGCTATAGTGGCACCTAGTCTCTTCCCATTACCTGGTCCTTTAGCTGGTGCGAGGCCAGGTAGTTAATGGTGGGTGGCCAGCTCTTCATCCAAGGCCTCTCCGGTTTGGGTGGGTATGGCAAACTTGGACGCCAATAAAGGCACTGTGGCCCCTCGCTCCCTAGGGTGTTCCCCTGTTGTGTCCCCCTGCTCTGAGTCAGGGTACTGCTGACTCCGTGTACTCCCCTCTATAGATAGGGAGACACTTCGCTGCCCCGTATAAGGTGCTGCTAGCGCGAGC